>JAULAV010009851.1:0-567663 GCA_030789695.1 Scilla litardierei
AAGAGGGATACTTTGAAAGTTACTTCTAGATGGTAGTTGGGAACGTAGTGAACTTCTCGATTCTAGAGTAACATTTCAACGCATCCAAGGAACTTATCAAGTGTTTAAAGAATCGAAACTTTATGCATGGAATTTTGATCGTGTTTTTCATTCTCTTTGCAGTTTTTTGAATCGAAAATGTCAACCGCTTCTAAGAATATTGTCGCAGAGCTTAACAAAGGTGAAAAGCTCAACGGCGACAATTATAAACTTTGGTCAATAAAGATCCAATATGTTTTGGAGGAGCAAGATGTGCTCGAAACACTCCAAAACATAATGGTAGAACCTGAGTTGGGCAATACGGCCCAACACAAAAGGGACCGGGAAGCTTATGACACTTGGACTCGAAAGAACAAAATAGCACGTATTACGTTACTGTCCGCGATGGACAATGACATAATGCGCCTATTTAGGGAATTCGACCTAGCTAAAGACATATGGTCTGAGCTAGAGATAAAGTTTGGTGGAACTTCGGTTACCAAACTCCGCTCCTTGAATATTCAATTTGATTCGTACAAGATGCGGCGAGATCATTCTATGAAAAAGCATCTCCGCCACATGGCGAATCTTATATCTGAATTAAAGGATGCGGGTGTTACGCTGTCTGACGAACAGCAGATCCAAGCGGTCATTCGTTCACTCCCAGATAGCTGGGATAACATGAAAATGCATCTCACTCATAATGAATGCATTAAAACTTTAAGCGATGTTTCGAAACACCTCGAACTCGAGGAAGAGCGGATTCAAGCCGCAAAACCAAGTGCAGAAGTGCACGTGGCCGCTAGTTCCTCACATGGAGGAAATAAGCGGAAACGCTTAAGGTTTGTGAACGAACGTAAGCAAGAACCGGAGACCTCAAAGAAGACAAAGAACAAAAAGTGGCAAAAGAATGTGCACTCAAAGAAGAAAAACTTGAAGAAGATCAAGTGCTTTAAGTGCAACAAGTACGGTCACTTCGCCCGTAAGTGTACGGATGGAAGTGACAAGGTAACTTGTAGGGCTAGTTACATATGTGTTTCTAGTTCCGTGTTTCTTGCTGAATCTAACTATTTTTGGTTGATTGATTCAGGGGCCACAGACCACGTTGCGAAGGACAGAAGGTTCTTCGTAGAGTATCGAAAGATAACTCAAGGAACAAAGTGGATATACGTCGACAACAACACACGTGTTGAAGTCAAAGGCGTCGGAACATGCAAGCTAGTTCTCGACAACGGCCGGACTTTATTATTGCACGACGTCCTCTTTGCTCCAGATATTAGAAGGAATATCGTTTCCGTGGTCATGTTAATGTCTTTAGATTATGAGTGGAGGTTCTATAAACAATGTGTTGACCTTGTTTGTAATAATTCTTTGATTGGTTCTGGTAATGTTTGTAATGGATTAATTGTTTTAAATACAATGTATGATGTTGCTTCTTCCATTAATGAAAGTTTTCATTTGACAAATGCTTCTAACTCTGAGTCTGAAATCATTTGTTGGCATGCAAGACTTGGTCATATTGGACCAACTAGAATGGATAGACTTGCCAAAAGTGGCTTGCTATCTAATGTTTCAAAAGTTGAAATGTCAACTTGCGAACATTGTCTTGTAGGGAAAACTTGTCGCAAGCCGTTTGGAACTGGCACAAGGGCCGAAGTTCCATTACAGCTTATCCATTCGGACATTTGCGGTCCAATGAATGTTAAGACAAGACACGGGAAGTCCTATTTCATCACATTCATTGATGACTTCACCCGTTTCGGACATATCTATTTGATATCCCACAAAAGTGAAGCTTTGGCTTGCTTTAAAAACTATATGAGTTTGGTGGAGAATCAATTAGATCGCAAGATTAAGGTTTTGCGAACCGATAGGGGCGGTGAATATCAATCAATAAGTTTTAAGGAACTTTGTGTGAAAAAGGCATAGTACATCAGGTAACTATGCCTTACACTCCGCAACAAAACGGTGTTGCGGAAAGAAGGAATAGGACATTGATGGAAATGGTCCGATCAATGATGTCTCAGGCAAATTTGCCTATCACCTTTTGGGGTGACGCATTATTGACGGCAGCATTCATCTTAAACCGTGTACCCTCTAAGTCGGTAAGTTCTACTCCTTATGAGTTGTGGAACAATAGAACTCCAGACTTAAACATTCTAAAACCTTGGGGTTGTGCCTCTTACGCACATTTATCCTCTCACAAATATGGCAAACTTGGGCCACGTGGGAGGAAGTGTATCTTCATCCGATACGCTGAAAACTCCAAAGGATATGTTTTCGTCGGTCAAGAGGACAATGGGGGTCTAATAGAATTCGAATCGAGGGATGTTGTCTTCTTGGAAAAAGAGTTTCCAAGACAGGGTGAGATAAGTCAAGACTTATCCTTGTTTGAGACTTGGGATCAAGAAGGATCGGAACGTTCGAGTGGGAGAATCCTTGGTGAAGAAGAAAATACGTTTCAAACTTCACCAATGGATGATACGAACGATACCAATCCTAATCCGAGTGGGAGTGATGTTATTCCAAGTGGGAGTGATGTCATTCCAAGTGGGAGTGATCAAACTCAAACAAGACGTAGTAATCGAACGAGGCTAACACCTCTGAGATTTGAGGATGAATTTCCTCAAACATTCATGACATTACTAGAAGATGATGACGAACCTGCAAACTTCAAACAGGCCGTCACATGCCCTGCTAAAGATAAATGGATAGCGGCAATGGAAGAAGAACTTCAATCCATGAAAAAAACCAAGTCTGGGACTTGGTTGATTTACCTAAGGGACGTAGAGCCATTGGGAACAAGTGGGTTCTCAAAATCAAGCATAAGGCTGATGGCTCCATCGAGAAATATAAAGCTCGCCTTGTTGCGAAAGGTTTCACGCAACAGGAAGGAATAGACTACGAAGAGACTTTCTCTCCTGTCGTGCGTTTTACCTCGATTCGCTTAATTCTGGCAATGGTGGCTTGTTTGGACCTCGAATTACATCAGATGGATGTAAAGACTGCCTTTCTTAACGGAGAACTAGATGAGGAGATCTACATGGAACAACCAAACGGGTTCGTACAAGAAGAAAACAAACATAAGGTTTGTAAACTTCGTAAATCCATATATGGTCTTAAACAATCCTCAAGGCAGTGGTATATGCGTTTTCAAGAAGTTGTTTTGTCGTATGGATTCTCCATGCTCGACGAAGACAATTGCGTATATATTAAGAGGATTAAAAACAAGTATATAATTATTTCTCTTTATGTAGATGACATACTTATAGCCGGAAATGATAAGCGTCTTATATTGGATATCAAAGCTTGGCTTTCATCCGTCTTTGAGATGAAAGACATGGGTGAAGCTGCATATATCCTTGGGGTTAAGATCTCAAGGAATCGTTCCAAGAAACTTCTTTCTCTCTCTCAAGAGACGTATATAAAGAAAGTTTTAGAACGGTTTAATATGCAGGACTGCAAGCCAATTGATACTCCAATAAGCAAAGGCGAGGGTCTATGTTTGGAGATGTGTCCCAAAGATCCAAAAGAAAAGAAAGCTATGGAAAAAGTTCCATACTCCAGTGCTGTCGGGAGTCTGATGTACGCCATGATGTGTACTAGACCCGACATTTGCTATGCTGTTGGTATGGTAAGCCGTTACCAATCCAACCCAGGGCAGGCACACTGGAAAGCGGTGAAGAGGATATTAAGATACCTCAAAGGGACTACGGACTATGCGTTATGCTATCAAGGCAATACCTTGAGACTCGAAGGCTATACCGATGCTGATTGGGCGGGTGATCTCGACGAGCGAAGATCTACCTCAGGCTTTGTTTTCTTACTCGGGAATGGTGCAATATCCTGGAACAGCAAGAAACAAACCTGCATCGCTCTATCAACCATGGAAGCCGAGTTCGTAGCATTCAGCATGACGGTCCAAGAAGCTGTTTGGCTTAGGAAATTCTTAGACAGGCTGACGAATGCCTCTGACTCGAGCACTGTTCCTATATACAGTGATAGTCAAGCTTCGATTGCCTATGTCAAAGATCCTAAATTTCATTGTAAGACCAAACACATTGACATTCGATTCAAGTTTGCGAAGGATTATGATAAATGGAAGGAAGTAGACATAGGATACATATCCACGCATGAGATGATAGCGGATCCCCTTACTAAGGCGATCCCCAGAGATGTGTTTTTCAAACACTTATCATCTATGGGAATGCGTAGGTGCTGAGCTGTATCATGTAATATTTCCCATGTCTATAGAAGATCAAAATTTAATTTGCATACAAGTTTCTTACAAATGATTTTATATACATTTGTGTTTAAGTCTCAGCTATTTTTTTGTGTATGTCGGACAGATTAAGGTTGGCTCTCTCACATGAGCAACCGCCTTATCTTATCAGATGGATAAGATAGAGATGAGACTAGTTTAAAGTCAAAATCATTAGACAAATGATTTAGAGTCATGACTTAAACAAGATAGTCGAATAAAAGATCTGCATCATACGGATGCTTACAAAAGATCTGAGATCTGTATCACAAGGATATAAAGATCTCATTGGATTTTTTGAATCCTATCTGTCTTATGCAGGATGAGAGTCCGTGAGTATTTCACGAGTAGTATGGGGACTCAAAAAGATAGGCACTGTGGTGTCTGATCTTTTCATCCGTACAACATCATTAAGACATACTCTCCCTGGGAAAGGAGTGATGTTGTAATACGTGTTCATACCACGTATGCATTTCGACCACTGAGTTAGTAGCAATAGAGTTTGCTATTATGTGAGACTCAAAGGCCATACGGGTCTTAACATTTACCCTCAAGGACTCCAATTGGTTCCTTTAGATTTGACGAGATGATTGCTATCTTAGCGTGTTACTAATGGGCTATGGTAATTCGGCTCGGCGGGGCACGTTAGAAAAGCGAATCAAGTCAAGATCAGAAGGTTCACAAGAAGAGGAAGATTGATTTCATATTCACATTTGGACTTTAATGATTCAAAGCTGGCCAGCCAATTGTAATCCAGATGGGATTCAATTGTTGAATATAAAGTATAAGAAATGTGAAGAAATAATCTAGGGTAAAGCATGCGTTGAACTACTCAACTTTGCACCTTCGAGGTCGTTGTGTATCTCTAACAAGTGCACAACAACAGACTCTACGCGCATGACGGTCGCACGGTCTATTTCTCGGTATGATAGATGAAAGAACTAAGGGAAAGACGTTCTCTTACAATCCCCTCAAGTGTGAGTGGGAGATGTTGGATATGGAAGACGTTTGTACACCCTTGTGGGGGATGTACGAGGGAATACGGACCTCGAACGTCGCGCACACGAAGTCATGTGCAAAGGGAATCTGTTCCCTTGCGGAGAGGATCTCTGTATGAGCGGGAAAGTCGCATTATATATGCATAAGTGCATGCGACATATGGCTAATAAAGGGGGAATATCTTAAGCTTATGTTGTACCATGCATATGGTACAACTTAAGCTTATAATGTGCCATGCATCATGGTACAACTTAATTAAGTTATTCCAAAGGAACAACTTACCCTAAAATAACTACCTTGGGGGCTATAAATAAGACCCAAGGGTAGCCATTTTCCTTACACATTTGCATGAAATTCATGCATGCATCTTCTTCATAGCGAAGCTCTGCAGAAATATTTCCTCTCCCTCCTTCCAAGTTCTTAATCTAAAATAGAGATTTAGATTGTGGATTAGTAGCCTTACTCCGTTCGTGAGAAGACTCGATCCGTCGTGGCGAATCCGAAGGCAAAGTTCCGAGACTATCGTTCCGCATACGCAAGCGTAAGTCTCCACTTTAATTATCGATCCTAACTTTGTTTTGGACAGGATCCTTCAAAGGGGCCTCTCTAAAGTTCGTGCAATCGACCCATATCTACATCGTGTGTTTCATAGTATCAAATATGCACAACCTTGGCAATGCACTTTTCAATTAAAAGTGATAATTGAAGCATGGAGAATCCACAACAAGCATGCAATAAAGAGTAGAATAGAAGTCAAGACATGCACGTATTCGCTTCAAATGATAGGAAATCCCCAGAACTAAATTATTTCGCTAAGTTTCAGAATTATCGAACTTTCCTATTCGTGCACAACTCCACTCTAATGTCATGCTCACTCATTTGGTCAAAAGGTTTCACCCCCCAAGCTTGATTTAAGGCGTCACATCCAAGGAATTTTTGGTAGAATATGAATTTTTGTTTTGGTTTTCCCAAGGGTATAAGTATTGCTCCAAGTAATGAATTTCGAACTTTTCTTTTTCACTTTTTCACTTTTGTGTCTTCTTTTTCTTTTTGAATTTTTGTAGGAGTGACAGGATTTGTATTTTTCATTTTTGGCTCCTTTTGGCCTTTTGAACTTTTCTGGAGCAAATTTTTCAGTAGTAGGGAATTTTGGGAATGGATGCTGTAGAAATAGCTTTGGGATGTAAAACCAATTGACATGTAGAGAATAAAATATATAATTCACTCAAAAGTGTGCACAAATAGTTCTGTAAGATAATACTTCAACTAAATTCATATATAAGCATGAGTATTCTTAATCATATCAACAAGTAGTGAAGTCAAGCAGTAAGATTTCCAATCATATCAAGCTAGCAACAGGAATGCAAATAAGAGAATAAAAGCAATGCTTCAGATATGCTAATGATGTGTGAATCTTGGTGTATTTCCAATGAAAGTATACTAAACACTACTATACACATTCGGCTTCAATAAGTTTCATGCATTCATTTAGAGAGGTTGTCAAAAGAAATGTATTTGCAAGCACGTATGAAGATTAAGATTATGAAATGACTCTAAGTAACTTGGCATGGAAAATAAGCGACGTGACAACGGTAAAAGCAGTAAGAAATATCATCATAAAGAATTCATCTAACAAAAGAAAGAGATGAAAAATGGAGTAAAATAAAAAAAAGCATGCATGCATGCACACCAAAAGGAAAGGAAATATGATGCTAAAAAGAAAAAAAATGTGGTCGAAATGGATGGAAAAATTAGGTGAAAAAGATACAAAGTGAAAGAAAATAAATAAAAAGCGATAACACTCATTCCCTAAGCTAAACACAGCCGTGTCCTCACAACTGAGAACACGTGTGAAGGACGGAGAATGATGCTGGGGCAGGGTAGGTCGTAAATGAGAAATCCTAGAAAAAGGAAAAAATATACAAAAACGAATGAATGCAAATGCAAATTCAAGAACAAACATGCAAATGTTGCTAAAATATATATACAATGGATGAAATGGGTTCTCTCCCAAGCTATGCAATACTATGCCCCGTGTGGACAGATGGGCACTAAAAAAGATAAGAGGGGAGAATAGGAGCAAAAGGACTAATCAGGCAGCAGCACCACCCTCTAGAGGTGGTGATGGGTCTCGTTGTTGTGGACCAGAAGTAGCATCAGATGGCGGTGCAGAAGGGTCAGTTGGTGGTGAAACAGGTGGTGCTGGTGTGGAAGGAGCAGCTGGTGCAAGTGTAGCAGGTGGTGCACCCTATGCTCAGAGGATAACTAAGATCTCAGTGATGTCCCACTGCACTGACTGGTGGTGGGTAGCAACCATTCAGATGAAGGCGAGGAAGTCATGCCTCAGCTCAGCAACCTCAACCTCAACTACTGTCAGGCGTGCATCAGTGACACGGGAACTACCAGGCTGACGCTCACCACTAGGCTCACCTATCTCTATCTCTGCTCATGCATGTGGTGAACATGGTCGGAAAGCAAAATCAAGATAGGGTGACCTACGACGGATCTCAGCAGAATATAAAGTAGGAATGGATGTAAGATCTGGTGCATAGGTCGGGATAGGGATATCAGCAGGTAGAGACATCTTGGAGACAAACGTGGTCACAGATACCACGATGCTCTCAGTGTAAATGGCAGTGGTGGAGATAGAACTGCTTCCAGAAGGAAGTGGAAACAGTGTAGGTGTTGACTCAGATGTGGTAGGAGTGATCGGGGTGGAGTCCACGGGTGTAGGGACAGTATGGGTAGCGACAGTAGTGTCGACAGGCTCGGTGGGGACAGGCTCAATATGCATGGGCGCAAAAGTAGTGTAATGCCCTACAAGCTACTGCACAAGTACTAGAGGGGGGTGAATAGTACTTTAAAAATAACAAGGAGTATAATTCCAAATTATAGTGCAAACAACTACCAAAACAATTTGCGGAAGCTTAAATTGAATGACAACAACAAAATTAACAATGCTAACAAGAGATGTTAATGGGTTCGGATCCACCCAAGTCTCCCCGACTTGTTCCCGGTGATCCTACGTCCCAACCACCCGGATCCCCTCCGGATACTTAGGTTAGAAACCCTAACCCAAGATTTCCACTATGATATCTTGTGAAAAACCTTCACAAGATCAAATCATACATACAATGGCAATAGTGAATCCCACAACCCGGGATCACAACCTTCTCTCACAACCGAGAGAATCAATAAACAATATAAATAAGTTTATAATGAAATAAACAATCTTACCACAAAATCCTATACCTTGAGTTTTTCTTACCAAATAGGTGAAAGGAAGGATTTGAGGAAGATGAAGTCACCAAGACCTAGCACCAAGGAAATGACCAGCAATAGGTGCCTAGGAGTGATTTGGAGACTTGATTCAAGCTAGAGCTTGAAGAGCTCACCAAGAACAAGCTTCTCTCAATATGGATTCTAGATCTAGAAAGTGAGAGAATGGGTTTCTTGTGAGGAAGAGAGCTTTGGAAATGAGTGAGAATGGCTATCTCTTTCTATCTCAATGAATCTCTTAATGGCAGCTCTAACCTAGAAAGAAATGACCTAGGTTCGTATTTATAGGGTCCCATAAAAACAAGTTAGGTCAATTTCCAACGAATAGAAAACTGAGGAAACTAGTCGGTCAAAGAACAACCACTGACCGACTAGTTCATCAACTAGTCGGTCAGTCAAACAACATGGACCGACTAAGTGAGGAACTGAGAAGAGATAGAAATTCAGACCTAGAAATCTAGTCGGTCCAAGAAGACATTCTGACCGACTAGTTTCACAACTAGTCGGTCAGTCAGTGAACGTAGACCGACTAAGAGGCATAATGAAATAGTCTGAATACAAATTGACTTAGTCGGTCCAAGAACAAAGGTTGACCGACTAGATTGTCAACTAGTCGGTCACCAAACGTTCTTAGACCGACTAACGATAAACAGTAGCTTAGGAGAAATTTAGAATGAACAGTAAATCACAACTAGTCGGTCAAAGAAGCATCACTGACCGACTAGTTCACAAACTAGTCGGTCGGTGAGTCAACGTAGACCGACTAACTGTAAACAGTAAGTTGCAAAAATTAAGGAAGAAAACTAGTCGGTCCAAGAAGCTTTGCTGACCGACTAGATCACCATCTAGTCGGTCAGTACATCTTCTTGTACCAACTAACATACACAAACAAGTCCGAATCGAAGCGCGACGCTTCAAGGAAGTTAGAATGAACTTGTACTAGGATCCTAGAGCTACGATATGAGCGTTATGAAGATAGAATCGTAAGATATACTCAAGGCTTAACATTCTATAGATCGAAGCTAAAAGACTATAAATAAAACCTTAATACACGGTCTTCGAGAGCTTCGATTAATTCTTCATGACTTCCAAAACGGCGCAAGAGCTTCAACGAAGCTTTAGGCATGAATACGTGCTTTGAGAAGTCTTGAGATGTCGCTTTGATTGTTCTCGTGAATTTGGCGACGATCTCCAATACTGCGCTCACAAATTGTTAGTTCATGAATTATTTATGTTTGCTCATCATCCAAAACCAAATCCAGGGAGTCCAATATTCAACATTCTCCCCCTTTTTGGTGATGACAAACCAACATAAATAATAATCAAAAATAATGATTCAAATGTAAAATACTTACTCCCCCTGCATTGATGACATGTTAATTCCAAAATGAATATTTATAAATTGCATCAATCAGACGAGTAAGATATATAATGAGAATCGATTTTTGAAATATCGGATTTTGAAAATCCTTATATATATATCTTAACTCCCCCTGAATCTAACATATCAAACTAGATTCATGGAAATTGAGTTAAATTTTCATTTGCCCTATTTATTATCATTATCTCTCCCCCTTTGGCATTATCCCAAAAATGGGGGGCATACAACGACAACAACTAGGAAATGGAAAATCCAACATCGGGAGTCGTAGACAATGACGATGGACCTAATTGACACTAAGGGAAAAATGTGGAAATCAAATCAAGGTGTGCCAAATTGTCCATTATCAAAAAGAGATAATCAAAATCATCAAAAATACCAAATAATTATTCATTTCTTGAATAAAGAAACATACTCTTCAATATTCAATATTCTTGGTTAAATTGGTGCATGGAAAACAATTCTATACAATTATAGAATTTCAATCTATTTAACCAAGTTTTTCAATCGTCGAGCGACGATTTCACATAGCATGGACATTGAATGAGAATTAATGTGCACGACGAAGAAAAACAAAGTGAACATCGATGTATATATATATAGAAACATCATGAGTACATCCAAAAAAGATATCGACTACATCAAATGCAACATACCCATCAAAAAGAAATACATCAAACATCATCGATACAACAACATCATCAGAACACCATCATCAACATCCAACAAAAAATACAACACATACACCGACATCCAACATATCAAAATACAACAAATCAACACCCAAACTCCATCCCATCCTAACCCAAAACACTCTCAAACAGGTATATCATCCAATGAGCAGTGGGGAGTCCTCAAAACAGACGATCACGAGGAAGTGGCTGGATCTGCAGTCTCCGTGGGTCCAGTCGACGGAGTGGACTCAGGCTCTGCAGGGAGGAGAGGCGTGTCAACAGACGGGATCGTCGGGGCAGGAGTGGAAACGACGACGGGCTCAACAGCTGGGGTCTCAACAGGAGTATCAGCAGGTAAGACAGGAGCAGGCTCGTCAGCAGGAGTAGCAGCAGCCTCAGAAGTCTGGACTACTGGTGCAGAAGTCTCTGGAGCATCGGAAGTGGTGCCAACACCAGGAGAAGATGAGGTAGCAGTAGCAGCAGCAGTGGCCTCATCGCCACGAGCCAAGGAAGTGACAAGATCATCAATATCCTCATCGTCCATCTCCTCGTCCTCAGAAACGGAAGGAGGAAGCTCAATGCCCATCAAACGAGCCATACGGCAAACTACCTCCTCGGTACGAGCCAAACGCGACTCGTGCCGACGAAGAAGGCGTACGACATCATCTAATGTGGCAGAAGGAGTGGGGGCAGCAGCAGCTGAGGGAGTGGCCTGGGAAGCAGATGTGGTCGACCTCTGCACGTGATGAAGCGCCGCAAGAGATTTCTTAACGGCCGTCGCGTTCAGAGGAGGACCCAAAGGACGCTCATCGTCAGGAGGGAGAGGGACACGGAATTGACGGAAAACCAGGGTCAACAGACACGGGTAAGGGATATGCGCAGATTTATTGGTCTTGCGAATACACTCGAAAGAGTCCATCTTATCGAGTATAACGCGAGCCCAATTAATCTCGCAACCCAAGAAAAGAGCGTAAATCAGCTTGAGAAACGGCTGGGATGGCAGAGAAGATGAGCCGTACTTGGGAAGCAAGCACGACTTCAGAATGAGATTTAGCACCCATGCATTTGGTTTGAATGACTTCGAAGGAACACCAATGAAGGCAGGAGGGATCACATGGAAGATATCAGAAAGAACGGACTGATCCAAGGAAGAGATATCATCAACAGAAATATCCGACGGAAGGAGACCAGACGACGAACAACCAAGTACCTCCCCCAAGATTTCTGCCATGAGAACTATAGGAGTTCCCAAGACAGTAGTCTCGATGGAGTGACTCTCATCGTAGTGGCCTCGGACACGATTGGCGTAGAATAATTTGACCAGGCGAGGATATGGTCTAGGGTTCGCCTTAGGGTCGAAGCGAAGGTAGTCAAGGAGCCCACTATAGGAGAGGATGTCAGCTAAGCCAAGGAAATCTGAAAACTGAACATAGTGCTCCAATAGCATCGGGCAGTGTTCAATACAGTTGTAGGCCGCTAGACACAGAGGGTCGTCGCGACACAACGATATGTCAACACCACCCGCTGGCATTGGGCCCTTTCCCTTAGGCTGGCGAGTCCTAGGACAAAGTGGAGGAGTAGGTTCCCTATGGCCAGACTCATCCTCAGGTATAAACTCAGTATCGAAATCAGGAGGAGTAGTGGGAGTGTGGAGTATGGGCTTTCTAGACTTAGATAGTTTTCTGGGTTTGACCGTCGCCGTCCTCTGCTTCTTCAGAGGAGACGAAGACGGAGAAGCTTGGGTAGATTTAGCACGACGCTTGGGCTTAGACGGATTCCTAGGGTTAGAAGGCTCTACAGTCATGGGGGAAGCCCCAGATGAAGTGATAGGGATCCTCGTCTTTGCCATGATCGTGGCACGACGAGAACAAGCAAGCGAAGCTACACAAACCCTAGAGCTGAAAAAAAATCGAAATAATCAAGCCCTAGATGCAAAGTCGACAAGCCCTAGAATTAAATTCGAAACCCTAGAAGTGAAATCAAGCTAGAGCAAACCCTAGAATAGGAATCGAGACCTAGGAGGGGGAGATATACCTAGGAGGAGGGGTCGACGGCGGCGGACGGCGGAGATGGCCGGAAAATTGGCCGGGAAGACGTCGGAAGTCGAAGGGTCTCGAGAGGGTTTAAAGGCTTTTCGAGCTGGAGAGGAGAAAACAAACCGACTAAATGAAGAATCGATCGGTTAAAGCTTGATTAAGTCGGTCGGGAAAGCGAAAAGACGCGTTTGCCCTAACACACTTAGTCGGTCACAGTTCAAGCACTGACCGACTAGATTACGATCTAGTTGGTCGGTCAATGAGCTTGAACCGACTAAGTCGAAACAGAGGCAAACAGAAATTTTTAGGGCTAGAGTTAGTCGGTCGCAGTATACTCACAGACCGACTAGTTTTCAATCTAGTCGGTCGGTAAGAGTACTGTGACCGACTAAAGAAAGTTAATGACAAAAGGAAGATTAAAGCGTGAACTAGTCGGTCTGAGTTCACTAGCTGACCGACTAGATGAGCATCTAGTCGGTTGACTAATGAACTGAAACCGACTAGAAGAGTCCAAAAGTTGATAAATGAGTTCTCTTCATAAACCACTTGGATGAAACATCTTAACACTCTCATTAGTCATCTAAACTACCCCATAAAACGTCGAAATCTTAAATACGACATTCAAATTAGAATTCGAGCAAAAAAATTCAAACATATCACATAAAATTCCAAAAATTCAATAAAGCTAGCATGAACGAAATATCGCGAAATCGAATAGTATGCAAGACAATTGAATGAAACATGAATCCTATATCTCGGATTCACCCATAATCCCCAATTCTCGACGCAACCGCACAAAGGAGTCCTCCTTTAGGGGTTTCGTGAAAATATCGGCGATTTGCTTTTGGGTTTCAACGTACACTAAAATGATGTCCTTTTTAGCAACATGATCATCTAAAAAATGGTGTCGGACATCTATGTGTTTTGATCGGGAATGGTGCACCGGATTCTTTGAAAGACAGATAGCACTTTGGTTATCCACCATGATAGGGCTAGTATCACAATGAATACCAAAATCCTTCAGTGTGTGTCTCATCCAAAGAACCTGGGCACAAGCGGCACCGGCGGCAATATATTCCGCCTCGGTGGTTGAAAGTGATACGGAATTTTGCTTCTTGGAAAACCAAGAGACAAGAGAATTTCCTAGAAAATGGCAAGTGCCACTAGTACTTTTCCTGTCGGATTTGCATCCCGCATAATCGGCATCACTATATGAGACTAACTCATACGTGCTAGATTTTGGCTAAAGTAATCCAAAATCAAGTGTATAACTTAGATAACGGAAAATACGTTTTACCGCTACTAAGTGAGACTCCTTAGGTTGAGACTGATAACGAGCACATATGCATACGGCAAACATAATATCGGGCCTACTTGCGGTAAGATAAAGTAAACTACCTATCATGCCTCGATATAGACGAATGTCTATATCCTTACCGCCCGTATCCTTGTCAAGATGCGTAGTCGTGCTCATTGGAGTCTTTTTCCCGGAAGCACTCTCCATTCCAAATCGCTTAAGCAACTCCACCGTATACTTCGTTTGGTGGATGAAGATTGCATCGTTCAATTGGCGAATTTGGAGACCTAAGAAATATTTGAGTTCGCCCATGTGGCTCATCTCAAATTGTTCCTTCATAACATTAGAAAACTCTTCGCAAAGAGTGAAGTTAGTAGCACCGAAAATGATATCATCAACATAAATTTGAACTAATAAAATATCATTATTCGCATGCTTAACAAAAAGTGTAGAATCGGCTTCGCCCATTTTAAAATTCAAATCCAAAAGAAAATTCTTTAGGCGATCATACCAAGCTCGAGGAGCTTGTCTCAAACCATAAAGAGCTTTCTTTAGTTTAAAAACATGATTTGGAAATTTTTCATTTATGAAGCCCGGAGGTTGAGAAACGTAAACTTCCTCAACAACATCTCCGTTTAAAAATGCACTTTTAACATCCATTTGAAATAATTTAAAATTTTTATGGCATGCATAAGACAATAATAGTCTAATTGATTCTAATCTAGCTACCGGAGCGAAGGATTCTTCGAAATCGATACCTTCCTCTTGGCGATAGCCTTGAGCAACTAACCGAGCTTTGTTCCGGACGACGACTTGGTTTTCGTCGGTTTTGTTCTTGAAGATCCACTTTGTCCCTATGATGGTGTAGTTCTTCGATGGCAAAGGAACAAGCTCCCATACCTCATTCCTCTCGAATTGAATGAGTTCCTCCTCCATGGCAAGGATCCAAGCACTATCTTCGCACGCTTCAACTATATTCTTTGGCTCTATCGATGAGGCAAAGGCACAATTGGCGAAGTGGTGGACTTGAGATCTCGTCTTGACACTATCATGAATATTGCCAATGACTTGCTCATGGGGATGGTCGCGGACGGTATGAAGCCGCTTGGGAATACCTTGATCACTAGGCACATTCTCAACAACTTCATTAGTCGGGTTAGTATCAATAGAATCAATTGAATCAATAGACTTAGAATTTTCAAATGAATCACATAAAACATCCATAGAGTCATCATCATTTGAAATTCTAGGAGTAGTAAAATTCTCATTAAAAGAGACATGAAGTGATTCCTCGATCGTAGAGGATCTTTTGTTGTATATCCGGTAGGCTTTGCTACGTGAGGAATACCCAACAAATATCCCCTCATCCGATCTCGGATCAAACTTGTCCAAATTATCATATGTGTTTTTAATAAAACATTTTGCGCCGAAAACACGAAAATGTTTAACTTGAGGCAATCTACCAAACAACAATTCATAGCAAGTTTGTTTGGTGCCGGGCCTCAAAAGTATTCTATTAAACACATAGCAAGCGGTGTGTACCGCTTCCGCCCAAAATTGATAACCAAGTTGACTATCTTCGAGCATAGTACGAGCACACTCCACAAGCGTTCTATTCTTCCTCTCAACAACACCATTTTGAGGAGGTGCGCGAGGGAAGAAAACGTGTGAGTAATTCCAAGATCATCACAAAAATTTGAGAAAGACTCATTCTCAAATTCACCCCCATGATCACTACGAATAGTGACAATGGTGGTTCCGATGAGATTTTGTACTTTCTTCACAAATATTGTGAAGTTTTCAAAAGCTTCATTTTTATTACATAAGAAAAATACCCATGTAAATCTAGAATAATCATCGACGATGACAAGTCCATATCTTGCATTTCCTAAGGAAGCAACTCTAGTTGGCCCAAATAAATCTAGATGTAATAGCTCTAGTGGCCGTTTCGTAGAAATGCTTTTCTTAGGTTTAAATGAAGATTTAGGAAGCTTGCCACGTTGACAAGAATCACAAAAACTTTTCTTTTCAAAAACGAGTTTCGGAAAACCTTTAATGGAATTTAATTTCGAAAGCTTATAAAGTGTTCCAAAGTTCACATGTCCAAAGAGTCGATGCCATAAGTGTTGTTCACTTGTGTTGGCAACGAGACATTGTTCATATGACTTAGGAAGATCCAAAATATAAATATCTTTATGGCGTGTGCCGGAAAATAATAATTTATTATTATCATTTGAAATATGACACAATCCTTTCGCAAAGCTAACTTTGTAACCTTTGTCACAAAGTTGGCTTATTGAAATAAGATTATGATTCAAACCATCAACTAGATAAACATCACTAATTAAGGGTTTAGACGGGTTACCCACTTTACCAACACCGACGATGGTTCCGCTCTCGTTGCCTCCAAATACGACGCGATTTCCATTTGCAATGGGAACGACTCCGGAGAGCAATTGAGCGTCACCCGTCATGTGTTTTGAACACCCGCTATCGAGTATCCAATTCCCTTTGGAGCTAAATTTAAATTTGTTGCTCCTTTTCTTTTTCTTTTCCTTGAGTACCTAAAGATAGAAACATTCATATCATGGTACCCAAGGTCATTGGGTCCTCAAAGGTTAGACCTTTGGAAGCCAAGTCCAATTGGACTTAGACTTCCCCACATAATTTCTACTATGCACAACATCCGAAAAATAAGCATTCATATACACTTGTTTTTCATCCATGCTTGTGTCCTTTGGGCTCCAAATAGTGAAAATTTTGGGAGCCATCATCCTATTGGGTGCATGCATGCGTTGTTGGTTTCTACGTGATGCATGTCGTGGATAGGCATAAGGAACATGATGGAATGGTGCACGACGAGAATTATTCATATGATGAGGTGGGTGAACATATGCATGTGTGGGAACACGTGCGTGAGGGTGTCTCACATGGTGTGCACGTGCCCGAGAATGTGTTGCATAAAAATCATCATATGTGTGAGACGGTGGAGTAGGACGTGTGTTCCTACGTGGCATGGTATTTGTGTACATATAAGCATGCCCCTTCTTCGGAGGTCCACCCAAAGTGGGTTTCTTTCCGAAAGAGGGTGTGGACGAGGTGGAAGCACCATTGGTAGATGAACTACCAATAGAGTGTTTGCTACCACTCGTAGAGTCACCGGAAGTTGGCCTAACAAAAGTAGTGGCCGCTTTGGATGGACATCCCATCGTATACCCCAAACCAATGTGGTGATTGGCCGGAAGTAAGTCACTTAGGATTTTATCCAAATGGTCCTTACCCTTATTGAATTTACTAATTCGGCCTAATGTGTTCTCATATTTCTCTTTGAGAGAACGCATAGAAGTATCCAAGTTTGATACTTGCGATGTGAGCACATAAACACGAGATTTAAGATTCTCGTTCTCAATACTCAAAGTCGAGTTTTGAGAAGTTAAATCCGCTATCTTATGTTCCTCCGGATCATCTATGCTAACATGTTCAAGTTTAGATTTGAGATTAATAATCTCATTTCTTAACTCTTCAACAACAGTGTCGTTGTTGGTGATGATAGTCTTAGGTGAGGTTTGAATGCTAGCTAGGTCATCTTTTACCTTAGTATATCTATTTACTAATTTAGTGTATTTTGACCATAATTGAGAGTTAGCATTCCTAAGGTCATCCATAGTTACCTCATCGCTTTCTTCATCACTATCATCGGAAGAGGAGGACCTTGATCATGCTCCTCTCTTGCATGAAGCACATATGCGCTTGCTCCACTTTCTCATCGTCCGATTCTCCGCTTGAGGAATCCTCGGAGTCGGTGAATGTTGCTCCGACAAGTCCCTTTTTGTACCCCTTTTTGTACTTCTTCGACTTGTCGAACTTCGGCGCCTTCCACTTCTCCTTTTGCTTGTTTTGAGGACAATCCGCTTTGATGTGTCCTGGCTTATTGCATTTAAAGCACAAAGGTGGAGAGGCGTTAGTAGAAGTAAATTTAGATTTTTGTTTGAAGTTACCCTTTCAGAAGAAGCGATTGAACTTCTTTGCCATGAGTGCAATGGATTCCATGTCCATTTCTTCTTCCGAGTCCTCATCATCGGTAGAGGTGGATGAAGCCGCCTTGAATGCAATCGCCTTTTTCTTAGGCACGTCTTGGTTCAAATAGGACTTCATCTTTTCTTGTAACTTCACCTTGCTATCTTTGCGTACCTCGTATGACATCAAAGTACCCATCAATTGAACTACGGTATACTTATTCATGTCATTACCTTCCTCGATGGTGAAGGTACGTTTCTCCCAAGAAGAAGGAAGTCCTTCGATAAGCTTTGAGCACTTCTCCTTTTGAGTGTAGGACTTGCCAAGGGCCTCTAACTCGTTTATTATGTCAACGAAGCGAGCGTACTATTCCTTCATCTTCTCGCCCTGTTGCATATGAAACATTTCGTAATCTTTGTTTACGACTACGAGTTTAGAGTCTCTTACCCTACTCGTCCCTTCATGTAGTATGAGGAGGGAGTTCCAAATTTGATATGCACTCTTACATGTGCATATCTTATTGAAGTCCTCGGGCTCCAATGCGCATTGCAAGGCGTTCATTGCCTTGGCATTGCTTACCTCCGCGGTGACCTCCGCGGTAGTCCATTTCTCAAAGTCTTCTTCTTCGGGCTCGATGTATTCCTTCATTGTAGTCCTCCATAAAGATGCACTCCGGAGGAAGGTTTCCATCCGGCATTTCCAGTGCCCGTAGTTGGTACCGTTGAAGAATGGAGGCCTCGTAGAGGAATGTCCTTCCATCACCGAAGATGCTCCTTCACGGTTCCTGAAGGTGTCATAGTTGGAAGGTGGACGCACGGTCTTGTTGTCGTTGGCAGACATAGCTAAGTATCTTGCTCTGATACCAAATGTAATGCCCTACAAGCTACTGCACAAGTACTATAGGGGGGGTGAATAGTACTTTAAAGATAACAAGGAGTATAATTCCAAATTATAGTGCAAACAACTACCAAAACAATTTGCGGAAGCTTAAATTGAATGACAACAACAAAATTAACAATGCTAACAAGAGATGTTAATGGGTTCGGATCCACCCAAGTCTCCCCGACTTGTTCCCGGTGATCCTACGTCCCAACCACCCGGATCCCCTCCGGATACTTAGGTTAGAAACCCTAGCCCAAGATTTCCACTATGATATCTTGTGAAAAACCTTCACAAGATCAAATCATACATGCAATGGCAATAGTGAATCCCACAACCCGGGATCACAACCTTCTCTCACAACCGAAAGAATCAATAAACAATATAAATAAGTTTATAATGAAATAAACAATCTTACCACAAAATCCTATACCTTGAGTTTTTCTTACCAAATAGGTGAAAGGAAGGATTTGAGGAAGATGAAGTCACCAAGACCTAGCACCAAGGAAATGACCAGCAATAGGTGCCTAGGAATGATTTGGAGACTTGATTCAAGCTAGAGCTTGAAGAGCTCACCAAGAACAAGCTTCTCTCAATATGGATTCTAGATCTAGAAAGTGAGAGAATGGGTTTCTTGTGAGGAAGAGAGCTTTGGAAATGAGTGAGAATGGCTATCTCTTTCTATCTCAATGAATCTCTTAATGGCAGCTCTAACCTAGAAAGAAATGACCTAGGTTCGTATTTATAGGGTCCCATAAAAACAAGTTAGGTCAATTCCCAACGGATAGAAAACTGAGGAAACTAGTCGGTCAAAGAACAACCACTGACCGACTAGTTCATCAACTAGTCGGTCAGTCAAATAACATGGACCGACTAAGTGAGGAACTGAGAAGATATAGTAATTCAGACCTAGAAATCTAGTCGGTCCAAGAAGACATTCTGACCGACTAGTTTCACAACTAGTCGGTCAGTCAGTGAACGTAGACCGACTAAGAGGCATAATGAAATAGTCTGAATACAAATTGACTTAGTCGTTCCAAGAACAAAGGTTGACCGACTAGATTGTCAACTAGTCGGTCACCAAACGTTCTTAGACCGACTAACGATAAACAGTAGCTTAGGAGAAATTTAGAATGAACAGTAAATCACAACTAGTCGGTCAAAGAAGCATCACTGACCGACTAGTTCACAAACTAGTCGGTCGGTGAGTCAACGTAGACCGACTAACTGTAAACAGTAAGTTGCAAGAAATTAAGGAAGAAAACTAGTCGGTCCAAGAAGATTTGCTGACCGACTAGATCACCATCTAGTCGGTCAGTACATCTTCTTGTACCAACTAACATACACAAACAAGTCCGAATCGAAGCGCGACGCTTAGAGGAAGTTAGAACGAACTTGTACTAGGATCCTAGAGCTACGATATGAGCGTTATGAAGATAGAATCGTAAGATATACTCAAGGCTTAACATTCTATAGATCGAAGCTAAAAGACTATAAATAAAACCTTAATACACGGTCTTCGAGAGCTTCGATTAATTCTTCATGACTTCCAAAACGGCGCAAGAGCTTCAACGAAGCTTTAGGCATGAATACGTGCTTTGAGAAGTCTTGAGATGTCGCTTTGATTGTTCTCGTGAATTTGGCGACGATCTCCAATACTGCGCTCACAAATTGTTAGTTCATGAATTATTTATGTTTGCTCATCATCCAAAACCAAATCCGGGGAGTCCAATATTCAACAAGTAGGTGCATGAGAAGTGGATACAGAAATGCCCTCAGAGGTAGGCAGTGAATGTGATGATGCAGTGACCTCAAGGATGGAAGTGTGAATTACCCTGAAACTCTCGGCTAGAATGGTGGATGGTATGGAGGTGGCAGGAGCACTGACAGAAGTGTTGACAGACGTTCTCTCTAATGGGGCAAAAGTGGTAGGGACATCGGCTCTCTCTGGGTCCTCATCAGAACTGAGTCCCCAATCATCATCACCCGCCTTTGCGGCTGGTACTCTGGGCTCCAGCTCATGTATGGGTGGAATGGAGAGCACGCCAAGAAGTAGCCAATCTAGGTGGACGGGCTCAATATGTTTGAGGTCAGGGCATGAGAGGACCATGTGTTGCTCTCGCTGAAGGCTAAGAAGATAGACCCAATGGTACTCACCGTGGGGTGGGATGAATGCATGCAAGTAAGCATGTCAAGCGTCAGTGTGGTGGGCCCGGTCGCAGCCAAGAGGTCGGTAGGAAGGTCAAGTCCTAACATAAGGGCGAAGAAGATGAGGAAACCGACATAACAAATCTCAGTGGCAGAGGTGGAAGTGGAAATCAAACGGTTGCACAGCCAATGGGTCGTGTCTGATAGGAGGTGAGAGTGGAGTGTACCATCATCAGTGCGTCTAACTGTTCTGGTCATCCCACTAAGTTGGACCAACTTTGGATAAGAGATGGTGCCAAGCTCAGGCCTAGAGAATATAGTCGTGGCGAGATGGCACTGAGCGTAGCAAAGACATGGATGGATGATGGATGAAGACTTAGCCCTGCTAGGGCTGAAGTGAGGGAGACCTGCTATCCATCTCCAGAAACTCTCGTCACTAAAATATAATGGATCGGTGACGGGTGAAAAGTCCTGTGTAGGGTCTGGGATGGGTGGCCAACTAAAGAAGGGTCGGATCGCAGCGAAAGTGACTACTACGTCACGGTCTAAGAGCCTGAATCTAATGCCCTGTTCGCCCTACAAAATGGAGCTCATCACCTCGTATGTGCGGCGAAGATAGGTGGTTATGGTCATCTGCAAAAGGTGCTCCCAACCATGGCCTGTTATATGCACTGGACTCCCTTTATCAACCCTAGACTCTGTAGTGCTGGATGTAGCTAATCTAGTGGGGATGATGGGACGTCAGAAAATGATCGCGAACCAGTCATGTTGTGCATCGTTCCTGAAGACAATGTCATATGTCTTCAAGGTCCCTGGGGTGGCTGAGGTGGCGGTGGGGGAGTGGTTATGGGAATGGGAATGGTGGCACTAGCATATGGTCCTTCTAGTGCAAGTGGTGCAGGGGATGGGGAACATGAGGGTGGTGGTGAGGGGGTGGCGACGTCTGTAGGGTTTTGGTGGACCCTTATGGCATAAATCCGTGCCCGTCCTAAGTTGGACGGAACACGGAAGCAAAAATATGCAGCGTAAAATAAAATTATGTTAATCTAATTAACATGCAGCCCTAAGGAACCAGATCCTTAGCCAGGATCTCTGCCAACTCGGGGTGGATCTGACCACTCCAAGAGGGATCTAAACTTCTGTGAATAATTAAAACGAAAGCTTCTAAAAACATACCCGGAATCTCAACCCTGGGGCTGGCAAGATGTTTCGCACTGTCTTCCAAGCCGCTCCCTGTCCCTTGCCGAGCCGCTCCTCGAACTGCTCCGCATCCCAAGGCGAGCAATCCTCGTGTCGCCGAGCCAACCACGTGCTGAAGAAAGTTTCACACGAGTGACAGCCTTCGCCAAGATTTCGGATCCGAATCCGAACTCCTTCGTGACTTTGCTAGAGCCCTTCAGGAGTAAGGTAGAAATATAGGGAGAAGAAGAATATTAATTTAAGCCTTGATCCGAGCGTGCTCCAACATTTACGGGAGCTAATCAGATCTGGAGCTTGGGACAAGTTTGGAGGAAGGGGGAGGCCCCAATTTATATAGGCGGTTGACTCTCTCCTTTTCTGCACAACCGATGTGGGACTATTAAATAGAGTTAATAAATTCAATTTAGTTGGTCTTTCAAAAAAGGCCAAACTTTCGTGAATTTTAACTCCCTCACCATTGAGCTTCATAATTGATACAACCTATCAATTCGAAGGGCGTTCAACGGTGAACGCATAGGAAAAAAGGCGAGTTAATCGGAGTCCGTTTGACCCTCCAATTGAACGCCCAAAGTTCAGCCCAAACCCATAAAACCACAAACAGCCAGCCGCCAAGAATTGCACGAAAACCTAGAATGTGGGGCCACGCGTGCCCCACTGTTTTCTGCACGCACAGTGCACGCGTTGGGCATGTGCAAGGCACACGGTGCGTGCCTTGCACGTGCCTAGCAGGCGCGTGCACAGCATGCGCCTCACGGGCACGTGCTGCGCACGCGTCCCGCGTGCACATGCAAGGGGGCCCCGCATCAGGATGCGGGCGGGCCCCCTTTCGGTAATTGCAGGTGCTAAGAGCGCCCGCTGCTGGTTTTTGCGGAAAAACAAACCCGCCCGGCCCAATGGGCAGGGCTTTAATGTGGGCCCCCTTTATGTCCATTTAAATCAGCCTATTGGGCTGAAACGCAATGGTTTAGGGCCTTTGATTGTTTTGATCATATCTTGGGCGTTTAGCGTCCGAATTGGATGCCGTTCGAACCTGGGTTTAGACCGGGACATTTCCGTCTTATCCGTAAACTTTTCCTTGTGTTTATTTCATTAATTATTGTCGTAAACTATTTACGACACATTTAATCCGGTTTGCATCAAATGCAAAATAGTCCATGTCTAGGCTTAAATTTATCATTTGCATCAAAATGCAATTTTCTCTTCCTTTGCATCAAATGCAAATTATTCTTCCTAACTAATTTCTACCTATTACTAGACGAAGGTTGCACTCTGTGTGAGACCCTACAGCCTGACCCTTACAACATGTTGGGCTCGAAGCCCTATACGGCAGTGACCACGAGCAGTGGTTGCCGTCACTGCTTCAGAATCATAATTATGTGGTTGACTCATCGACATGAGTATTATCGGGACCACCATGACTGTGTCCGTAATGAACTCTGCAGTTTTAGTCTCTTTGTCTAAACTATGTCGTGTAGATCAAGTCTAGGGTACGGTCAAACTGTCAATCCCAATAACTTGACTCCGGTTAGTTTCTATCGATATTTAGTCAACTAATGTTGGACTTCTTCCGACATACTCTGATCAGAGATTTTACTAAAGACCAAACTTACTCTACGACACTAACTCCCATTGATCGGGAGAGACGAATCCTCTCTTGGTCATTACTCTCCTCGTACGCTTCAAGTGACACCCAATCAAATACCTTTTGACATGTGATCACTTCTTATTCTACAACTTTTTTCTGCATGTTTTCATGATGTTTTGATCGCCCATATCGCGTTTTTCACGATTATTCGACGATATCATGTTACTTTTCACTATTTCTTGTTTTTGTCGTATTTCAGGAGATATGGAGTGATTTGGAGTGAAAATGAGATCAAAGGAGTTTCACGCACTTTGGAGTATCACCCACGGCTTATTTGAGGACTTATCAGTGATAGAGGATGATCGGAAGAAGAAAGAATTACATAGGAGCGACGAGGAGGCGAAAAGGAGAAGAAAGGAGCCAAGATATAGCCCACTCGGCCGAGTACACTACTCACTTGGCCGAGTCAGAAGCTATACTCAGCCGAGTAAAACGGATACACACAGTAAATTTTCAGTGTTTACTCGATCGAGCAAGGAAGTCTACGCGACCGAGTGAGAAGTTCACTCGCCCGAGTGGTACCGAGAATTCGTCCAGAGAAGCTGCCAAGTTACTGGAATTTCTGAGGAATCCCTCGGCCGAGCATAATTGCTCACTCGGCCGAGTAAAGAAGCCCACTCGACCGAGTCATTCATAGAGACAGACCCCTGAGAACCCCGAAGTTACTGTTATTTTACAGGGTTTGTCACTCGGCCGAGTGACAAGGGTCACTCGGCCGAGGGACCCTCTCATACTACTGCTAGGAATGCGAATTCTGGTCTGTGCAGGGGCAGTTTTGTCACGATTTTTTGGATGATTTTGGCTTGTATTTAAACCTAGTTTTTACCCTAGTTATAGGAGAGACTAGAATTATTTTTCAGAGACTTCTATTAGGTTTTTGACGGCTATTATTTTGTGAAATCTCAGCTGGAGATCATTGGCGACGACATTGGTTTGTTCTTTCTTGTTAAAAAACTCATTTTTATGAATTGTTTCTTCCTTGCAATGAATTGTGCTATGATTCCATCTATTATTTCTGAGATTTTTATGATGATTAGTGAGTAGTTCCGTCGTTCTAGGGCATGGGGATGAACCCTATGGACCCGATCTTTGAATTGTGATGAATTTATAGAATTGTTGCTAGAATTGATAATGGTTAGGTTGTGATCGATTTATTACGAGTAGCTAGGAATTCATATCGATTGGGATTTGCAAGAGATTGGATACCAATTGAAAGGACGGCCTAGATATTCGATTTAGATTAATAATTGAATTTCTCTAGATTTGGTTTGCAAGAGATTGGACCAAAGTTAGGACTTTTATTATAAATCTATGCTAATATTCGTTTGCAAGAGATTGGACGAATACGAACTATCATAACCTAGATCGTAGCTCGAGTTTACACGAGAGTGGGCTCGAGATGCGATTCGACGATGATGTTGATCTTCACGCTAGCGGCTTAGGGTAAAGTTTGCACGAGAGTGGGCTCTATTCTAGGTTAGCTATAGACCGGCAATAGCACAAGAGCGTGAGCTTGGTTCTACATTAAGTTGCGACTAGTTCACCTACATTCAAGCCTTGTAACAATGAAATTTATGATGCACAAGGATAAGAGACGGTCCGTAGTAGGGATTTCCTATCCCTAGACGCTTTATTATATTGATATTTCTTGCTATTTGAACGATTGTGACGATTACACCAAAACTATTCGTATTCTCTTGATAGCTAGGTAATCAAAGTAAGATACTGTCCTTTGTCCTCCATGTGTTTGATACCCGCTCGCCACTACACCGTGCGCTTGCGGTAAGACTACAAGTCGTTTTCTGGGTGTATATCCGGGCGCGATCAAGTTTTTGGTACCGTTGTCGGGGACGCCATTTAACAGTGTTCGACTTTTATTACCCAGTTATATCTCACCTTCTTTCTTTCTTTTTCCTTTTTGACTTTGTTTGATGCCCAATTTACGTGCTCCCAGTATTGTCCATAGAATCTTAAGCAGGTAACATGGAAGACGGGATTGTGAGAACTGAGTCTAGCCCGGGAGATGATGATTCCTTCGTAGCTCTTCTGAAGGAACTTGTTGATGAGGTCCAAACCACATGGGCTTTTGCCATTGATATCGAGGACCCCATTTAGTAACTATTTGCTAGCTTTGTGATGGATCAAATCTCTCCGAAGGGACTATCGAGGGCAACATTAAAGTCGATGTGAGGGACGGTAGGTTATACTTTGAAGACAGTAGAGCATGCATCGAAGAGTACTAAACTCCTAGGAGTCCACTTGGCATGCCGAGATTCAGGGAAGTACACTTTACGATCCTCTCTCTGATATTTATGAACGAACTGACACATCCTTTGATCTCATGTGTGGACAGGAGAAAAGTGGTAGCCCCATCGATGTCAACACGGAGTTGTGCAGTATCTACTCCGATGCATCGTCCTCACCAAAAAGCAAATCTGAGCATGCATATGAAAGCCCACCCCCAGAGTAAACTCCGATGTTGCAGAAGAGGCCAAGCTTTCACAAGAGGAGGATGAGGCAGGGGGTACAGCGCCTCCCGAGGTAGAATTGAAACAATTACCACCGAATTTAAGGTATGCCTTCTTGGGTAATAAATTGACCTATCCGGTTATTGTTAATGCCCACCTCAACCATGACCAGCTTGAACGACTCTTAGATGGCCTTAGGAGCCATAAGGATGTCCTTGGCTACACTATTTCCGACCTGAAAGAATAAGCCCTAGGCTTTGCACGCACAGAATCCACCTAGAGAACATTGAAGCCACCTCCATTGAGCCTCAAATGCGGTTAAACCCTAACATGAAGGTGGTGGTTAAGAAGGAAATCCTTAAATTGCTTGAAGCTGACATTATCTATCCTATCTCAGATAGTAGATGGGTTAGCCCTGTCCATGTTGTCCCAAAAAAGGGAGGGATGACCGTCATAAAAAACGATAAGGGAGAACCCATTTCTACACGCACTGTCACGGGATGGCAGATGTGTATTGATTATAGGAATTAAATAAAGCCACCCGGAAAGACCATTACCCATTGCCCTTCATAGATCAAATGCTAGATCGCCTCGCTAAGCATAAATTCTTTTGCTATTTGGATGGGTATTCGGGATTCTTTCAGATCCCCTTTCATGAAGATGACTAAGAAAAGACTACCTTCACATGTCCTTAAGGCACATATGCCTACCGTAGAATGCCCATTGGGCTTTGTAATGCTCCTGCCACCTTTCAAAGGTGCATGACGTCCACCTTTTCTGATTATATTGAAAACATTATGGAAGTAATTATGGATGATTTTTCTGTTTATGGAAGTGAGTTTGATTCATGTTTGGCCAATATTACTAAAGTTCTTAAAAGATGCCAACAAAATAATCTCACTCTTAATTGGGAGAAATGTCATTTTATGGTCACCGAGGGGATAGTTCTTGGGCACCTTGTTTCATCTAGAGGGATTGAGGTTGATAAGACGAAAATTGAGGTAATCGAGAAACTCCCTCCTCCTATTAATGTTAAGGGCATTAGAGGTTTTCTTGGTCATGCGGGATTTAACCGTCGCTTTGTCAAGGATTTTGCCTTAATTTCCCGACCTCTCACCGCCCTACTTGCTAAAGATGCTCCATTTGTCTTTTCAGAAGAGTGCTTGCAAGCATTTAATACATTGAAGGAATCTTTCATTTCCGCACCCATTGTACAACAGCCGGACTGGAGTCTTCCCTTCGAGCTCATGTGTGATGCAAGTGACCAAGCTATTGGAGCGGTGCTAGGCCAAAGGAACGACAAAAATCTCCATGCAATATTCTATGTAAGCAAAACATTGGACAAGGCACAGAAAAATTACACCACTACCGAGAAAGAGCTCTTGGCGGTTGTCTACTCCATGGAGAAGTTTCGCTCCTACCTCCTTGGATCCAAAGTGATTGTGCACACCGACCATGCGGCATTGAAGTATCTACTAAGCAAAAAAGAGGCCAAGCCTAGATTAATAAGATGGATACTTTTGTTGCAAGAATTTGACTTGGAGATCAGAGACAAGAAGGGCACGGACAATGTGGTGGCGGACCACTTGTCTAAACTTATTCGTGATGAGAAGGATGAAAGCCTACCAATTGATGACACTTTTGTCGACGAGAGGTTGTTCGCCATTAGACCCGGAGAAGTGCCTTGGTATGCGGATTATGTGAACTTCATGCATGAAGTCCGTAGTTATTTCTTGGAAGATCCCTACCATTTCAAGATATGCAAGGATGGTATTATACGGAGGTATGTTTCAAAGGAAGAGGCCACATCTATCATCTCACATTGTCATGATATGTCTTGTGGGGGACACCACGCCGCCTCCAAAACCACCGCAAAGATATTACAGAGCAGGTTCTTTTGGCCGACCATGTTCAAGGATACGCATGACTTCGTCAAGCATTGCGATAGATGCCAACGGACAGGAAATATATCCAAACGGAACGAGATGCCGATGAAACCCATCCTAGAAATTGAGCTATTTGATTGTTGGGTAGTGGATTTCATGGGGCCTTTTCTGTCAAGCAAGGGAAACAAGTATATCCTATTAGCGGTAGACTACGTCTCAAAATGGGTAGAAGCCATTGCCACCCCAACTAATGATGCAAGAGTGGTATCCAAATTATTCAAGCAAAACATCTTCCCGCGCTTTGGAGTGACACGTACTTTGATAAGCGACGGAGGGAGTCATTTTATAGAAAACAAGTTTGAAGCCATGTTGAAGAAGTATGGGGTGAATCATAGAATCGGTATGGCATACCACCCTCAGACGAGTGGACAAGTGGAGGTGTCGAACCGAGAAATTAAACAAATTCTTGAAAAGACCGTCGATAGATCTAGAAAGGATTGGTCCATGAAATTGAATGATGCACTATGGGCTTATCGCACGGCCTTTCGTACTCCCATTGGCACCATCCTATACCGTCTTGTTTATGGGAAAGCTTGTCATTTGCTGATGGAGTTGGAACACCGCACATATTGGGCCATCAAGACCTTTAATTATGACTACAAGAGTGCGGCGGTGAGGCGACTCCTAGACATCAATGATCTTGACGAGATTAGGCAAGACGCTTACGAGAGCTCAAGAATTTACAAGGAAAGAACTAGAATTCTCCACGACGCACGCATCACTGTTACGGACTTCAAGGTCGGAGACAAGGTCCTTCTATACAATTCTAGACTCCGATTTTTCCCGGAAAGCTAAGATCGCGATGGTCCGGACCCTTCACCATTAGCCACATACAACCGGGGGGAGCATTTGAGTTGGAAGGAAAAGACGGTGCCACATTCAAGGTAAATGGACAACGGCTCAAGCATTATTCCGAAGGAGACCCAACCGGTGAAGTGAATAGCATATATCCACTCACGGGACGGTCCCATGATCTTTCATACCTCCTTGATGAGGTGATTAATGAAGCTATACCACATTCTATTGGCGCCCTATGGTGGGCTCCGAAAGGTGCTTCTCTCAAGCGCAAGAGTCCGTACAAGTAGTAAAATCTGGGAGTCCAGATGTCGAATCCACGGGAAGAAATCTGTTGCAACCACAATTCAAATCAAATAGAAATCCTACGAAAAGAAACTAACCACTTCAACAAATGATGACGGTGATGGTGATGTGAACACGTGAACAATATAAACATAGAAATACGTGTATGAAAATACCTATAAAAAGTATGCGCATGGTATGGGTTCGCTAGGGTTAACGATTCGTATTAATTTGGTTGATAGGTATAACACAATGAATTCTCCTTTTGGGAGCAATTCACCGGAAAATACCCATTATAACTCAATGAATTCTCCTTTTGGGAGCAACTCATCGGAAGATGCCCTTTTGGGGGTTCAAGCAAAATATTCAAAAAGATCGTCGCTAAAGCTATAATACGATATGAAACTCTCTTTTGGAGAGATCAAAACTACGGTATGAAACTCTCTTTTGGAGAGATCAAAACTCACCCTTTTGGGGCGATCACCAACTTAATTAATTCTTTTGGAATCTAAAAAAGTCGATTTACGAACAACGATTACAATTTTAGCGACGTTAAACGATTTAGCACAAGGAATTTCAACCAAATAAACACGAATAATATCCCCTAACTACTCCATACCATGCACAACAGAGATTTAGCTACACATTATGCAAAAATAAACAAGTTCCATAGCCAAATACATCAAGAATATAGCAAAATACGGTAGAAAAAGCACTAAATAAGGAGTTTAAGTTAAGAATTCATCACCAAATATCCTTGAAAAGACATCAAAACTCTCTGGAAATAAGAAAATAGCCTCTGGAATTTTACAGAATTTTTCAGAGGGGAAATACGGCTTCTAGAGCCTCCAATACGCCCAAAATACGCCCCCAATCTGCTTGAATACGCTCAAAAAACCCTAAATACGCTTATATAATAAGATTGCAGGTTTTGAAAGCTTATTGGGTTTTAAAACCCGCACCCGAATCAATCCTATCCGCTCATCTCAAGCGGATCAAATTCTGGCCGTCCGATCATCTTTCAAAAATGCGGGATTTAACTACGCCTCGCCATGTGTCCACTCTTAACGGATCTTCGCTCGGCGCCCGCTTCACTTCTTCGGAGAATTTTGTACGCCGTTCGATCATCATCGTGTGGACGAGAAGCAGCCACGTCACCGCGATTTCGTTCGCATGCGGGGCGTTTCGTAGCCGTTGGATCCAAGATCAACGGCGCAAACGTTGCCGCGTTGCTGCCTCTGAGTTCGAATGCGGGGATGACGTCGACCGTTGGATGAAGCGGGGTTTCGTCCGATGTCCGCCGCGTGTCCCCCTCTTCGTTCGCCGTTTCGTTCGCCGCTTCGCGCCGATCGCGGCCGTTCGATCGAAATCGAACGGTCGCGATTTGATCCCGCTTTCAATCGATTTCGCTGAGATCCGCTGCGTTGTAGGCCGTAGGATGACGATCGTGCGGCTGAGAGTAAGCCGCGTCGCCCAAGCACTGAGCGCCGTCCGATGGAGATTGTGCGGCCACGATTTGGCCACGTGGCCCGTATTTCGTATATTCTTTGCGTATTTCTCCAATTAATAGGTATTCTGCACTCAAAAATACACAGTAATTAGCACAGATCTCAGAAAAATACAAATAAATATTCGTTGGAATCGTGAGATCGAGAGGGTGCTAGAAAAATATAAAAAGTGCAGAAATGCTTCGTTAATTACTGATTTGTGCTCAAATAAGGTGTTTTCTCTAATAAATAAATGTGTAGAAAATACGTATGAATTAGAGAATAATGTAGCACCTAATGAGCACAAAAATAGGGCTAAATGGGGGGTTAAATATGTAATATTGAATCCGAATCACACCCCCCAACTAGCGATTTGCTAGTCTCTAGCAAAAAGAGCGATAAATACGGACGATCAATAAAACAATAAGTTCTTTCAAATTGCTCATGGCGTGGCTCAATAATACGCATTCCAACATGGTCTTGGTCATCAATATACACATCCATGAACAAAATCAATCACGTGAAATTTTCTCTAATTTAGTATGAATAAATAACATGCAAGCATCGTTTTGCGCAAGCGAAAGTATAACACGTCGTTATATCCTAGTTTTCTTGTTTCCAAGGAATTGGCCTATCACAATAATCATTCAAGACATGGGTATTGAAGTTGCTTAGTGTATTCACCATTTCTTTTCTTTTATTCGTTCCGCGTAACGCGCATCAAGCAACATTCGCAGAAAAAAAAGTATAACTTGGATCGCTCCATCAAATGAGTGAGTTTCCGGTCAATGGCTCCCAAATCAGACGATCATAGGGCATTAGGCCAAGAAGGACCCCTCGGACTGTACTACTCGAGCCAACCAAGCTATTTATTAGTGACATACTTATTCATTCATTTTTCATCATTCATCATTCATTTCTTTTCATTCTCTTTTTTTTCTTTCTTTGTAAGCAACTCAACACCCATTTTTTTTTTCAAGCATAAACATTAACGACCATGGCCAAATTCCTCTTCAACTTGAAAAACTATTCTTAAAAATCGTGTATACTTAAGCTTTTTTCCATCACATTAGCATGCATGAAATCAATTCAAACTATTTCGAGATATTAATCATGGAAATTGAAAATTTTCATGAATAGCATATTAACGGCAATTCCATGAAGGAAAAATAATTAATCAAGCCATAAACAAATTTTAAAACACAATTAATGTATAATCATCCGCATTTGAGGCATATGAAGGAGTTTTAAATGATGAGATTTGGTGATTTATTCTTCTCAAAAAAAAAAATCCTAAGGTCTCATACACACCCCCAACTAAAGATGGACATTGTCCTCAATGTCGGAAGAGGTACGAGTTTATTCAAGCAAGCAACCTAGAAAGCATTAAAAAAACTACACTACTGGAAAGAACACACCGTGATCAAATGGCGGATCCCGAATCTTTAGTTGTGGAGGAAGTTGTTCAATTTGCTCCTTGCGCTCCTCGGCGATTATTCTTCCTCCAAAAACTAATTTGGACCCCAGCAACACAACTCCAAGCATCTCTATAAGCTGTTTGCCAATGTCCTGCGAGAGATGAGTTATGTCAGTCCAAATTATTTTAAAATTATTCTCAATGAAAGTATTCCAAATGTAGTCATCAAAATAAGTGAAAGAAATTGAAGCAAGTTGACGACTACTCCCTCAAAGATTTGCACTACTCTCTGTACGATGCTCGTTCATTGTGGAGAGGGATAAATGATTTTGGGACAAAACTGGAAGAGGGAATGGTTCTGGCTCCATGGCGATAATCTCAAAACCTTTGTCCCTAGCTGTCTCCTCCTCTCGTTCATCCAAAATTGCTAGCTCATCCTCTCTTTTGCACACACTTCCTGCCATGTGGATATTTATATTCGTGTCCTCGCTCGGTATTCCTGCAATAGAAGATGAACTCGTATTAGATTCTTGAAATCGAGTTTCAAAAGCATTACCTTCTTCTAAGCAAGCGGTAATCAAATTAAGATTTTCAATGGAATTTTGAATCTGCCGGCTCCGAGCAAGGAAATTCTCTTGGAATTGATGGGATGTGGCCTCCTGTGTCTGAATAGACTGGTAAGCTTCCTCTTTCAAGGATTGCAAAGGTACGTCTACGCTTTGCTCTTCTTGATCGAGGCACGAAGGCTCCGTCGAATCGCTCTCTGAAGTCTCTTCCACGGTTTCTTCGTTTTCTTGCAGAGACTCCATGTATTCCCATGCCACTGTCGGCGTCATGCTTCCCAATAATTCCTGCAGCTGTGGATGTAGTCCGTCTAGGAAGAATTCCATAAGCTCTTCATTTGTGTACCCATGCTGCGGATAGCTCGATATTAGGTCTGTGAACCTTCTCCAGGCCTGAAAGAAAGTTTCACAGTCAGTTTGATTAAAATTAACAATTTTGAGCTTCTCCATTCTATGTTTGTGTGCATTAGCATACCGTGCATCATACAGATTGTTTGTGCAATAGAAGTTCATATATTCCATTTTTAAAAATTAAAATAAAATAATAAAAAAAAGTTTATGTACAGTAAAGTGGAAAGATCTCACCGAAGGTCCTCTAAATGAAATAAACCGTAGTCACAAACCATTCCTCCCCGGCAACGGCGCCAAAAACTTGGTGGGCTCCGAAAGGTGCTTCTCTCAAGCGCAAGAGTCCGTACAAGTAGTAAAATCTGGGAGCCCAGATGTCGAATCCACGGGAAGAAATCTGTTGCAACCACAATTCAAATCAAATAGAAATCCTACGAAAAGAAACTAACCACTTCAACAAATGATGACGGTGATGGTGATGTGAACACGTGAACAATATAAACATAGAAATACGTGTATGAAAATACCTATAAAAAGTATGCGCATGGTATGGGTTCGCTAGGGTTAACGATTCGTATTAATTTGGTTGATAGGTATAACACAATGAATTCTCCTTTTGGGAGCAATTCACCGGAAAATACCCATTATAACTCAATGAATTCTCCTTTTGGGAGCAACTCATCGGAAGATGCCCTTTTGGGGGTTCAAGCAAAATATTCAAAAAGATCGTCGCTAAAGCTATAATACGATATGAAACTCTCTTTTGGAGAGATCAAAACTACGGTATGAAACTCTCTTTTGGAGAGATCAAAACTCACCCTTTTGGGGCGATCACCAACTTAATTAATTCTTTTGGAATCTAAAAAAGTCGATTTACGAACAACGATTACAATTTTAGCGACGTTAAACGATTTAGCACAAGGAATTTCAACCAAATAAACACGAATAATATCCCCTAACTACTCCATACCATGCACAACAGAGATTTAGCTACACATTATGCAAAAATAAACAAGTTCCATAGCCAAATACATCAAGAATATAGCAAAATACGGTAGAAAAAGCACTAAATAAGGAGTTTAAGTTAAGAATTCATCACCAAATATCCTTGAAAAGACATCAAAACTCTCTGGAAATAAGAAAATAGCCTCTGGAATTTTACAGAATTTTTCAGAGGGGAAATACGGCTTCTAGAGCCTCCAATACGCCCAAAATACGCCCCCAATCTGCTTGAATACGCTCAAAAAACCCTAAATACGCTTATATAATAAGATTGCGGGTTTTAAAAGCTTATTGGGTTTTAAAACCCGCACCCGAATCAATCCTATCCGCTCATCTCAAGCGGATCAAATTCTGGCCGTCCGATCATCTTTCAAAAATGCGGGATTTAACTACGCCTCGCCACGTGTCCACTCTTAACGGATCTTCGCTCGGCGCCCGCTTCACTTCTTCGGAGAATTTTGTACGCCGTTCGATCATCATCGTGTGGACGAGAAGCAGCCACGTCGCCGCGATTTCGTTCGCATGCGGGGCGTTTCGTAGCCGTTGGATCCAAGATCAACGGCGCAAACGTTGCCGCGTTGCTGCCTCTGAGTTCGAATGCGGGGATGACGTCGACCGTTGGATGAAGCGGGGTTTCGTCCGATGGCCGCCGCGTGTCCCCTCTTCGTTCGCCGTTTCGTTCGCCGCTTCGCGCCGATCGCGACCGTTCGATCGAAATCGAACGGTCGCGATTTGATCCCGCTTTCAATCGATTTCGCTGAGATCCGCTGCGTTGTAGGCCGTAGGATGACGATCGTGCGGCTGAGAGTAAGCCGCATCACCCAAGCACTGAGCGCCGTCCGATGGAGATTGTGCGGCCACGATTTGGCCACGTGGCCCGTATTTCGTATATTCTTTGCGTATTTCTCCAATTAATAGGTATTCTGCACTCAAAAATACACAGTAATTAGCACAGATCTCAGAAAAATACAAATAAATATTCCTTGGAATCGTGAGATCGAGACAGTGCTAGAAAAAATATAAAAAGTGCAGAAATGCTTCGTTAATTACTGATTTGTGCTCAAATAAGGTGTTTTCTCTAATAAATAAATGTGTAGAAAATACGTATGAATTAGAGAATAATGTAGCACCTCATGAGCACAAAATAGGGCTAAATGTGGGGTTAAATATGTAATATTGAACCCGAATCACCCTACACGATGACGGCTTCGAAGAAGGCCAATTTTCTAGCAACGGAGAAAAGTTGGAAGACCCGTCGGATAGCTCTATAGTAGATGACAATGACGACGCTGATGTCGCAAGAATTAGGGAGCTCTGCAAGCTCTCCATGGCCAACAATTTGAAGAAAGCTCCGCCGGATAAGAGATCGGCATCACCGGTGAAGAAAAAAAATGGTACAAGCTCAAGCTTGGGGGACTTATCCCCCAACACTACCCATGATAGGGGAAGCCGAGGAACACCAACGAACAACAACAACTAAATCCAAGTGGCCTTCCTAGCAAGTTTGACAGGTGCATCTCACATACGCCGAATATCGAGCACTAAACGAATATCTTAAGGGGTCGAGCTCAAGACCTTAAACGAGCGCTTGTCAGAAGAAAACCCGACGGTTTTATAATTTTTAGTTGAATTCTATTTTTGTTTTAGATTTTTCTTAGTGTTTGGAGTCTAAAGTCAATAAAAATCGTGACAACGGGCTCTATTTTTCATGACATGAGATGGAGAACGAGAAATCATTTACATGGAGGATGACCATGGCAAAGGAGAGCTCTTTAGGAACGCGCTCAGGCCCTAGGAGAAGGAAGAGACTGACGGGAAGAAGAAAAACAGAGAGTGGAGCGAAAACAGAGAGTCGAGGCAGAAAACAGCAAGCCACTCGGCCGAGTGTACATGTCCCTCGGCCGAGTGAAGACTCTACTCGGCCGAGTAGAGTACTGATCAGGGAAGATCCAGAAACCGACTCTCTATCATTTATTGTAATTTATATGCCACTTGGCCGAGTGACAAGTCACTCGACCGAGCGACTTGTCACTCGGCCGAGTGAATCTGATACCCTCCACGCTTCATAATCGCTGAGTGGCCGTTCCACTCGGCCGAGTGGAACTTGTCCATTCGACCGAGTAGGGAAAGTTACTCGGCCAAGTCGTAACTATAGGGAGATTTCGAAAAAAAATTTAAACGCTGAGCCATTCGGCCGAGTGAACGCGTCACTCGACCGAGTGACTCAACTTTATAAACCCCAGCAGGCGAGGCTCATTTCCCGAAACGTGAAAATTCCCAATTCCTCCCGCTTCGCCGCTGCCCCTTCGACTCCCCCTCGCCCGAATCCCTCTTTCTTCGCCCGAGCCGTCGAACGCCTGTCGACCGCCGCCCACGCCGGTCGCCAAAGTCGCTCCGCCGCCTGCACCCGTCGGCGTCATTGCCCCTTCACCGTACTTCCCTTGTTTTGCCCAAAAATCCTATTTTGCTCCATTCTCCCCAATCCGTAAGCCCATTACGCCAAAAATTCAAATTAATTCGCATATATATATATACTAGTATATAACCCGTGCCCTAAGGGCACGGGTCATTTAAAATATTCTCCATTTAAACTCTTGTACCACCAAATTTTAAATGAACAACAATAATTAAAGCACAATAAATTTTATTTAGTTAAAAATATTAGTCCCCTAAAATTTAGTTCCCCAAAGAATTTAGTTTCCCCAAAAATTTTAGATCCCCCAAAATTTAGTTTCCCCAAAAAAACATTCAGAAATTGTAACTCCCCCCTAAAAATTTCAAAAAATTTTGTTCTCTCCCAAAACTTAGATCCCTCCAGAAATGTAGTTCAAACCTAAAATTTGAGTTCCCTCAAAGTTTAGTTCCCCCATAATTTTAGTGTTTTCCTCCTATAATTTTCACAAACTCTAATCATATCCATTGATTTTCAAGCTTCAAGTCTAGTTGTCTTTCTACCCTCCCGTTTGTTCTAGTCAACAACCCCGTTCAAAAACATCCCTTATTTATATAATAGATGTCCAAGTGAAACCTTATTTAGTTTACACAGTAACATTCGCCAAACTAACAGAGCTGACATTAAAAATGGAAATTTTTTAGCACTATCACTTTTAATACTATGATCATTACGTCATTAATATCCTTAAATTATAATATTAACACAAACTATCAAGTTGTAATGCATTCAACACTAGGTGTTAATAGGTTCTCCTTTTAAGAATAATTTATTCTAATATTATTGATGCCCCAGTTATATTATAGATAATGTTAGTGAATTTTGCCCTCCCAAAAATCATATCACATGATGCTTTAAAAAGGAATAGGATGGGAAACCATGGAAATTGCCCAAGCCCATTGTATACCATGAAAATCGGGAATACATCTTGTTTTATCAAATTTGAGCAAGAACAGACATGTCCACATTTAACAAAATTTGACAGAAAATATACAGTAGTAATATAAAACTAAGAGAACCCAACTTCTTCACTATTACCTAATAAGATAAAAAGATCATATACAATCACTATCCATTAACCTTATTATAATAAAAGAGGGGGCATCAACATCTAAAAACATGTCTTGATCAAAACAAACCACTAACGAAAAAGCATCAACATCCGATACATTCCTTTAACACAATTTCTCTACTGAATACCGTGAGGGATTTTTGTTGTTATTTCTATTTTTTTCCAATAAAAAAATTTACATGTTCTTGTTCATGGGTTTGCCGATGGCTTGCTGCTAGTAAAATAGCTATGGCCACTTGCAGTTCTTACAATTACGGAAGCACGGAAAGAAGCCATTGGGTCCTTTTTTAGGATTCCCCTACTCAACCCCCTACGGGTGCCTTTTGCCTTTTGGTGGTGGGCTTCATTATTCCCCGTATCTAATCCATCTGCATAGCTCCCGATGGCTTCATCTTCCTCTTGATTGCGGCTGGCTCTCTCTTAGCAAGATCCTCAACACTTATAACATTCAGAAACGATAATATGGACCACGACGTTTCCTCGTAGAATTTTGTGAGCCCTTTCCTACCAAAATAAAAATCCCACCATTTAAAAAATAATTAAGTTCAAATCAAAAAATAACACAAATTATAGAAAAACAAAGTCCCATGATTGTATGCTTATTTGATGGGGAGTTGTGATACAATGGAAGACAATAAATGGAAAGGCCATATGAATTAACATGAGAAGAACCAGTTGGATATTTGCTGTTGTGATGAGACTCACCCGCTGCTTCATTATCTGAACCCACAAAGAGAGATGGTAACTCTCCAAGCTCATCCTTGTCCTCAGCTCTAGCTGATGCTGATAATGAACAAACTTCACGATACATTTGATCCAATTCTTCATCTATAATATTAACTTTGCCCAATAATCAAGAGATGATTAAAGAGAGGTGGGTCTCTCTCTTTTTAGTTTGGTCTTAAAAAGCAGCATCAATGAATATGAACGGCTTTATGATTCAAAAACTTGTATTGGTGTCGTATGCATCCTTTTCTGTTAAGTAACAGATTATTCATGTTCCAGGTATCCATTATTTTCCTGATTTCCTAGAATTTGCTTATGGACATCCCTATCATTTAACCATTCAATAGCTTAAAAAGTGAATTGCATTAGCCATGATAGCTTTACTGTTCATAATTATGATGATTCAGTTGATGGTTATGAGTAATAATTAATCCATAATTGATTTTTAATTTTTTTTAGGTTTTGTCATCGTGGGGTTTATGAATCTCTATTTGCTTTCACCATAGGTGTTTGATTCCACAATCCAGGTTGGTGATTTCATTCCAATGCCTGAATTGGAAGCTGATTGTACGTACAGAGATCTTGTTGATCTCTCTTTGCAACCATTACCAGAGCTCACTGACAGCACTGTTTCCTATAACAACATAAGCCATATTCTAGTTTCATCATGCATTTGATAAATTTGCAAATGGCCATTATGTGGAGCTTAATGATATTGGGTTTGCTAACAAAGGGAATACTGTCGAGTTGGTTGCTCCGAGTGAGTCCCATCACCAGTTTCTAAATACAATTCACATGGTCTGCAACATTTGTCCTGGAAATGTTGTTAATGCTTATCTGTCTAGAGAGCCACATCTTACAGAATTTGCTGATAATCAGTGTCCATCAACTTCTGAGGAATTTTCTGATCCATCCTACAAACGGACATACAACATTGAGATATGTTTTCTTGAAACATGTTTAAAGTCTTCATTTAGTAAAATTTTCATTTCGCTTTGGTGTTGCACAAACAGGATGACCATTTGACAGGATGACCATCTTCAATGTTGATATAGGAATTTATCAAACTTGATATTAGAACTTGATACTTGAGTCAATCATTCCATGCTTAAGATTTATGCTTAAGAGAAATTCAAGTATCAATTGTGTCCAGAATGTTTTGCATTTGGGAGTCAATCATGCTTCAGCTAAGAAGAATATCCCACCAATTTTCATTTAACAGATTAAAAACATCAACATTTCTTCAATATTGCTTATCAGGCAACAGTTTGTCTACAAGAAAAAAATTCCAAAAATGTATATAAATTAGCACCTAATTCCATCATATGCTAATATGCATGAATGGTACAAACATTACACAAAAAAGAGACGGTGGTCCATGCCACACTGCCGTGAAGTAGAAAATCACATGTAGCTTTTCATCTGCAAAAACCAAAGTGAAACAAAATTAAACAAAAACACATTTCTCATAACAACTTAAAATATTAAAAAACACTTACTCTGAGCCTTGTTGAGCGTAGTGTTGAAGGCTGCTTCAGACCCAATACCATGTTAGATGAACCTGAACAATTAATTAAAAACCCCATGAGAACCCATTAGCCAAAATATATGCTTACGAAAATCACTTAATTAAATTGGTTGTTGTTCTTTTAAACATTTGAACAGACATATGGTGTGTAGAAAAACTGGAGCCATTATCAACAAAGGCCTGCGAGACAGAGGCGAGATTTTTACCCTAAAAAGATTCCCATTGTAATGAAGCAAAAAAGCCGAACCCAAAAACCTGGTATTTCAAATGTCATGTATTAAAAATCTGAGGGATTTATGGTTACCCAAAAACAAAATCAGCATGATAAACAGCATGATAAACAGAAGAAAGGGTCGTCCTAAAATACTTATATCACATGTGTTATAAGCAATCTCATCATATCCAAAAAAGATATAAATTCACAAACAATAAAACCCCTAACTTGATTTCTGTAAGGATAGATGAACTTAAAGAGACAGGTCCACGTATTTGCCTTTCATGATCCCGCCCGGACCTCCCTTGAATCCGTATAGAGTGCTCCCCTTCGCCTTTTCATGCAAGCAATCTATCAGAAATCAAAGGAAATTCATCAGATCATCATATAACAACATTAATTCAAACAACAGATAGAAGACTAAAAAGGAGACGACATTGTGGCCACCGGGGACATGGCCGCCTGAGAGCACAACCCCGATCTTAAGGGTTTCAGACATATCAGAAGGTGTGGATCTTGTGGTGACCAGCATCATCGGTGCGACGTTCACGTGGTGTGTTTTCGTTGCCATTCCGATGACAAATTCTTGGAAAGGCAGCCTTGCCAGAGCATTCTCAGCCTAAACGGGAGAGAATGAAAATGCAAGCTTAAACACCTACAGAACATAAACATGCATTAACATGTGCCATCAACCATCGCTATGTATTAGCACATGCCCACTTCTTAGTATCATAAGATAATCTGCTTGACCAACTTTATTCCTAACGCCAACCTATGAAATTTCAACTGATAAACACCAAAAAATAAAAACCCAAACCCTCACTGGATAATCATTAACATAAAACTCAATACCCAGGTGTTATAATTGCCTAAAAACTTAAAAACCAATGAAAAGAACAAAGAAAAACTGACAGCATAAACACATGACTCGACTCTGAATTGCAACACTCTTCCTTAAACATTATAATCGCTATTTTAGTGGCCATTGCCGATAATAGACTTCCACGACATTAAAAACATTAAATCAAACACAAAAGTGGCTTTTAAAATTCAAAAGAGCCCTATCTAATACATATTGAAATGAAAACCACTCGAAGTGTTAAAATGAAAATCAACACAACCCTAATTCCCCAAAAGTAAGACCGTCCCTTCCCAAATAAATGATAGAATAATTCACGCCACCAAACTACACAGTAAATCATAAATTACACAGTAGAATAAACGATTCGCACCTTCAATCAAAGACAGGGAAAACAACGATCAGGGCCCTACATTAACAACGAAACTAAATGCAAGAAAATTTTTTCCCCAATCAAAACCTTAAAATTTCAACTTGCTTGTCCTTAAGCTTTCCCACAAACCCTAATGAGATAATAAATCAATTTTAAGCTTTCTAATCTTATTACGCTATTTCAAACAGAACAAAACATTTATAAAAATCAGTTAACATTTATAAAAATCAGCAAGAATGCAAACAACACAAAGATATAATTGAAATTTTTGTGTTCCATATTCTATAAAGATCTACCCTGATTTCACATTGTAATCAACTCATATCACAAAAGAAAAGGTCCATGTTACTCTAAATGATTCTCAGCAGAAATCTAAATTTTGAGAACATGTGAACATATTTGAAAAAGGTAATATTGGATATAATTGGTAATGAAAAGGCTACAAAAAGCCCTTTGTGTTAACAAAATCAGATATATTGCATGGTAAAAAAGAAAGAGGTGTACATCTGTATCTCATGATTCAAGCCTAAAAGGTGAACACCAAAAGCAAACAAAATTTCTAGCTTTCCTCTCAAGACATGCAGGATTCAACAACAAAATGCCCAAATCATATCAAGAATCAAGACATGAGAGAATGGCATCAACAGAATTTTGAAAAATGAAGAATTAAGACATACCATTTGGATGTATTTAAAAAAGATTAGGCTAGGAATCTAATTTTGCAAAATGAAGAATCAAGACATTCCATTTTCACCAATTTGCAGGCAAATGCTTAACCAAAAAACATAGTTTTAATACAAATCTGAAATTTTGGATGTAGATTGTTATTGAATCGAAAATTTCCTGCATGTTGAAAATATAAATCATAGTTTGAAAGTGATACAAATCTGGAAATCAAGAAAGCATGTTAATGAAATCATGTTGAAAATATAAACCTGGAATTCAAATCTGTTAATTTCAAATCTATTAATTCCACTATTGCAAATCTGTTAAAATATGAAAGTGATACAAATCTGGATTTCATGAAAGGATGTTAATGAAAGCATGTTGAAAATATACAAATTTGGAAATGAAAGCATGTTGAAATTTTTTTGAAATTTTTTGATGCAGGTTCGGTTTTGATGCAGGTTCGGTTGTGAAGCAAATCTGAAAATTTTGGGCTTGAATCATATCAAAATTCTGTTAGATGCATCAAAATGTTATCAATGTCTTGAGAGTCAACATGGAAATGGTTTGTCTTGATGCATCAAAAATTATTGATATCAATGTCTATCATGTCTTAATCATATCAACAAATCAAAATTTCGGGCTTGAATCGATGCAACTATGATGTTTTCGGTCATGATTGGTGAAAATGGCGAAAATGGTATCAAGACATGATAGAATTTTGCAACAACAAAATGCCTGCAAATTGGTGAAATTGGTATCAAGAATGCCCAAAACATATCAAAACTGGAATGCAGAATTGTATAACTTTCAAACTATAATTTATATTTTGCAACAACAGAATTTTGCATGATAGCATTTTCAATCTGGATTTCATGTCTTGACATGCAACAACAAAATTTTCCAACAGGATTTGTATCACTTATTCCAACAAAAGAGCTGGCCATAATAGAGCAGAATCCTGTTGCAATCATTAATTCCAACATGATTCTATTGTTGGATGATTACAATAAAAGAGCAGCATTTTGTTGCAAAAGAGCTGGCCATAATCACTTATTCCAATAGGATTCTGCTCTATTTCAATCTGGATTGCTTGGAATAATGAATATGGAAAGACATGAATTATTTTAATTAGAGAAATAAAAAACAGAAAAGGTATTAAAAATTCATTGCTGAAATAAGACCCACTTAATATTTAGAAGGAAGTAGCCATTTTAAGATGTCCAGAAAAAGACCCATTGTTCATAATAACAAATTGCTGAAAGTTGCAATATAGTTCTTATGCAACATGATGGTATTAAAAATGAATACATATACTCAACAACAATATAAATTTGATGATATTAAAACATGATGGTATTAAAAATGCAAACATATACTCAACAGCAATATAAATTTGATGATATTAAAACACATGGTGACAACAGAGACAATTTAGTTCCGTATTTGATCCAATTGCATTATATTATTAGTTGATCTTCATCAGGATAAGTTTATTGTCTTCCTAAATATTTGTGGGATTTGGCCTTCACTCTATAGCGAGAACATCACGTGTTTACGCTAGTTACATACAAACCATCTCAACAATCCATATAAAGCATGCCGCAAAGAATATGTTTACTCCGTTATTTGGCTGAATCAATATCGTTAAAAATAAGGGGCTGAAGTACAAACCATGAACCATCGGGCAATTGCATCTTTTCAATGAACTTAGTCACTTTCGTGATGCAATTCTCTATCTCTTTTCTTCGGTGCCCCGGATAAATTTTTTAAATAAGTAAGTGATTGGTTCACTGTCTATGTACATTCAACTTATCTGCAATTGCATGTTTTTTGATGGAAACAAATTAACAATACTTGGACAAATGAAATCACTTAAAAAAGTTTAAAGTGACTAAATCTTACGAAGTCTCAATCATTAGGCCCTCAATCATTTGTTCAGGATTGATAACCTGAATAGAAAAATTGACATTAAATCTCAACAATAGTATGGTAAGTTAAGGGAAATTTGGATTCATTAGAATTTTGGTTAGAATGATTTTATGTTAAAAATTACTACAATTATATACAGCATTAGACATGATCACATCTCGTGAAAGCGTTGCCATCCCTGGCGCACTTTAGCAAGTTCGAAACGGACACCACCCTCTTCCTTGGCCCTGGTGGGTTCACATTCGATGAAACTCCCCTTTTGATCATCTGAAAAAGACCCGTCATCAAATTTTATCAAAAATGTATACATTACAAAATTACAAAATTATGACACGAAATGAAGTCAATATCTAGTTTCTATTTAAAAAATATTAATAAGCAATAATATTGTTTAAGATAAATAACCCCAATCAAACACAACAAAGTTCCACCCTCTACCTCAAATGACCAGCAAGAAGGCTAATTGGCATAAACCAATCCAAATTCCCAAGCAGTGATGGATAAAAAGAAATAGACACATTTATTAGACGAACCAAAAACGTAAGTGTACGTACTGAAAAGGAACCATATTGCATAAAAACACTCAAAAAATCATGGCTTACCTGATTGAGAAATCTAATTTTCTATTCATTTTATTGAAAGGAGACATGAAATGAAATCCATTGATATGTTGGAAGAATTCCCTCTAAGAAAGAAGTCTTGAAATAAAATAAAATAAAATAAATCCATGTAAAAAATGTCCCATGCAGACTGAAAGAGCTCTTTGCAATTCTAAAGAGAATATCACATGTAGTCATAATGCTTTACATTAATTGACTGTAAAATTTCCTTATAGGAAAACTTGGGTCAAGAGTTTCAAGATCACCGATGGAGAAAACAGTCAGGTCATGCCAACAACATCTCGCGTTTATTCTTATAAATTTGTCAAACAGATCAATACTATAGCAATAAACGGATAGAAATTGTATTCTTAATGCTATTAATCAGTTCATTAAAAATTAAGGGACTCCATTAGACAGACTCAAATCGAGGGCAAGATCGAATCACATTATACAAACGAACTTTTCTAATCATCATCTCAAAGATGCTAAATTTCAAGCATATACCTTGATTCTAAAGAAACCCTCCAAATTTATCACTCGTTCACCTAAGCAAGCAACCCAAACCAAATTACAAACTGAATTGCAACAATAAAGCCCCATTCCACAAAAGATTACTGGGTGGGGAATCAAATTGCATCGTCTTAGATACAGGAGCGAAAATCTCACAGCAAGGAGAAGCGATTCTTTAGCAGAGAGCCTCTCCATCTCCTTCACCACACTCTTCTTCTCTCTCTCACTTCTCCCTATCACTTCTCCCTATTTCCTTTTCCCTGCCTCCAGATCGTCTGAAGGCGTCGAGGGCCGTGAGAGCTCAGGCAGTGGGCTTTTGGGGCCGGGGGCGGGGAGAGAGAGAGAGAGAGAGAGAGAGAGAGAGAGAGAGAGAGAGAGAGAGAGAGAGAGAGAGAGAGAGAGAGAGAGAGAGAGAGAGAGAGAGAGAGATCAGCCAAATTGAAATTCTTTTTGTTTTCAACTACAAGTTTCAAATTGAAATTTTCAAACAACCTAAGTTTCCCACTACAAATTTCAAATTGAAATTTTCAAACAACCCAAGTTTCCCCCCAAACTTATAACCCTTATCCAATTTCTCTTATCCAATATCTCTTATCCAAAAACTCATCATAACATCCCTCATTTTTATACCCCAAATACAATTCAAACCCTTATCCAAAATCTCTTATCCAAAAACTCTTATCCAATAACCCATGATAACATCCCTGTTTTATAATATATCTATATTATAAAACAGGGATGTTATCATGGGTTTTTGGATAAGAGTTTTTGATAAGAGATGAGAAATTGGTTATATATAAGGGATGTTATTATGTGAAATTGGATAAGATAAGAGAAATTGGATAAGATATGAGAAATTGGATAAGAGAAATTGGATAAGGGATATAATTTGATGATGACTAGGACAAACTTTGGGGGGGAAACCTTAGGGTGTTTGAAAATTTCAATTTGAAATTTGTATTTGAAAACAAAATGAATTTGCATTTGAAGCGAGAGCCCCATCCTCTTGTGCTCAGCCCCATCCTCTTGCGCTTCATCGGCGGTAACCCTACCCAGGCCCAACTGAAGGAGATCGTGACGATGGATAACCTCAGAAGCATATAAAACCAGAGCCCTTTGATCGCCATCTCCGCGACGCGTTCAAGGTCCTCACCATTAGTGATCTGCGCCACGTGCTCACCAGCATCGGGGAGAAGCTCGATCCGATGGAGTGAGGATGGATCGTAAGGTCGATGTCGCGCCTGATGGGACGATTAAGTACGAGGATTTCATTATGAGGATGGATTCATTTCTTGATTTTTGATGATTATTAGTATTACTTTTTAGATCTGTTCTTTGGTTTGCTTTTTTTGAATTTGTTAACTTTGAGATTAGGGCTTTGAATGGGTCTGAAGTAGGCTTCTAATGCATTTCATGAAGAAAGATGACGAGAAGAAAGATGACGAGAAGAAAAATGTCCAGAACTTACTGAAAGCTACTGGAATCAAGGATGGAAATTCAATTTCTGGGAGATGAAAGTAAGTATACCGTACTCGATGCTATGAAGAATAAAGGTTTACAAACTTGATACAATTGTGAGTGAGTAGATTAGCATTTGGATTTAATGAAATTGCTCCTACTTTGGTCTTGAGTAGCAAATTCATTTAGAGTATTCTTATTTCCAAGAAGATTCAGATGTTATAAAAACACATGTTGATCTTGCTTTTGAAATTCCTTGTGGATGGCATCAAGAGAAGGATGCTATAGATTAAGTAGCTCTCGGATTATGTTGCATGTTTATATTTGCAAATTTATATGCTGATGTTCTAGATGCTTATGGGTAGGGGAGGCTCTCTACTCAAGATTAAATACATAGTTTCTTGCAGTCTATTTGTTGTAGATCCCAGGTTTAGTTTTATCTATGGAATTCAAGTAAAGCGCAACTCATGTGTTATGGTAGTCTATTTGTTGTAAACATATGTCATTGTTGCTTGCTATCACCAACATCACTTCTCCTGCATCCTATCTGAAACAAGTAAATATATTGAAATGTTTATTTGTTATTCAACTAATAAGTACTTATAATATTATTTGGGACATGAAGTGAATTTTAAAACATGTAGTCATTCGATTAATAACAATTTGTAATTTCTTATCAGTTATAAAAGGCATTTCAAAACTAACTTGCCAGATTAAAAAGATTAAAAAGAATTTCAATTTCAAATTTAGGATGGGAAAAGTTTAGGATATAGTTTTGCTTTCCAATTTCAATTTCATTTTCAGTTTATGATAAAGTTTAGATATTTTCCAGAAATTACATGTTAAAAATTTCATTTTCAGTTTAGGATATTTTCCAGAAATTTCATTTTCATTTCTGGAAATTTCAATTTCTGGAAATTTCATTTTCATTTCTGGAAATTTCATTTTAGGATATTTTCCAAAAAAATTCAAATTCATTTCTGTAAAGTTTATGATATTTTCCAGAAATTTCAATTTTAGTTTAGGATAAAGTTTAGGATATTTTCCAGAAATTACTTGGTAAAGTTTATGAACAATGTTCATATGAAAATAATGGTTTTGATAAAATAAATTACATGTTAAAAAGTTTTTGGTTGCATGCTTGAATCATTTGCTTGCATTCTTGAATCATTTATGCTTGCTAAATCATTTGTGCTAGAATCATATCAAATTTTTTTGCATGAGACTTGAATCATTTGCAGGGGAAATGCTTGAATCATATTCAAGCATGCAAGCAAGGAGATGTGCACTCCTGAAAAAATTTAGTTTCATATACCAATGAAACTAAATCATTGGTATTACCCAAACCCAATGTATTACCAAGCATTCACGCAAAGAAACATATCATCGCACGTCGCACTCATCTGCTCGACTCCTCAACCGCATTGCTGGAGGGTATTGCTGGAGGCGAGTTCAACTGTATAGTTTTTTTTGCTTGGTTTCATTGAACCCTCACCGTGATACAAACTCTCCTATCTGATTTACCTTGCAGAGCTACATCGGTGGAGCTTGAACTTGCAGCCTCAACTCAGTGGGAGCATCACGGTGTGTTGTTTAGAGCTTCAATCTCAACTCGATTAGAGAATCACAGGTTAATATTGTTGTTCTTGGAATGAAATTTTATTTTTTCAAATATTAAGTAACAGTTAGTTAAGTAACAGTAAGTTTGAGTATTTGGGCGAGTTTGTATTGAGTCCAATTATACCTCTCATTTCAAATTTTAATTTAAGCAAATTTTCATCAATATTGAGGGATTTGGACAGGATAGTTGCAAATTTTGTAAATTTTGTTAAACTTAACAATATTTTGTGATTAACAACATTTGGACAGGACAGGATATTGATGGACAGCAAAATGTTGCAAATGTTGCAAATTTTGAGTATTTGGAGTATTGACAGGAAACTTCACAATATAATTTCCTGGAAACATCAACTTTGGATAGGATAATATGATATCAGTTTGATGTTTCTAAATTATAATATGAGTTAAAAAATTTGAATTGACAGGATAATATGAGTTTGATGTTTCCAAATTATAATGTTGCAAATTTGTAGTATTTGGAGTATTGACAGGAAACATCAAATTTGCAACATTATACTCCAAAACATCAATGAATTTGATGTTTGCAACATGATAATATGAGTTTAATGTTGCAAATATGAGTATAATGGACATGATAATATGAGTTTGATGTTCCCAAATTATAATGTTGCAAATTTGCAGTATTTGGAGTATTGACAGGAAACATCAAATTTGCAACATTTGGAGTTTACAACATTTGGACACGACAGGATATTGATGGACATCCAATTTTCATTCAATTTGACTTTTTGTGATTAACAACATTTTGCAATCCCCCAATTCAATTTGGACAGGATAGTTAAGTTTGGATAGGATATGAAAATTTGAATATTCTGTCCAACATTTGAGTACTGAAAATTTTAATTTATAATGCAAATTTGAGTAAAATTTTAACAATGTTAACCGAGTGAAAGTTTTCTTAAGTTCTTTTGACACAGTGTGTACTGAAAACTTTTGCTCAAAATTTCATGATCACAGTATGTTGTTTTTTAGTTTTCTTAAGATTGAATGTTATTTGGAGCCATTTAAGAGTACGGGATAATATGAGTTTGATATGTTTTGACACAAATTCGCAGCATGTTTCATATTTTTGTAAACTAACCCAAATTTGGTCTAATGAATTGGGTTACAAACTAACACAAATTCGAGTATCCTGTCCAAATTAGACACCGAGTATTGAGGAATTGGGTTTTAATTGAGGACCTGCTAATATGAGTGAGGACATGCATATTAGACACTAAGTATTGAGGAATTGAGTATCCTGTCCAAATTAGACACTGAGTATTGAGGAATTGGGTTTTAATTGAGGACCTGCTAATATGAGTGAGGACCTGCATAGTGGAATGCTCAAACTGATATTTTGAATTGGGTTTTAAAAATGCTAGGATATGCTCAAACTAATATTTTGAATGTCATTGATTTGTGAAATGAGTTAGTTGATATGCATATTGGAGTTCTTAGAGAATGGGAGTTCATGGCAATTCAGTTTTTTCTACTCATAATTCATTGCATATTAACACTCAAATCTGGCAATTTCATTGCATATACTGGATTTTTTGTTGATTAACACTAAAATATGGAAATTCACTAATTTTTGTTATGTTAATACTTCAACTATGGCAATGTTTGTTGATTAACACTGGATTAACACTTCAACCTGGCATTTTTGTTATATTAACACTTCAACTGCGGCAATGAAATATGCATTGAAGTGGATATGCATATCCTGGCATTTTTGTTATATGAACACAGACTTCATTGAAGTGTTAATCCAGTATTTCATGGCAATCCACTTAAGTGTTAATCCAGTATTTCATTTCCATTTCGTTATATTAACACTTCAACTATGGCAATTCACTAATTCAGTGTATGCAGTGTTAATCAACAAAAATGAACTATGGCAATCCACTTCAATGAAGTATGTGTTAATATAAATATGGCAATTTCACTTCAATGAAATATGACAATTCAATAATTTTTGTTGATTGCATATACTGAGTTAGTTGATATACATAGTTGATATGAATAGTTGATATGCATACAAGATTAGAATTGTGTTAATAATGCATATACTTAAATCTCTGAGAAATAATGCATAGTTTATTTGGGCTAGATTCTCTACACTCTTTTAACTTTTATTAATTCCACCAGACTCCAACTTTATTTCTTCCCCATTTCCGCCGAAAACACCATCCTCCAAGAAAATCAAATCCTGTTGTGCCATGATCTCCAGCCCTCCTCACATTAATCATTCTCACCCAAAATGAATCCTCAAAATTTTAAAATTGTTGATCTAAATTGATCTAACAGGACATTAAAATTTTAACGTGGTGTGCATGGTGCATGGTGTCTATTTGCATTAACTGGGTTCATGTGGATGTTAGGTGCATAAATTTTGCACCAAAAATCAGGAAAACCTCACCATCTTAGGTGCATAAATTTTGCAGTATTAGTTTGTTCTTTGGAGAAAAATTAAGCTTTTCATTTCTAAATTTATGAAAGTGTAAAATTTCTTAGCAATTGCTCATGCAGGCAATGCTCCTTGAATTTTGCGAGAAAGGTTTCATTTGAGCTATGTTGTCAGTTTTGTTAGCAAATTTCGTCATCCTAGATCAAAGGAGATTGGTTCTCACTTTTTTATCTTGATAACAGGTCAATAGACATCCCTTGAGGCATCAAATGTGCATATCCATATTAACCTGAAAGATAAGCATATCCTCATCAATATAAGCTGTCAGTATGCATATAAACTCATCAATATATCCTGTAAATATGCATATAAGCTCATCAATATCCATATTTTTGACAGGATATGCATATTGACAAGATATTGATGAGGATATAAGCTGTCAACAATATATCCTGTGCAGAAAATGTTGATGAGCCGTCAACAATTGGTGAGGATATAAACTGCCAATTGATGATACTGAATAACACCAGCAACTGATGAGGATATAAACTGTGCAGAAAATTTTTGTCAGGTTATGTATATTCTTCGATAAGCTCCCCGACAATGGCCAGAAGTACCGGTCGATTAACTTGATGTGCATCAGTGATCTCGATCAAAGAAAATAGCTCGAATCCAATAGCTCGAATTTTTTGCCCCTCGAGACATCAATTATCGAAGACTATGAAGGAGCTCAGATTTCTCTTCTGCCAAACTTCACCTGCAAGCGCTCAATCTCGGTAACAATCTTTTTCCTCATCTTTTTTGAAGATAGATGGCGTTATTAATCTTGATCAATAGTTTCAAAGAGTAGCTGGAGACTAGCTCTAGGGGGGTTTTAAATAAAAAATCTATTAAGGGCAATTTCTCTTCAGTTGATTAATTCTTTTTTTAATTCTTTTATGAAATAATCTTTATAGAGAGTTTGTGTATAAAACTACAAGGATCTGAAGACCCTCAATCCAAAGCTCCTGATTTTGATCCACGAGTGCAACGGAGTTGAACCTCAACTGTGGGAGAGATACGGTATTTTTTTCCACATGGAGTATTAATACATGTTTTCCATCTTAACTATGTGAAATCTGGCAAAATATGTTTTTTTTTGCATTTATAAATTGCTTAACTAACATAATGGTTGATGCATAGTTCATACTGCAAACAGTGATATAAATTTCTGAAGTAGAATGTGTTGATTCCCTGCTTCCAATCAATATATATGTTATTTCTAGCTTTCCATCAAATTCAAAGAATGCAAGAGCTGTTGAAATTATCCAAAATTTGAAGTATCAAAATTTTGCTATGGAACAGTTCCTGATATATATATTTGTGCAAAATGGTTGGAGCATAAAGATTGACATGAAGTGGCAATAGATAATAGTCAATAATATGTAAAATTCGAAGTATCAAAATTTTGCTTTGAAAAGTTCTTGATATGGCCAAGACACCCTCATTGACAATCTCACTAAAAACATTATGAAGAATCTTAAGTGTTAGTAGCATATCAACATGAGGTATGGCAGAAACAAAATCACAAAAACAAAGCTAAAATGTGGGTTTGCTTCCATTAAGAATGATAGATGAACAATAACCAACAGTATTTGCAATGGCAAGAATTTTTGACCTGAGTATATTGCAAAATGAGTTCCAACCTGATATATTGCCATTGCAGTGAGAGTTCCAACTCACAATTTCTGATAAAATGTGTTCCAACCTGGGTATTCATCCTGGTTTTTGATTTCTCTTTTGGATTAATCTGGGTATTCATCCTGAGCGAAAATTCTAACCTTTTTTTCTTTAGGTCCCTTAGTTCGCTTACTCACCAAATCTTCACAGAGAGTACTAATGAAAGAAGCTTTAGTAATCAAGTGATTGATTCCATCTGTTTTCAATCAGATGGCCGAACGAGCTCTAATAGAAGCAGCTTGGAGACAGGAAAACCCAAAGCAAAGGTCCTTCTAAAAAGGGAAGCTCCTCCATCCAGACCAATTCACAGTACTCCCTCTTCTACAACTCCTACTGTAAGTGGAAAATCATTATTAATGTATTCTCCAAAACTTTTTGACAGTTGCTTAATTTAGTCCAAATTTGTTAATTTGAGTGTCTATTTCTATTATAATTTTGAACAGAAGTTGAAAGAACAAAAAGATAGCTTGCTGGACGAGAGACTGAACAACGCTAAGGAAAGGCTACATGCAAATTATCAAGAAGCTCACAATGGTATATATTTTTAATTTTTTTATAGACGATCACCATTATTATTTACAAGGTCAAAGCAGTAATTTTGGTGGTTTTTTTCCTTTGGTTCCGTGCGAAGCTAAAAAGTAGTGGACAATTCAACAACTGGACATCCACGAGATCCCGAAACCCAAAAATGCATTCATAGCGCGAAACTTGAATTGAATATCCTGTGTGTTTGCTCCAGTTTCAGGCCTAGAAGCCCATAGCATCTTTGACAAGGCATCGGCCGCAACGCCTGAGCTCGAGCTTGGCAGGTCTAGCCCATTGGCATTGGGTTCTGACGAGTCTGAGGACTTGGGAGATTTCTTGGCAAGGTCGCCGGCGATGAGGTGGGTGCTTGAGCATATCCGCTTCACGTCATGCCTGCTAATGTCGAAGTTGGTCACTGCATTCACCCCCTGGAATTTGATTGCAGCGATGTCATATGCCTCTGCGGCCTTCTCTCGAGTCCTGGAAAATAGAACGAACAAATTTTGAATATTCAAGCATCACGCTGGCGAAATGGCGAAATGGACAAGGTCAATTCTTTCTTCTTCTCTCGAAATTAACAGTTGGCAAATGATTTTAGATTGACAAAACATGTTTTTCCTTTTGATAACAGGTTTTAAATGTTAACCCCAGTGTTACCATTCTTATAAAAAGATTGCTACACATCATTAGATTTATAACCCAAATATAAAAGAGAGGTTTCTTATAAATAAATTACCCAAATGGTAATATCCTGTCATTTGTTATATGTTAACTCAATTATAATTCAAAAAACAGAGAGGTTTTTAAACCCAAATGTTAACATCATGTCATTCTTATATGTTAACCTCAGTGTTAACATCCTGTCATTTTTTTGCCTCCTGTCATTTTTTTCCTGTTTATTTCATAAACATTTTTAGTGCATGGAAAAGAAGTCTTGGAAGGTATCTTCCTAAACTTAGTTCATAAAAATCGTGCCTGTTTTTTAAGTTCCAAACATCCTGTATTTAACAAACTTTAATAGGATGTTTAGAATGCATATGAACTAATTCCTTGAACTAATGCATATGAACTAATGCATGATGTTTAACATTTCTAAATGCAGGATGTTAACAACCTTATATGCATGATGTCAACAACCTTACATGCATGTCAACAACCTCATATGTTTCTTATGCATATGCATTAGTTTGTATTTTCAGTTCTGTATATGAGGTTGTTAAAAAACTAATGCATATGAACTAATATGCATGATGACATGATGTTTCTTATATGTTAACAACCTTATCTGCACTAATATGTTGACAACCTAATGCATATGATTCTTATATGTTAACAACATGTCATCCTGAAATGTTTTTTATATGAGGTTTCTTATATGTTCACACTGGGGTTCTAAACCTACATGTTAACATCATGTCATTCTTATATGTTTATCCCAGTGTTAACAACCCAAATGTTTTTTCTGTTACATGTTTATGCATAATCCATATGCATTATGCATAATGAACTAATATGTTAACAACCTCATATGTAGGATGACAAGATATTTCTCATGCATATGCATTAGTATGTATTTCAGTTCTAAAAGCATGTAATTTTTATGCACATGTTTACTTCAGCTCATAAAAATGTGCCTACGAAAAAAAATTGCCTTTCTAAAAAATTTTAGTTCATGAAAAAAAAGTCTTGGAATGTAATTTTTATGAATAAAGCCTTTCTAAATATTTTTAGTTCAATTTTTCTTTTAATGAACCTCAACCTCATTATGTAAGTTAACTTGCTATACTGTATTTAACTTGCTGTTAAATAACATATACATCATGTAGTTAACTTAAGCCATATGCATCATGCAAGTTAACTTTAAAAGGATATGTATTATGCAAGACAACACATCAACAAAATACATACATGATAAATGTATCAATTGCATTATGCATAATACATGATGTTAAATTAAGCTGTATGTATCTACTTACTTAGTTGTTCTTCTTTGTCTTGGAATGTAATTTCAAAAACTGTTAAAGACTATAGTGTTTTATTGTTGAGAATGAATGTTCTGGGGGTAAGCAGTTGTTCTTTGTCTTGGAATCTGAAGAAAAAATTTATAAGCATGTAACTGAAGTTGCTTTTTTATGCTTCTTTGTATGTGCATGTAATTTTTATGTGCCTTTGTAAACATTTTTAGTTCATGAAAAAGGTCTTGGAATGTAATTTTTATGAAAAAAAGCCTTTCTAAAATTTTTTATCTTCAATGTTGCCTATAATGAACCTCCAAAGCCAACACATAAGTAGATTACTGGCATTGGCACTGTATTAGGTGTTTAACATGTATAACATAAGTCTGATTTGATTTGGCTCTTTAAATGGATAGATTTTGTTTCATTGATAAGGAGGTACATATGCATAGATTCTAATGTAAATCATTTTCCTTTGCTACTAAACTTTGAATACAGGTTGAGATTTGAGGTTTTATACACAAATTTGAATACATGTTGAAGTTTAAAAATATCGTTTTTTCTAACTGTTTTTTGTAAGATGGTGCAATGCTACTGTCTTCTTTGAATAGAGGTTGAGGTTGAGGTTTTACTATATAATTGCACCAGGGTGCAATGCTACTTTAATTATTTTAGTAAGATATGTGTCCATTTTCTTTCCCAAATTTGTTTTCTTCCATTAAGTTACATTGCGGCGGTATTACTCTAGGCATTACTCTATGATCCTTATTTACTTACCCATTGTTCATTTTTGGCATGGAAGCTGAGAGTTACAGTAAATTGAGGTTGATTTCAAGCTACTCATGCTCAAACAGAAAGGAGGCATCTCCACTAGATGTTTGTGCAAATGCTTAAAAGAACAACCTTCAACTCCAAATTGAGAATTGGATGCAACACAAGGAGTTGTCATTTCTGCTTGGATCTCCACAAGCAATGCTTAAAAATCTTGGATTCAGGTTTGTTGGTTTCGACTCCTCATATTCATTTTCAGTTATTTTGATGAATTGATCATATGATGAGAAATTTTGGATGCAGGTTTGTCTGAAGGCGACAAATGGAATTACCATTACCAGTCCACCTCCCAGCCCTTTGCCATTAAGAAATTCAAAGTTTTTCATGTATTGATGCAATCCCCATAATTTTTGTTGTCTGAACTCAAATAGATTTTTTGGAGATTGATGACAGATGGTTTAAGTTCATAAAATTTTCATCTTAATTTTTGATTTATAAGAAGAAACTCATGAAGAAAAAAAATGTATGTGTTGAAGTTTTAATTCTGAGTTTTGATCTTCCTAAGTTGAAAGGTTTATCTTATTTGTTCTATTTATCATCTTAGTTCTTATGCACATGAAGTTTTGCTGTAAAGCCAAGGTTAACATAAAGTTGTGCACTCACATAAAAATTAAAGTACTCATATATCTGAATATTGATAGTCTTGAAGACAGATTTATTATTGATAGAGTAAATGAATCTGGACAATAAAATCTTTAATTATCGGCTTCTTATGATTGTTTATGAGAACTGGATGAAATTGAACTCAAAAAAATTGACATTACTGCATTGTTTGTGTTGTTGTAGTAGCGGATGTTTTGAAGTAGTAGATGAGCCTGTAACAGTACTCTTTTTGGCAATCCTCTATTTGTTTTGAAGTAGTAGCTGATGCATTGTTTGTGTTGTTATTTTTGCAGGGTGTTGTTAGTGGTCCTTTTTGCATCGTTGGATCTGCTGAGAACATTGGGAATGCTTGCCGATTACAACATGGGAGTCATATCATGGGGAATACTGAATTGGGAAACGTTGCATCATACAAAATTAATCTTGAAACATATGAGAACAACACAATCATCATGTTAAAATGGGTTCAAGGATTCCAGACTGAGCCTGAGGAGCTAAAGCTTGCAGTTTGCGGAAGAACTTGGGATTCCCAACTGAGCTTGCAGGAGGAGCTGAAGCTTACAGCTTATATATGAGCCCTTATGTTCATTGCATCAAAGCCTATTGTTGCATCCATCTTAACTAAAGGGCTAAAGAAGACGTTTTTGGGAAGTGCAAGTTACTAGATGAATGTGCATCAATGAGACAATTTTGCCTGAATGTTTTGGAGCAAATATTTTACTCTACAAACCAATTTATGTGCTTAAAAAACTTATGGCAAAGGATTGTATGATTTGTATGATTTCTCTGTTAAACTGCATTGCGTACATGTACTTCTTCATGTAATTGATACCTTCAATGTCAATTGATACAGGTAATTGTGGTTTATCATTAAAGTTGCTGATTGTGTTTATCACCGAGACAGTATTATGAGGAGATTGTTGATTTTGTGTTGTTGTAGGAGACTATGGAGATTGTAATGGTTGTTTGAAATATGTAAAATTTTGAACTTTAATGTTGATTCACAGAATTTTTTGTCCGGGTGTCCAAATGTTGAGGAAATATTTATGTACAATATGAAGGCAATTGACTTGAAGTTGATGCAAAAAAATTCTAATGTTGAAATTGCATTTGTTAGGTTGTTTTTTTTGGTTTGATATGGTTTGATATTCACAGTTTGAATGATTTCATATGTTGGTTTGATATTCACAATTTTGAATGCATATCAATACTGGAAAAAACTGTATATTTCATTCAAATTGTGAAAATCCTATCAATTTTATTTCAAACTTGAATGAAATATCAAACCATATTTCATTTCCAGTATTGATATGCTACAAAAAAACTGTGAAAATCATATTTCATTCAAGTTTTATATGGTTTGATATTCACTGTTTGAATGTAATATACAATTTGAATGAAACTGGCAATTCTGGAAGTAAATGTCCAAAGCTCATCAAAACCATATACCCCAGGCAGTATGGATTTTCATCAAAACCAGTTTGAGATGGATTGATATTATGAAATTATGAAAATTAAGGGTTTGATATGGTAGTAAGTACATCAGGCAGTATGGATTTTCAATGATGTAGAGATTTGATCAAAACCAGTTTGATATGCTTAACATATACCCCAGTTAGTATGGATTTTTCATCAAAACCATATACTCATCAAAACCAGTATGATATGGATTTTCACAGTTTGATATTTTGGGCCTTTCCATATCAAACCAATTGCCATTCATTAGAAAAGCAAATTTTATATCAAACCATATCACATTTCATACAATTAACAGTTGAAAATATTATTAGAGCTCTGGCCATTTGGTTTTGTATCAAACCAATCTGGACAATAACAAACCAAATGCCATTCCAGAATAATATCAAACCAAATCAACCTGTTAATTGAATTTGGTGTACAATAGAATTTGGAATAAACTGAAATGAAACCAAATGAAACATATGTGAATAAACTGAAACACAATGAAACCAAATGAAGGATTTCACAGTTTAAATGGGATTTCACAGATATGAATGAAACCAACAATTTGAATGGGATTTCACAGATATGAATGAAACAATGAAGGATTTTCACAGTTTAAATTTGAATGAAACCAAATGAACACCAAAATATGATTTTCACAGTTTGATATGTCAAACATGAAAACAAAATTTGAATGAAATATTCTGTTTTCTAATTGGATTTTCACAGTTGCCAATTGGATTTTGGTGTACATTTGGCTGTTAATTTCACAGTTTGTTAAGTTAAAATTTCAATGAAATGCAGTATTGCCAATTTCAATGAAAGTTTTTGTGCCACTACATTCTTTTGTATTTTTACGCTAATTTGTTGTTCTTTTAAATTTGGCTGCAGAAATAATTTTTTTGGGGAATAAAGATTTCGTGGGGGAAAATCTTAACTGAACCGTGCCCGCGGGCACGGGGTATGACTAGTATATATATATATATATATATATATATATATATATATATATATATATATATATATAATTCCCCATCTTTCGCAATGTATATTGATATTCATTGCTGATTTGATTATTTCTGTTTCAGGCTAGCTTGGGGAGCTTGGGGGAGATTTAGGATGCCTTGGAGCTCTGCGGAGGAGGCAATTCTTTGCACGCTTCCACTATTTGCTCTCGCGTCGTGCTCGGGTACACTGGTTCCCTATCTTTAGCACTTCGCATTTTCATTTGGGTGGGCACGACTCACGGGCCACATGCCCCCACGCCTTAGGCCATTCACTTGGGAGCCCGCTTCCATGCGGAAGAGGTCAGGCGATCCTGGCTCCTCTTCCGCTAGGGCAGACTCCCCGCCACCTAGCTCTCCACCACATACACAGCCGTCTCCGACTGCACCCATTCCACCACAGGCACAGCCCGCCCCCGCTATCGATGCGATGGGGATTACATTCAGAGATGACGCTCAGCGCGCCAGATTTGAGCATATCTCCCACCGCTCGATCGTACCATCTAGGTTTACACACCTTGCTGATTTAGAGCTCCTAGGGGTACTAGAGGGGCTACTCCAGTTGTATGACAACGTGGGGTGGCGTGATTTCTTGTCAGTGACGGCGGACACTTATATCCGCCCGACACTAGAGGTCCTGAGTTCTATTGCTCGGATCCCAGGAGGATGCTCATTTCGCCTGATGGATCGAGAGTGTGAGGTCACTCTCGACATGCTCAAAGCATTCTTCCAGTGGTCCCTTGTCCCGGGCCCAGACCGAGCCTACAGTCCCATGCATATCCCATCCCCGTCATTCGACACGCACGCTTTTTGGACACATATCACGGGATCTCCCCTCGCCTTTGACCCTAGTCAGGCCAAGGCCTCCGCCATCCTCCACCCATGCTGTAACGACCGGTTTTTATCGTTACTTTTATCGGTATTTCCCTCGTGTATTATTTTTCCCGTATCCGTTATTAGACGTTTTGTTCCCGTACCCGTATCCATTTCTAATTTTTCAAACTTATCTTTTTATCATCTCTAATAATTATTTTAATGTCTTTTCTTAAAAACTAGTTTTAAATTTTCACAATTCAAAATTCAAATTCGATTTTAAAGTTTTTGTAAATGTTTGAAAAGCTTTCCTTATTAGACCCATCTTAAAACCTATTGAATAGCCCTAATTCCCCTAATTAAACCTATTGATTATTAATCCTAATTAAAGGGAATTTCAAATCCTATTTCCTAATATAACTTTAGTCATTTTCGGACCCTAGGCCGAACCCAACACCTAATACTCACAGCACACCCACGTTATTTCCCTTGGCCAAAAGCAACGCACTCACACTATGTTTCAATCACACCAATTATTTTATAAATAACCTATGACCAATATAAACTATAGGCTAGTAGCCCTACAACAGACCTAACCAAAAAAAAGGGAAAGAAAGAAAACTGTTCACGTGAGCCTTACTTTACACAACTCAATATTTTTATAAACCATAGGCCCTCATTTCCCAATGCCCAGCCTACAAGGGAACTTAAGAAAAGCCCTAAAGACTATAGACTGCAGCCCCTACTTCTATATGATAATAACCCTAGGTCTTTTTCCCTACACCTTCATACGCAGCCTCACCCTATTCTTATATCAACAGACCTCTAAGGCTATAACATCATACCCCATTATTCTATAATAAAACCCTAGGGCCCCTAGTATAAAACCCTAGTTTATCTAACCCTAGAGGGCTCATGCACAGCCGCCCTACCCTATATCTTCTCCTTCTCCCTCACGTAACAGCCTGATCTCATCTCCCCGAGTCCATCTTCTCCACGACACAAACCCCTGCCGCCTCCTTCATCCTCTCTTCCGAGAGCTCAACACCGGCCATCTCCTCCGTCTCCATCACGCAAACCCCCAAAGCAGCCGGTGTTCCTCCCCCTCCATCTGACCAGACGTCGCAACGTCCAAGCGCCGCCCGACACCCCTCCGCAACCTCCTTCCTCTTCCTCTCAGCACAGCCGGCGGCCACCCCATCTCCTCCGTCCACCTCCCACGCTGCAACTCCTCCCAAACGATGCAGCCCACGCAAACACCCTAGCGCACAACACCTCCTTCACAAAAAAACCAACCAACAGTGCCGCGGCTACTCCCCTCACCAACACAAACCGTAGCCCTCATCTCCGCGCGTTTTGATCCCCCTCCACACGATACTGGAGACCCCGGGACGGCTGCAGATCACCAGAACGCTGCCCAGCATCCCCGCATCCTCTCGCGGCTACTCCCTCATGCCCAGGCAATCGGAGACGCCGTCGTTTCCCTTCACCCATGCACAGACCGTTGGATCTCCCCTCCTCGCTGCTGCCATGCCCAGAACAGCTGCCGCTGCCCCTCCGCGCGTCAACGGTGGATCCCCGATGCTCAACACTGCTGTTTCAGAGCCGTACGTGCCGTCGCTACCCATCGTTGCGTCCCGATCCTCCACTGCACTACCGGTTAGTAGATCTACCTCTGTACAACTCTTAACCCATACCGTAAGGTAGAGAACTTAATAAAACTGGGTGATTAGACGTCGTAGGAGCTTGTTGTAAATCTGTTCTGATAGAAAAACGCCTATTCTAATTTTTCGTTTTTTCAAACCAGCGAACCGTCTCCTCCGTAGCGTAGTATTCGTCAAGACATTTCCAACGACATCAAGTACGTCAAAAACAGGCAAGTATATGATTTGATATGATTTTTAGAAGTTTCGGCACTTTTACACCGCATTCATGTATTGCTGGATAACTCGAAAATTAGACGTGAAATGACGTAAGAAAGTGACACCATAATGATCAGGACGAAATTTGGGATCCAACGGTATATCATATGATATACCTTAATTTTAAACAATTATGAGAAAAAATAGTTCCTGTAGCAAACCCAGAGAAAACCGTGCTCGTTATTATTTAGTGATCGCTATTTAAATTTGTTCGAACCACTTTGTTGTGTAGAACCGTCATAAATGGGTATTAATAATGATAACAGTAAAATCCAGTGAGTCTTGACATGCCTAACATTTATGGACATCGTGACAATCGTGCGCCTCGAAGGCGGTATCGTGTTATCGTGATGTCGTGTGAGTCGACTAGGCCGGCTCGTGTCCCGGCAAACTTTTGGGTGGGATTAGGGTTGAGCAGCCACTAGGCGTATGAAAGGTACTCTCCTTAAGAGCACCACCCACCCGCGGTGGGTTAGCGTCAATCACGGTAAGCCCCCGTGAGAGGAACGACCTTCTCATCACGACCTACAGGCGTGAACCCTAGATTAGAATGCTAACTCTTGACATGAAAACTTGCAACGCTAACTTGGTCATCTTGATAATTGAAATGCTAAATAACTCAGAGAAAATCCCAACTTTAAACTGGCACACGTCTAGAACTGCATGTTAGGAGTGTTGTCATGTTTCAACAAAATTGTTAAATGCTAAATTGCTGCAGTCATTTCCTTAAAATATTAAATGCTTCGTAAATTCATATATATCAGATATCTTGTCTTGGTTTGCTAATCTTTTCTTGCAGACCCCTAGCTGACATACATTCATTGTTGGTGGATGTATGTCAGATTCAGCGCTTGAGTACCCGGATGACGTATATGAGACACCAGACTTAAAGAGTTAGGAGTTCGCACCTGACGTAGTGCCTCTTTCAGCAGAGGACTAGTAGACCCCCACACTTTTCAGATTTCCTAGTTTATTTTCAGACGTTGTAGTAGATCTGGGTATGTTTCTTTTCTGTACTACTTTAGCCCAACTGTGGCTTATTGTATAATTTCGTGTACGAATACTTTGTATCTCTGGATGTGCCTTTTAATTTAATGAAATATTTTCTGATTGTTCTGATACACATATGCAAGGACCTCTTCTGTGTTTTTATCACAGACGCTTATTGAACTCGAGCTTCACCGCTCCAGTTCAAGCGGACCGTGTAACGTTCTCGCTTCCGGTGTCTTTTGGGAAGCGGGGCGTTACAGGTTTTAGTGGTGGCCCATGCAGGTCCTGCATCTGTGAAATTCAGAACAATGAGGACACTTTTCATTAGATAAAACATCCAGAATTAGTTCGTACGCAAAATTACTCAAATGCCTTATCTCAACACGATAGGAAACCCAATACCAGGATAATCGGAAGAATTAGTTAGACGCTCGTGATCGTTAGTTAGACACCATTTTCGCGACTTAGTATTATCATCCGGAGGAGTCACCCTATCAATTGATCATTCAGCTCTGACCATTTTAGAGTTTCGTTAGTCGTTCACCTAGATTTATCGAATCTAGGGCCCAACCGGACATAGCGATCGTCACCGTGCAAGTCGAACCCGAGACGCCTGCAAGGAGTAGAATTCAAAGCGTTAAATATTCCAGATTTATAGATAAAATCTCGATCTCGACCCTCGACGAACCCTCACCTTGGCTCCCTTATCGCAGTCTAATTCGTTGAAGAACCTTAGTGCTAAACCTTAGTCGACCCGATGACTATTTTCCCCCTGATTTTACTATTTCCTAATCATTACACTCCCACGTGAACGATCAAAGTTACTTCTTAGTCGTCCTTACATTTTGATCCTCGAACCTATTCCTTGTCCTCGATTCACATAAACTCTCCATGTCTGCCGCCTTTAACCTTTGAACCTCCCCATTGCAGATCCAGAGTCTTTTAAAAAAAAGTATTTTCGATACTTCTTTTATTGAATTATTCGCTAAGTTTAAAATCCTTTCGAAAACTTTTACTTAGATTTTTCTACACTTCAGTCGACTCAAACCCAATCTTGATTATGGAAACTCTTCTGACGCGATCTTAGTTACTATCTTATAGCGATTTTCTAACTTATATTTTCCGCACTCCTATTTCACATAATCTTGCATAGCTACTCTATTTTCCTCATGTAAAGAGCTTTTAGAAACTTTATTTCTATTTCGCTAGTTCAAAATGCCACCTCCTTTTCTTACTAATGTATTTCGAAACAGTCATTGATACATACTTTTAAAATATTTTCCTAAGTTAAATAGAACTTCAAAATCATGTGTGTCAGTTTTATAATCATCGTTTTCATATATTTTAAGAAAAAAAAAATTTTCTTTTTACAAATCTATTTCCATTTACAAAACAATCATTACAACACTATGCCCATATTTCTCTTCGCCTATTATTAACTAATCTTATTTTACGTTTTAACTTCTACCGGCTGCTCACTATTTTACGTAAGTTATAACGATGTTATTATTTTTACACATATCCTAATCTTCTTAATTATTTAATTATTCATAAATGTTTTATGTCACCTAACCAAACTAAACCTCTTATCCATGCCACATACGGAACCATCCATCACAACATTAGTTCGTTGCATCATTCGACTCTGAATCCTACACCTGCTTAGTTATCACTTTAGAGCTTATCATTGTTTAGTGAGACCTTTAGCATTGATTGAGGTGTCGTTGTAGTGCATGTAAGTAGATAGCGAGTTTGGACCCGTGTGTACGAATCTCTATATACCACCCATGTATGAGTGTGCTTACCCTTAGTACATTGGTATGGCGTGATTGTCTATTGTGTCGTATGTGTATGTACGGTAATTTGTGATATATATGCTTATAGCCGAGTATAGAGTAGTAAGTGTTATATTAATACTTAGGCGAGTGATTAGCTATATCACTAAAGGAATATCTTAGCGTGATTGATTTAGTTTTGGCTAGTTACTAGGAGTATATGTATCTTAACCGTACTTGTTAATGGTTGTAATTGTATGCTAGTACAGTGATGTACATGTTAGGTGTAATGATAATAAGTGTGTGTATAGTTGTGTGTGCAGATTTATTGTGTGATTTATATATCAGAATGTCTGGCGTGTACTCATGCGTGTATATGTATGTGGTTAGTTATAGGTGTGTGTATAAATATATATTGTAAGAACAAGTGTGTTTTATATATAGTAGAATTGTTATAATGGCCCCTACAGGATGATGTATGAGCATGTGTATACCAGAAAATATGTATAGTCGGATGTTGTGACTACGAGTATGGATGTATGTAATAGTGTACTATCCCTATGTAAATTACCATGGTTGTGATTACCGGTGTGTGTATATAACTGTTCTAGGTAGATATGAGGTAGGCGTGTAGTAGTGTAAGCATGAATATGTGTGTAAGATGAACTTATGTAAAGGTAATTGAAAGTGTGTGATATATGAGTAAGTGTATGCATATGGATGTATATAGTTTCATTGTAATGTATGCATGACTGGGATAGAATGACCTTAGTGTCTAAGTCCGCTCACCCCTATGTCATCCTATTTAGGGAAGTCTGAGGACGGACTTGATCCTAAGGTGGGTAGATCACTATGACCCTAGTGCTATGAGTAAGGCGTATATAAATCTGTGTATGGTGTAAGATATTACGTGCATGTATATACGAGTAGTGATTACGTGTATATGGTAATATGCGGTATGTAAAAGTGATCTTATGATTGAAAATGTTAATTGACTAGGAATGATTGTATTTTTATTAGTGGTATGTTTATGTGACATGTAGTACTATACCAGTATAGATTGTGAGTGTATAAGACGTATGGTATTACTTCGTGTATTTGTAATACTGTGAGTGTGCAGGGTGATGGCACACTTACGACTAGTAAATTGATGTGGTGGTGCAGTATAATGTTGCTATTCACCCGAGTATAATATTGGTTGGATTACAAAAGTAGGGTGATACTATATATTAAGCATGTTATGTTAACACATAATTAGTAATGTGTGTGTGTGTGTGTATTGTTACTACTAGCGTGGATGTTGATTAGTCTTATCAGTGGTAATGCTATTGGGGTTGATGTGGGTATTAGAAATACTATTTGGATGTGATATGATGGTTGTTTAGGCCATGTATACGTTAGAAGAAGAGATGCGAGCGCAACCCTTACGTTTTCCCGGTACCTTAGCCGATATGATTCCGAGGATGGAATCGTTTTTAAGTTGGGTAGGATGTAACGACCGGTTTTTATCGTTACTTTTATCGGTATTTCCCTCGTGTATTATTTTTCACGTATCCATTATTAGACGTTTTGTTCCCGTACCCGTATCCATTTCTAATTTTTCAAACTTATCTTTTTATCATCTCTAATAATTATTTTAATGTCTTTTCTTAAAAACTAGTTTTAAATTTTCACAATTCAAAATTCAAATTCGATTTTAAAATTTTTGTAAATGTTTGAAAAGCTTTCCTTATTAGACCCATCTTAAAACCTATTGAATAGCCCTAATTCCCCTAATTAAACCTATTGATTATTAATCCTAATTAAAGGGAATTTCAAATCCTATTTCCTAACATAACTTTAGTCATTTTCGGACCCTAGGCCGAACCCTACACCTAATACTCACAGCACACCCACGTTATTTCCCTTGGCCGAAATCAACGCACTCCTCTGTTTCAATCACACCAATTATTTTATAAATAACCTATGACCAATATAAACTATAGGCTAGTAGCCCTACAACAGACCTAACCAAAAAAAAGGGAAAGAAAGGAAACGGTTCACGTGAGCCTTACTTTACACAACTCAATATTTTTATAAACCATAGGCCCTCATTTCTAAATGCCCAGCCTACAAGGGAACTTAAGAAAAGCCCTAAAGACTATAGCCTGCAGCCCCTACTTCTATATGATAATAACCCTAGGTCTTTTTCCCTACACCTTCATACACAGCCTCACCCTATTCTTATATCAACAGACCTCTAAGGCTATAACATCATACCCCATTATTCTATAATAAAACTCTAGGGCCCCTAGTATAAAACCCTAGTTTATCTAACCCTAGAGGGCTCATGCACAGCCGCCCTACCCTCTATCTTCTCCTCCCTCACGTAACAGCCTGATCTCATCTCCCCGAGTCCATCTTCTCCACGACACAAACCCCTGCCGCCTCCTTCCTCCTCTCTTCCGAGAGCTCAACGCCGGCCATCTCCTCCGTCTCCAACGCGCAAACCCCCCAAGCAGCTGGTGTTCCTCCCCCTCCATCTGACCAGACGCTGCAGCATCCAAGTGCCACCCAGCACCCCTCCGCAACCTGCTTCCTCCTCCTCTCAGCACAGCCGGCGGCCACCCCATCTCCTCCGTCCACCTCCCACGCCGCAACTCATCCCAAACGACGTAGCTCACGCAAACACCCTAGCGCACATCACATCCTTCGCAAAAAAACCAACCAACAGCACCGCGGCTACTCCCCTCGCCAATACAGACCGCAGCCCTCATCTCCGCGCGTTCTGATCCCCCTCCACGCGATACCGGAGACCCCGGGACGGCTGCAGATCACCAGAACGCCGCCCAGCATCGCCGCATCCTCTCGCGGCTACTCCCTCACACCCAGGTGATCGGAGACGCCGTCGTTTCCCTTCACCCATGCACAGACCGTTGGATCTCCCCTCCTCACTACTGCCATGCCCAGAACAGCTACAGTTGCCCCTCCGCGCGTCAACAGTGGATCCCCGATGCTCAACACCGCTGTTTCAGAGCCGTACATGCCGTCGCTGCCCATCGCTACGTCCCGATCCTCCGCTGCACTACCGGTTAGTAGATCTACCTCTGTACAACTCTTAACCCACACCGTAACGTAGAGAACTTAATAAAACTGGGTGATTAGACGTCGTAGGAGCTTGTTGTAAATCTGTTCTGATCGAAAAATGCCTATTCTGATTTTTCGTTTTGTCAAACCAGCGAACCGTCTCCTCCATAGCGTAGTATTCGTCAAGACGTTTCCAACGACCCCAAGTACGTCAAAAACATGCAAGTATATGATTTGATATGATTTTTAGAATTTTCGGCACTTTTATGCCGCCTTCATGTATTGCTGGATAACTCGAAAATTAGACATGAAATGACGTAAGAAAGTGACACCATAATGATCAGGACGAAATTTGGGATCCAACGATATATCATATGATATACCTTAATTTTAAACAATTATGAGAAAAAAATAGTTCCTGTAGCAAACCCAGAGAAAACCGTGCTCGTTATTATTTTGTGATCGCTATTTAAATTTGTTCGAACCTCTTTGTTGTGTAGAACCATCATAAATGGGTATTAATAAAGATAACAGTAAAATCCAGTGAGTCTTGATATGCCTAACATATATGGACATCGTGACAATCGTGCGCCTCGAAGGCGGTATCGTGATATCGTGATGTCGTGTGAGTCGACTAGGCCGGCTCGTGTCCCGGCAAACTTTTGGGTGGGGTTAGGGTTGAGCAGCCACTAGGCGTATGAAAGTTACTCTCCTCAAGAGCACCACCCGCACGCGGTGGGTTAGCGTCAATCACGGTAAGCCCCCCTGAGAGGAACGACCTTCTCATCACGACCTACAGGCGTGAACCCTAGATTAGAATGCTAACTCTTGACATGAAAACTTGCAACGCTAACTTGGTCATCTTGATAATTGAAATGCTAAAGAACTCAGAGAAAATCCCAACTTTAAACTGGCACACGTCTAGAACTGCATGTTAGGAGTGTTGTCATGTTTCAAAAAAATTGTTAAATGCTAAATTGCTGCAGTCATTTCCTTAAAATATTAAATGCTTCGTAAATTCATATATATCAGATATCTTGTCTTGGTTTGCTAATCTTTTCTTGCAGACCCCTAGCTGACATACATTCATTGTTGGTGGATGTATGTCAGATTCAGCGCTTGAGTACCCATATGACGTATACGAGACGCCTGACTTAGAGAGTCAGGAGTTCGCACCTGACGCAGTGCCTCTTTCAGCGGAGGACTAGTGGATCCCCACACTTTTCAGCTTTCCTAGTTTATTTTCAGACGTTGTAGTAGATCTGGGTACGTTTCTTTTATGTACTACTTTAGCCCAGCTGTGGCTTATTGTTTAATTTCGTGTACGAACACTTTGTATCTCTGGATGTGACTTTTAATTTAATGAAATGTTTTCTGATTGTTCTGATATGCATATGCAAGGACCTCTTCTGTGTTTTTATCACAGACGCTTATTGAACTCGGCTTCACCGCTCCAGTTCAAGCGGACCGCGTAACGTTCTTGCTTCCGGTGTCTTTTGGGAAGCGGGGCGTTACACATGCCTCCGCATTGCACAGCGCCTTATGGCGACCACTTTCTTAGCGAGGTATGAGCCGGGGACGTTGTCGACGCCAGAGCTTTATATGCTCTATGCGATGACACGATCGCGGGCCTACAAGCGAGGAGGAGACGTTTTGGTCCCCGCCGTCGAGATTGACATTGCCAGTTGGTACATCGATCGCATCATTATTTCTGTCGGTGCTCAGACGCCCATCTGTTGCGGCGGTTTGATTACCCTCTTGGCCCTTTTGTGCGGAGTTGACCTCCCTGCTGGCTTGCTGAGACCCCCGGGCCCCACTTCTCTTTCCATAGATGTTATGGCCCGGATGAGGATGCTTCGTCCTCATGGTCAGAACCACTGGGTGTGGCTGCACGGTCCCCATGGTGTCGATTATATGATTCTTCTGAGCCCTGCTCGGACTCATATTGGACCTACGGGCGGGGAGTGGATTCCAGTGATGGATCTCCTCATCCCCGTCGCATACGTGCTTGAGCCTGAGGGTGCTCAGCAGGAGCCCCTCCTTCCACCCCTTGACCCCGTGATACCTCAGCCTGCACCAGATCTGTTTGCACCTCCTGACACCTCTGTCCATACGTCTGTTAGTGTCAGGAGCACTTTAGCTGAGTCCACCACCACCACCACCACCACCACCACTGTGCCCATGTCCATAGATGTTATTTCTGTTGTGAGCCCTGAGCGTCCCCCACCATAGTTGAGAGTGGCGAGCCTTCTTTTGTCTCCGCGGTGGAGACCCTTTCATCTTTCTTGTTTTCGACTCCTGGGGAGTCATTTTCAGCACACCTCACGACCTCCCCAGCCGTTGACTCTTCGGTCTCCACTGCCTCTGTCTTCACTGAGAGTGTCGTGACGTCTATCCACACGTCTGTGTCACTGACCTCTCTGCCTGCCTCGTCGCTTGCCACCACTTCTGCTTCTGTTGCTGCTCCATCCTCTTTGATCTTACCTGGGTCTCAGCCTCCCACAGAGGCTGAGCGTCACTTAGTAAGCACAGCACCACCGCACCACCCCATAGTCGCACCTATCCTTTACGGTAGCCGTGTGAGATAGACCCGTTCTTCACCTGTTCGACCTGTTCGACCCTCTGCTCCACCTCCCCTCGACACCCTAGTTCAGCACCTCCGTGCTCTAGCGGGGGCGGTGAGTGGGCTTAGAGGAGATTTTTGGGCTCTCTCCGCTACTGTCAGCGCTGTCCAGTCACGCGTCGCCTTACTTCCTAGTGTTCAGGCTTGCCTGAACTAGATTCTTGCGTGGCTGCCTTAGCCACCTACCCCCACCCAGCAGCCTCCACGACCACCACCTCCTCCATCGGACGGTGCTGGTGCACCCCCACCCACCTAGGCACACTCTGGATGCCTTTCATAATTTTGCTGATGTTATTCTGGATATTTTCTGCCTGCTGATTTTGCACCCCTCCTCCACACACGTTTTGGTCACTTTTTGCTCATATTTGTTTATATCATTCTGGAGAGGGGGAGTATTTTTGGGGACACACATGGTACTAGTTTGATCTATGCTTGCATCATTTGCATACCCATCTCATTTTTATTTTATTTTCATCATGCATGCATCCTCACCCGCCCCACCCATATTTTGTCTCTCAGCGTGCCACACTTTGCACATTGAGGACACTGTGCACTTTAGCTTGGGGGAGTGAGTTCTCACGCACTTTTTACTTTTTATTTTTTTCGCCTTTTATTTTTATTTTCTCACACCTTTCTTTGTTTTTACACCTATTTTCACTCACTTTTTCATTTTTTTCATGCATCACATTTTTCTTATTTCTTTGAGTGTGCTGCATATGTACAGTAGTTTTTATTTTCTTTTATCCTTATTTCTTTTATCCTTTTTGCTAGAGATGAATTTTCTGTAATGATGATGACGTGGTATTAGCTTATCTCTATATGCATATTATCTTGTCATGCCATGGTTTTTATTTCAGATATCATGTGCTATGCCTTGCTATGCATTTGAGATAGTAACCCGCCTTTTCACGTATGAATGTGGATGAAATTTTTTTATTAGCTAGTCTGATGATTTTTACTGTATACTCTTTATAGAAAACAAACCAAGCTTCACGCATTGATTGCTTATATCTGGAGTACTGCTTTCTTGTCTTATATTACTTCTTATTGCATGAAAATTGTACGCTTCACTTTCAGGTTGACTGAATGTATGCTATGTTGATACAACTGGATTAGTTTACTTTCTGTGATTAAACTGAGTAGATTACATTACTCTGCTGAAAGTTGTCGTGCATATTCTATAGAGTGAACTGAGTGTTACATATATTTCTTTCTCCACATATCTTGAGCATTATTGCTATACTTAAAATCATTGGTGAATCTCCCTTTAGCGATTCTTATATTGGCATATTCCCCCGCTATAAAGATCCATGCTCCAGCCCCCCAAATTCAAAAATAAAAAAATTCTTGTATATCTTTCTATCTTTTGATTTGGGATCACAGTTGTATATAAAAAAAATTAAAAAAATAAAAAAATAAAAAAGAAGAAGAAAAGAAAAGAGTAAAGAAGTATATATATGATCCCATTTTATCTTTCTCTCTTTCTTCCCTCTTCTATTTACTTGGAGCTTCAAAAAAATGGTGAAAAGTCTTATTGCTAAATTTGATGTCATCACACTTATAGATAAGCTTGGGGGAGAGGATCCAATGATGTGTGAGAGAGTGACTACTTGATTGTGCATGACAACCTAAGCTAGGTAATTTTCTATACTCGGCGAGATTACTACAAGTTTTACGAAAACCAGGAATTGAAACTTGGCATGCATCTCATGAAAACCACTCCTTTCTATTCTTATTGCTTCATATTGTGCGATACTTCTTATACTCTAAGTAGAAAGCGATCAATTGAAAAGTTTGTGGTCTATGATTGTGTATACCGCTTTAGATGCTTCAGACAATGTTAATTCTAGAATAATTCCATATTTCATACTGGTTTGATATTCTTGGGTTTCTATTTTGAATGCATCCCTATATGATCATGATATCGAGATAAAAATATTTGGTATGTGTTTTATATTCGCCGTGTACTATATGAGTAGGCAAAACCCACACCATGAGGAAATAATCTAGCACCTCCCTCTTCGTTTTCTTATCTACTTTCTATCTTACTTTTTCCTTTTCCTTATTTTTATCCATCGGGTTCGCCTTTTACTCATCTTCCTCGAGGACGAGTAAGAGGTGAGCTTGGGGGATTTTGATCACTCCTTATTTTACACCTTTTTTCTGCATGTTTTCATGACGTTTTGATTGCCCATATCGCGTTTTTCACGATTATTCGACGATATCACGTTGCTTTTCACTATCTCTTGGGTTTTTCGTATTTCAGGAGATATGGAGCGATTTGGAGCGAAAATGAGATCAAAGGAGTTTCACGCACTTCGGAGTGTCACCCATGGCTTATTTAAGGACTTATCAGCAATAAAGGATGAGCGGAAGAAGAAGGAATTCCATAGGAGCGACGAAGAGGTGAAAAGGAGAAGAAAGGAGCCAAGATACAACCCACTCGGCCGAGTACACTACTCACTCGGCCGAGTCAAAAGCTGTACTCGGCCGAGTAAAACAGATACGCACAATAAATTTTCAGCGTTTACTCGACCGAGCAAGGAAGTCTACTCGGCCAAGTGAGAAAGCTCACTCGCCTGAGTGGTACAGAGAATTCGTCCAAAGAAGCTACCAAGTTACTGGAATTTCTGAGGAAGCCCACTCGGCCGAGCTGCTCACTCGACCGAGTAAAGAAGCCCACTTGGCCGAGTAAAGAAGCCCACTCGGCCGAGTCAGTCAGAGAGACAGACCCCTGAGAACCCTGAAGTTATATTTTACAGGATTTGTCACTCGGCCGAGTGACAAGGGTCACTCGGCCCAGTGACCCTCTCCGACTGCTGCTAGGAATGCGAATTCTGGGCTGCGCAGGGGCAGTTTTGTCACGATTTTTTGGACGATTTTGGCTTGTATTTAAACCTAGTTTTTACCCTAGTTTTAGGAGAGACTTGAATTATTTTTTAGAGACTTCTATTAGGTTTTTGACGGCTATTATTTTGTGAAATCTCAGCTGGAGATCATTGGTGACGACATTGGTTTGTTCTTTCTTGTTAAAAAACTCATTTTTATGAATTGTTTCTTCCTTGCAATGAATTGTGCTATGATTCCATCTATTATTTCTGAGATTTTCATGATGATTAGTGAGTAGTTCCGTCGTTCTAGGGCATGGGGATGAACCCTATGGACCAGATCTTTGAATTGTGATGAATTTATAGAATTGTTGCTAGAATTGATAATGGTTAGGTTGTGATCGATTTATTACGAGTAGTTAGGAATTCATATCGATTGGGATTTGCAAGAGATTGGATCCCAATTTATAGGACGGCCTAGATATTCGATTTAGATTAATGATTGAATTTCTCTAGATTTGGCTTGCAAGAGATTGGACCAAAGCTAGGACTTTTATTATAAATCTATGCTAATATTCGTTTGCAAGAGATTGGACGAATACGAACTATTATAACCTAGATCGTAGCTCGAGTTTGCACGAAAGTGGGCTCAAGATGCAATTCGACGATGATGTTGATCTTCACGCTAGCGGCTTAAGGTAGAGTTTGCATGAGAGTGGGCTCTATTCTAGGTTAACTATAGAACGGCAATAGCGCGAGAGCGTGAGCTTGGTTCTACATTAAGTTGCGACTAGTTCACCTACATTCAAGACTTGCAACAATGAAATTTATGATTCACAAAGATAAGAGACAGTCCGTAGTGGAGATTTCCTATCCCTAGACGTTTTATTATATTGATATTTCTTGCTATTTGAACGATTGTAACGATTACACAGAAACTATTCTTATTCTCGTGATAGCTAGGTAATCAAAGTAAGATACTGTCATTTGTCCTCCTTGTGTTCGATACCCGCTCGTCACTACACCATGCGCTTGCGGTAAGACTACAAGTCGTTTTCCGGGTGTATATCCGAGCGCGACCAACATGCCTAGCCTCGAAGCTAGGTCAATGATCTAAGTGGCACCGTTCACGCACAGGTTCGTAAAATGACCTCAAGTCAAAAGACCAACTTGCCTATCATCACTAAGAGTTATCATTGACAGATTGGTCAATATAACCATATGATAACTTTTGTGGATCGTTCAGTGAACTCAATCTCTAATGAGCACCTGTGTCTCGTCTTCGACTTCGCCTAGTCAAACGATCATGAGATCATCGCCACCGCTAAACGGTGAAGACTTAAGACACAATGGTCTATCCGCTGTTTCGATATCCTTGCCTCGAAACATCTACGACCATGAACCCTTTTAGACTTCTGCTTCAGATGGTCAAACATTTCTCCATGATCGAGATACTCATCTCGATACATGTTGGACCTTGCATAAAGTCTCATGATTATACCTAAGTTAATATCTAATGTTTACTACATTGTTGATTAACTTAGATAAAACTATACCAAACAGCTTATTGTTATTTCGAACAAGATGTTTGTGCTATCCTCACAGATAATAAATAGCCTCGAGGGCATCATATCTCTACAACGTCGAGGTGCTCAGATGGGGTGGGAAATGGACATTGTCGGCGTGTCTAGGGAGAAGAGGAAGCATCGGAGTCATCGGCTTTCCTCTTCTTTGCCGAGGGTTTCCTACCTCATGTCCTAGGAGGCATCGTGTGTGGTGTACGAAGGAATGCGAATGCGAGGTATGGGTGCACAATATATATACTAGTCATGAACCGTGCCCGCGGGCACGGTTCATTTAAGATTTCTCCCCGCGAAATCTTTGTTCCCCAAAAAATTATTTCCACAGCCAAAATTATGCAGAACAACAAATTAGCGTAAAAATATTTAGCGGTACGGGCGCCTTCGGTGCAGAACATAAAATTCGGCGTGGGCGCCTTCGACACAGAACAACAAATTAACGAAAAAAATCGACGCGGAACAACATATAAGCGTAAAAAAACTTAGCGGGGTGCCTTTGGCGTATGAAATTATTCGCATCTTTGTCACATGGGTCGAAGAGACGGTGGGCCCCACGTTGAGGGAGAGATCATTCGATCTGCAGCATTAAGTGCAAGTTAATTTCTTTTCCAAATGCATTAATTGCGTGCACTCTGATATTCCCCAGAAACTTTCATTCCCCATAAAATTTCATTTCCCCAGAAACTTTCATTTTTCTAGAAATATTTTTCCCTCCGAAACTTTCCATATAATCTCATCTCAATCATTCATTCTTCAAGATTAAATCCAAACCATCTTTCTATCAACATGTTTGTCCTAGTCAGCTTGTCCTAGTCGCCCTAGAATTCAAAAATAGTTGTGTTTTAATATATAGACTAGTCATAAACCGTGTCCGCGGGCACAGTTCATTTAAGATTTTCCCCCGCGAAATATTTGTTCCTCAAAAAATTATTTCCACAGCCAAAATTGCGCGAAACAACAAATTAGCGTAAAAATATTTAACGACGTGGGCACCTTCGACACGGAACAACAAATTCGACGCGGGCGCCTTCGGCGCGGAACAACAAATTCGACGTAAAACAACAAATTCATTGCGGGCGCCTTCGGCATGGAACAAGAAATTAGAGTAAGAAAATTAAGGCGCTAGCACCTTTGACGCGGAAAATTATTCTCATCTTGTTGCCACATGCGTCGAAGAGACGGTGGGCCCCGCGTTGAGGGGGAGATCATTCGATCTGTAGCAGCATTCGATCTCTAGCATTAAGTGCAAGTTAAAGTGTTTTCCCGAAATGCATTAATTGTGTGCACTCTGCTATTCACCAGAAATTTTCATTCTCCAAAAATTTTTATTTCCCAAGAAACTTTCATTTCCCAAGAAATGTCTTTCCCTCCAAAACTTTCCACAAAAATCTCATCTCAACCATTCATTCATCAAGATTAAATCTCAGCCGTTCTTCTATCAACCATTTTTCCTAGTCAGCTTGTCCTAGTCAGCCCTAGAATTCAAAAATAGTTGTATTTTATTATATAGATATATGAACGAGTGTACCAAGTCTCGTGAAGCGTGACGATTGCAAGCAGAATGTATGTGCGTAGCCTCCAAGTAAATCCTTCCCCAAGCTAACTCCGGGCGGATATCGTAATCCAATCCCAAATGTAGTCTCCTAACACTCCAAATGTATCTACACAATATGATAAGAAGAGTTATTAGTTTCAGATTAAATAAATTAATAGATTATAGGGTTCAAAATTAGAAAAAAAATTCAATTTTAGGGTTGAAATTGCTGGTGAAAGAGAGGGCTGTGTGTTATAGAGGGGGGTGGGTGTTCTAGATGGAAGGGGAAGAGAGGGGTGGATCGAGTGGTGGTCAGCCGGACTCGGGTGACACATGCAATGTCGGGTTGAGCGAGGGTTTTGGTCGAGCGAGGGTTTGGGGGGAGAGGGGGCTCGGTTGCTAGGAATTCGGTGTGATGGGGTGAGGGTGGGGTCGGGATGTTTTATAACGGGCCGACCGAGCTAAGTCTCATCGGTTGGCTCGTTTGCAAATTAAAATTTATGGTCCCCACTGTTTTGTCGTTGCTCGGTCGAGTAGGTGTGACTATCAGTCGACCTGAAATAAAAATCGAGTGGTTGTTTCCCTCATTCTATAGCCTCTGCTACTCGACCGAGCTGCTTACTTAGCTCGATCGAGCTATAATATAATCAGAACCCTTTTTCACCCCTTTTTACCGCTTCTCTAAGTTCGTCCGAGTAGGGAGGCTACTCGGTCGAGTTGAAATCAAAACCAGAGCTCAAAAATTGGCCTTTTTGTGGCTGCTCTGAGCTCGACCGAGCAGTAGATCTACTTGGTTAAGTAGCTTTCCATTGCCTCTAATTAAGCGTAGCTCCTCTCCTCTTCTCCGCTTGAGTCCTTCGCTTCTTCATCGTTTATAGCGCTCCGTTCATTGGTCACCTGCACATGAAAGTATGCATCAGAAATTTTTATAATTCTTATAATTTAAGGATTTTCAAAGGAATTAAAAAAGTTTTTATTTGGTTTTTGAACTAGAATGAAGAACTAATTAAGAAATAAAACTAAAAATAATGAAAAATTTAGGTTGCCTCCCGATAAGTGCTTGTTTAAAGTCGAAAGCTCGACTCCTTTTGATTTTCAACGATGCACTTTAATGTTGGGTGCATATGAGATGCGTTCGTCGTTCTTCCCTATGAGGACATGAGGTGGGAGTTGGCTCGTCTTGCTTTGTTGACCTTCAGCGGTCGTAGTGATTGTAGCCTCCAGTAGTTGTTGGTGAAGAGGTATGCCGGGTGTCTCCTCATCTAAGACTTTCAAGTAGGCGGCCAACTGATGTGTCCTTATTTTCCATGTTTTTATTGCATATTTCCATAGCATTTTCGCCATCCAAAGTTCACTTTTATATAAATTATCGCACTTTTCATGATATATTCAATTTTCGTAGAGAATTGTGGATTTTCAGGAACTTTGGATCGATATGGAGCAATTATGACATATAGACACATCCGAGCTATCCAGAGCATCTATGGCGAGGTTCATTAGGTTTTCACTGAGGTGGAAAGAAGATTGGAGGAGGAGAAGAGAATAGAAGAATAGAAAGAGAAAAAGGAGCTCAAGAAGAAACATGTTGTTTTTCCCAGAGTACTCAGTCGAGTGCATCAACACTCGACCTAGCTGACATACAGACCAAAAGGAGCTCCAGCTGAAGAAGAAGTATGTTCCTCACTCGGACCGAGTAGAGAGGCTACTCGATCCGATCAACTCGGCTGACTAATTCTCATTCCCATTCCTAATCAAAGTCGAAGAGCGCAAAAGTGACTCGACCGAGCACTGCAGCACTAGGGCAAGCTGAATCCAAACAGAATGATGTTTTTGAAGGCCTCTCCCGCATGCAGTAGCTCGACCAAGTAGGCCAGTGACTAGACCGAGTACTGCAACTACTCGGCCGAGCGGAATCAATTACAGAGCAATATTTTTGAGCCTCGCAACTGCCCTTAGTGTCTCGACCGAGAATTGCAGTGACTCGACTGAGCAGCACGTAACTAAAGCCGAACAAAGGGTAGAGGAAGCAGTAGCCCGTATCAGTACTTGACTGAGCGATGTCGCTACTCGACCGAGTAAGGCACCGTAGCGTAACTTATTGTGGGCCCAAGAAGCCCTTTTTCCAGTGGGGTCCATCCCCTTGGTATTTAAGCATAGTTTTTACCATAGATTTAAGAGAGCTGAGCTTATTACTAGTTTTTAGTTTTCTTAGAGAGTTTGAGCCGTCGTTATTGTTTTTGAGACAAAGAATGTATTTTTATTATTGAAGTTTGCTTTGGAATCTCTTGATCTTAATTTTCCACTATTGCTTATTCGTCTTAAACAGTTTGGTAAAGATCTCTCATCTATATATGCTTGTTTTAATGTCTTTCATTGTGATGTCGATTGTTATTGCGATTGTTAATGCTTTTGTTGATATTACTATGAATGATGAGTAGTCATTTCTAGGCTAATAGATCAGCCCTATGATCTTAGGATTTAGATGTAAAGTTGTGATTTTTGCGTTGTCTTGGTAGAAAAGGGATGTGTTTTGATTGATCTAGCCAAGCTTATAGGAGATCTCATAAAGGGTTTGTGATCCACGATAGTGGCACACATCCTAGACATGTATCCTATGATCTTAATTAGGCACGTTAGTGAATTCAATTAGAGTTCGTGATCCATGATAGTGGTACACACTTTGATGGGTTTCGCCGACGTCATATATTACTAATTGATGACCTACGATAGTAGTATTAACGAGAGCCATCAAATCAAATATCGAAGCTCTAACCCACGATGGTGGCATGAGTAGAGATTGAGAATAGTTGTCATTCGTAATGCACGGATCGCGTGTAAGGCCATCCACGATAGTGTGGCTAAGTACAGGATATGTTAGACGAGTGGCACAACAATAGTTGGCCATAAGTTCTACATTTTACATGTGACAATCTCGCCCTAATAAAGCCAATTCAACGTAGAAATTGTTACTTAGCATCGACATCTGACGATCCTAGTGGTGATTCCTATTGCCCTAGTTCTTTATTCTATTGTTAATCTAAGATAGTAATCATTTGTGACAACCCTTTGAGTATGCCCAACTAACATTGTTTTGAGATCAAGAATAGACCCAAGAATATATAAGCATCTGCCCCCCCTGTGGGTTCGACATTTTTCTATATTACAAAGCATTGACACCGTGCAATTGCGGTAATTTTTTGGAGTTAGAATCAGGATCGATTAAGCTTTTGGTACTTGATCGAGCTCATGCATAGTCAAGGAATAGCTAAAAACGTCGTTATGTCATCAATTCGACTCGACCGAGTAGGTCGAGCTCAGTGCAGCAACGTTTCAGTTTGACCGAGCTGAGTAAGCAGCTCGGTCGAGCGGTTAGGCCACAAAATGGGGCATTAATTTCTCTAAGTATCATTTTCAGCTCGACTGAGCAACAACTTAAGCAGGGGGGCCATTATTTTTGAAACTGTAATGGGACAGACCGAGCAGCCCTAGCTCAGTCAGCCCCACATATAAACGAACCGACCCCCCTACATTCCCCCATTTAGCCTGAGCTCCACAACCCCTCTCTCAAACCCTTCCCCACTCAATCTCCATCTCACTCTACCGCCGCGCGTGCCGCCCGAGCGCCACCGTCTGACCACTCGGTCAGACCCCACCATCCCCACCATCCCACCCCCTCTCTCCCCTCTATCTCCCCACATCTCTCTCTCCCTCTCATTCCTTAATTCAACCTAAAGTCAGTTTATTTCTAATTTTCAACCCTAAACCCCATTAATTTTCTAAATCTGCTACTAAAACTTCTATTATACTCTACTGCAGGTACATTTGGAGTGTTATGAGTCAACGCTTGGGTTTGGATCACTTTCGCCGATTGGGACTAGCTTGGGGGACGTTTGACTTGGTGACTACACGCTTACATTGCCGTTGCGATCTCCAAGCTTCACGATATTGGGTACACCCGTTCCAAGCATTATTTTATATATCCATATCTTGTGGTTGCATCCGTTCACATGCTACACTCACTTTGCCACCTAGGACACGGGGTAGTAATCTTCTGGCGAAGAAGAGGAAGGCCGATGACCCCGGCCCCTCCTCTTCTCTCCAGACACAACAACGTCGACCATCTCCATCCCCTTCACCACCACGCTCACGTTCTCCATCCCCTACACCACTCACACTAGAGTGACCATACGCTATTGCTGCCACTTCCATTCCCACATCCGCTCTCCCACCACCACCTCAACCACCCTAGTAGACCCTGAATACATATGACATTGTCTTCAGGAACGTCACACACCGCGAGATATTCTCGTCCATCTGACATCGCTCCATCGTCCCTACTAGATTCGCTAACATCCCAGCACTCCAGAGTCTAGGGTTGCTTGAGGGGGTCCAGCGCCTTTACCAGGCCATAGGTTGGGAGAACTTCTTGCATATGACCACCACCACCTATGCTCGCTTCACCTACGAGGTGATGATCTCCATTGCATGGTCAGATCAGGGCATTAGGTTTTGGCTCCTGGATCGTGACATTATCGTCGCCTATGACATGATCCGAGACTTCTTCAGCTTCACACCCATCCTAGATCTTGCTCAGGACTTTGCACTTGACATTGAGGTCCCATACTTTAGTGCTGAGAGCTTCTGGAGACGGATAGTCAGCCTCCTACATTTCAGCCCTTGCAGGGCGAAGTCCTCATCTATCATTCACCTGTATCTACGCTGTGCTCGACACCACCTCGCTACGAGTATCTTTTCTAGGCCTGAGGTTGGCACCATCTTACATCCCGAACTTATACATCTTAGTGGGATGACCAGACCCATCAGACGGGCCGATTTTGGCATACTTCGACCCTACCTCATATCAGACACGGCCTGTTGGTTATGGAGCCTCCTAATTTCCACTTCCACCTCTGCCACATAGATTTATTGTGGTGGGGTTTTCACCTTCTTCACCATCATGCTTGGCCCAGACCTTCCTGTCGTTCTCTTGGCTGCCACCGAGCCCACAACACTGACTACCGATGTGCTTGTACGCATGCACATCATCAGGCCCCATGGTGAGCGCCAATGGATCTACCTCTTAGGCCCCCAGCATAAGCATCACATGGTCCTTCCACGCCTTGACCTTACATGTATTTTTAGCCTGTCTACTAGAGTGGCTACTTCTCAGTGTGCTCCATATTCCACCCATACATGTTTTGGAACCCAGAGGAGCAGTCACTGAGGAGGGTGATGATGATTGGGAGCTTAGCTTCAAGAGGGCCGTGAGGGAGCAGCCATCCCCACCACTTCTCTACCTTTAGCGAGCATTCCTATCCCCACTTCTTCTAGTGCTCCTATCACTACCACACCTTCCACCTCTCCAACCGATAGTTCAGGGGTAGTCCACACTTCTAGCCCCGAGGTCACTGCACCATCATCATCACCGCCCGTATCTAAGCGAATTTCTATATCTATTTCTTCTGAGCCTAAACTAGAGCCCACGTTAATTGAGCATGTCGGTACTGAGCCTGCCGACACCACTGTCCCTACCACCATTGTCTTTGCACATGTAGACGCCACTTCTATCACCCTATCATTCTTGAGTCCACACTTACACTGTCCACACCCCCTTCAGGCAGCACTTCTGTCTCCACCACTACCATTTCCACGAAGAGCGTCATGGTATCTGTCACCATATCTGTCGCCATGAAGACTCTACCTATTGATATACATATTCCGACCTCTGCACCTAATCTCACATCACATCCTGTTTCATCTTCCACTAAGATCCCACCTAGGCCACCCTCTCCTGATTTCACTTTCAGACCTCGTGCAGTATATGCACGAGTCCAGGTAGAGAGAGGTTCCCCTAGGGGTGCACGTCAGGCTAGTAGTTCACGTGCCACTGATGAACGCTTAATGGCGGTAGAGGCCGAGGTTGTAGGGCTAAGGCATGACTTCCTCACCTTCACTCAGACGATCACTACCCAGCACCAGTCAGTGCAGTGGGCCATTCGAGAGATCTTACGTATTTTGAGGGCATGGGGTGCACCACCAGTCACACTTGCACCAGCCCCTCCTGTTGCACCAGCACCACTACCGAGCCTATTGATGCACCACCTGTTGACCCACCATCTGATGCCACTTCTGGTCCACAACAGCGGGTCCCATCACTACATCCAGAGGGTGGTGTCGATCCTTGATTTGCAATTTTGCTCCAGTTCCCCCTCTTACTCTTTAGTGCCTATCTGTCCACACGGGGCCTAGCATTGCATAGCTTGGGGGGAACCCACTTTCATCCATTTGCATATGCACCATCATGTCATTTGCATGCTTGTTTATATATTAGGCATTAGGACCATGCATTTGCATCCATACGTTTTTTTTCTTTTTCTTCTTTTTCCTTTTTGTATAATTTTTAATGATTTTTCTTTATCCACCCATCCCACCCTAGCTTCATTCACGTTCTTTCACGAGTGTTCTCTGTAGTGAGGACACTGCTATGTTTAGCTTGGGAGATGAGTGCTATCGCTTTTTATTTATTTTTATTTTGCATTTCATACTTTTTACTTTATTTTCCATCCATTTTACACCGCAATTTTTTTCCCTTTTATCCTCATATTTCTCATCTTTTGGTATGCATGTAAGCTTGTTTTATATTATCCCACTTCTCTTTTCTTTCTTTTCCTAAGATTAGCTCTTTATGATGATATCTCTTATTGCTTTCGCAGCCATCACGATGCTTGTTATTCCATACCATGCTACTTAGAGTTATTTCATTATCTTGCTTCTCTTAAGTGCTTGCAAAATATATTTCTTTTGATGACTTCTCTAAGTGAATGCATGAAACTGAATGAAACTGAATGTGTGAAGTATTGTTTAGTATGCTTCTATTGGAAATACACCAAGATTCACACATCATTAGCATATCTGAAGCTTCGTTTTTAATTTCTTATTCGCATTCTTGGTGCTTGCTTGATACAATTGCAAATATTTACGCTTAACTTCACAACTAATTGATATGATTAAGAATATACATGCTTATATACGAGTCTAGTTGACGTATTATTTTAAAAAACCATTTGTGCACACTTTAGAGTGACCCGAGTGTTATATTATTTCTTTCTCCACGTATATCTTTTATTCTCTACGTGTCACTTGAGTTCACCTCTCAAAGCTATTTATACTGCATCTATTTCCAAAAATCCCATACAAAAGAAAAGCTTGCTCCAAAAAGTACAAAAAGCCAAAAAGGAGCCAAAAATCAAAAATACAAATCCTATTTCTCCTACAAAAATCCAAAAAGAAAAATGAGAAACAAAAGTTCAAAAACAAAAGAAAAATTCTCAGTTTCATTACTTAGAGCCACAAATATACTTGGGAAAACAAAAACAAATTCCACAATTATTTCCTTTGGATGCGTCGCCACAAGTTAAGCTTGGAGGGTGAATTCTTTTGACCAAATGAGTGAGCATGACATTATAGTAGAGTTGTGCATGAATGGAAAAGTTTGATAATACTAAAACATAGCGAAATAATCTAGCTATGGAGATTTCTTATGATTTGATATGAGTATGTGAATGTCTTGACTCTTATTCTATTCTATATTGCATGCTTGGTATGAATTCTATGTGCTTCAGGTTTAGCTTTTGATTGAAAAGTGCATCGCCAATGTTTTGTATATTCAATACTATGAAATGCATGACGTAGATATGAATTGATTGCATGAGCTCTAGAAAGGTCCCTTTTGTTAATCATGAGCTTGCAAGTACTATATTCATTTAAGATATGAAATCTCTTGATAGCATGTGATTCATTTTCTGAGTTTTCATGATGCGTGGTGAATGGCTTGAGATCTAAGAGAAAAATCTAGCGACCCTATCCTATTTGCATTCTTTTTCGTTTTTCTTATTTTTTTTCCTCCCGGTGAGCTTTGTATGCGTCTTCCTCGAGGACAAGTACGAGGTAAGCCTGGGGGATTTTGATATGTACATATTTTACATGTTTTTATTGCATATTTCCATGGCATTTTTGCCATCCAAATTTCACTTATATATATTATCGCACTTTTCACGATATATTCGATTTTCGTAGAGAATTATGGATTTTCAGGAACTTTGGAGCGATTTGGAGCAATTATGACATATGGACACATCTGAGCTATCTAGAGCATCTATGGCGAGGTTCATTAGGTGTTCGACTAGGTGGAGAAGAAGATTGGAGGAGGAGAAGAGAAGAGAAGAGAAGAAGAGAAAGAGAGAAAGGAGCTCAAGAAGAAACATGATGTTTTTCCCACAGTACTCGGTCGAGTGCATCAACACACGACCAAGCTGACATCCAGACCAAAAGGAGCTCCAGTTGAAGAAGAAGAATATTCCTCACTCAGACCGAGTAGAGAGGCTACTCGGTCGGATCAACTTGGCTAACTAATTCTCATTCCCATTCCTAATGAAAGTCGGAGAGCGCAAAAGTGACTCGACCGAACGATGCAGCCACTCAGTCAAGCTGAATCCAAACAGAACGATGTTTTTAAAGGCCTCTCCAGCATATAGTAGCTCGACCGAGTAGACCAGCAACTGGACCGAGTACTGCAACTACTCGGTTGAGCTGAATCAATTACATAGCAATATTTTGAGCCTCGTAACAGCCCTCAATGTCTCGACCGAGTACTGTAGTGACTCGACCGAGAAGCATGTATCTAAAGCCGAACAAAGAATAGAGGAAGCAGCAGCTCATATCAGTACTTTATCAAGCAGCGTCGCTACTCGACCGAGTAGGGCGTCGTAGCCTAACTTATTATGGGACAAAGAAGCCCTTTTTCCAGTGGGGTCCATCCCCTTGGTATTTAAGCATACTTTTTACCCTAGTTTTAAGAGAGCTGAGTTTATTTCTAGTTTTTAGTTTTCTTAGAGAGTTTGAGCCATCGTTATTTTTTTGAGACAAAGAACATATTTTTACTATTGAAGTTTGCTTTGGAATCTCTTGATCTTACTTTTCTGGGATTGCTTATTCATCTTCAGCGATTTGGTAACGATCTCTCGTCTCTATATGCTTGTTTTAATGTCTTTCATTGCGATGTCGATTGTTATTGCGCTTGTCAATGCTTTTGTTGATATTGCTATGAATTGTGAGTAATCGGTTATAGGGCTAATGGATTAGCCCTAGGATCTTACGATTTAGATGTAAAGTTAGGATTTTTACGTTGTTTTGGTAGAAAAGGGATGTGGTTTGATTGATCTAGCCAAGCTTGTAGGAGATCTCATAAAGGGTTTACGATCCACGATAGTGGCACACATCCTAGATGGATATCCTATGATCTTAAATAGGCAAGTTAGTGAATTCAATTAGAGTTCGTGATCCACGAGAGTGGCACGCACTTTGATGGTTTTCACTGGTGTCCTATATTACTATTGATGACCTACGATATTAGCATCAACGAGAGCCATCAAATCACAGATCGAAGATCTAACCCACAATGGTGGCAAGAGAAGAGATTGAGGATACTTGTCGTTCGTAATGCACAGATCGTGTGTAAGGCCATCCACAATGGTGGGGCTAAGCACGGGATATATTAGACGAGTGGCACAATGATAGTTGGCCTTGAGTTCTACATTTTAGATGCGACAATCTCGCCCTAATAAATCCAATTCAACGCAGAAATTGTAACTTAGCATCGACATCCAACGATCCTTGTGGTGACTCCTATTGCCCTAGTTCTTTATTGTATTGTTAATCTGAGATAGTAATCATTTATGACAACCCTTTGAATATGCCCAAATGACATTATTTTGAGACTAAGAATAGACCCAAGACTATATAAGCAGCTGCCTCCCTTTGGGTTTGACATTTTTCTATATTACAAAAGCATTGACACCGTGCACTTGCAGTAAGTTTTCGAAGGTACAATCCGGACCTATAACCAACACCTTGTCATGTTTGACGTTGATGTCATCATCAATATCCTTCCGCATGGGGTCTCTCATAATCTCCTCTATGGCGTGCTCTTCAGCAACTTCATCTTCAATCGGCTCTAGATAGCTAGCATCTTTGCGCGGGAAGCACTCCTTCAATGGATGCTGCAGATGGAATTCAATCTCAATATTGCCCACATTCATATATAACATCCCTTGATGGACGTCTATCAAAACTCTAGCAGTGTCCATGAAAGGACGTCCCAAGATGATTTGAAAACTCCCCTCTTCAGTCATGTCCATGATTACAAAATCCACCATTACGCTAATCCCTCCCGGTACTTGTATCATGACGTCTCGTGCAATGCCGACCGGATAGGTGACGGATTGATCTACCAATTGTATGCTCATAGCTGGTGGGCTCAAGCTCCGTTCCCATGTTAAATCTCTTGAAAATGAAGAGTGGCATCAAGCTAATGATCGCTCCCAGATCAATTAGTGCTTTATTGATGGGGATGCTGCCAATGGAGCATGGCATCGAAAATCTTCCAGGATCGGGTAACTTCTTTGGTAGGGTGTTCTTTAAGACCGAAGTGCAACTATCTGCTAGCATCACTGCTTCTTATTTCCTCTTTCCCACTATCAAATCTTTCAAGAATTTTACATAGGTGGGGATCTCTGTAAGTGCATCCATGAAGGGGATGTTCAAGTGAACACCCTTGAGAAGCTCTATGAATTTGGCATACTTCTTTCAAGCTTCACCATGGCCAGTCTTTGTGGATATGGAGTTGGAGGACGACTTCCCTTATCTTTGTCGGCATCATGTGGCGTAGATTTCACAGAAGATGGAGTGTGCGCTGGTGCTGTAGCGATAAGAATGGATAGTGTAGTAGGCGAAGTCCCTTTTTTCTGGCCATAGATGTCTCATCTATCTCTTTCTCCTCGTTCACTGCAATGATGAGCTCAGAAATTGTGGTGTCCTCGTCGGCGATTGTGGATACACATGCTTAGAAACCGATACCATCACCGTATCAGTATTCTTAACTCCTCTAGTTGTCACTGCCACCATCGCATTGACTTGCCCATGTGGATTCTGCTCAGGTTGAGATGGCAATCTCCCTTGAGCTTTAGTAAATTTGCTCATCTGAGCAGACAAGTTCTCAACGGTAGCAAAAAGTTGCCTTTGTGTAGCCGCCAATTCTGCATTTTGCTTAGCTTGAGCGCTTATAAAGGCCTCTAATGCCGCATCTACCCCCAAATTTTTGTGCTGCCGGTGGTTGGTATTGTTGTTGTTGTTGTTGCTGCTGATATGGTTGACGATTGTAATATCCCGATAGTCTGTAGGGCCCAGATGGCCTAAATCCGTACTACGGCTACTGTGGAGGTGGTGCTTGTTGTGATGGAGGTTATGGTGGCCTTGGTTGTGAAGGTGGTTGGATGGCTTCATTTGGGTTGCTGTAGGAGAATCCTGGATGTGTTTTTTCATGCCGGATTTGACCACAGAGGTCTGAGATTGCTCCCCCCACCTGCTATATAGTTGATTTTCTCCACTGATACTCATGTTCCTTCATAGGAACCTTCTATTGGAGCATACACTTGCTCGATGTAATCTTCATAAGTAGCATATACCGGATCCCTTGGAAGAGTAAGAATGGCGCTCAACCTTTACTCAATTCTTGCAACTTGCTTAGAGAGGGTCTCAAGTTACCCATCAAGATGCGTAGCTACATTTATCCCAGAATGGCCCGAACCGATGCCTCTAGTTGTTGAGTGTTCATCACTCCATTGTTGATTATTGGAGGCCATTTGCTCCAAAAGTGACGTGGCCTCCTCAGGTAGCTTAGCCAATAATGCGCCATTTACAGAGGCGTCAATGATCATTTTCGTGTCAGGCTTCAGGCAAATTTAAAAACTCTGAATGAGATCCCAATCTTGAACACCATGATGTGGGCATTGATGATGTAGATCCTTGAAGCGTTCCTACGCTTCATAAAGTGATTCCTGCAGGAGTTGCTTGAAGTTTGTGATCGCTCCCCTAATCCTCACCATTTTAGACAGTGGATAATACTTGTTGACAAAGGCCAAGGCCAACTGCTCCCAAGTGTTGAATGTATTCGTAGGGTGCACCGTCAGCCTATAAGTTGCTCTATCCCTCAGAGTAAATGGGAATAGACGAAGTTTGATAGCATCTCCGCTCATATCTTTAACTTGGAAAGTGTCACACTTGGCCACGAATAGATCGATGTGATTATTAGGGTTCTCATGAGGATGCCCATGGAAGGGATTCTGTTGCATCAAGTTTATTAAGCCAGTCTTCAATTCAAAGTTTCTCGCTGCCAGCTGTGGTCGTAAGATAGAAGACATGCTGAAGAGATTTGGCTTCATATACTCTTCGACATTGCCAGAACGTGGAGGAGGTTGAGGAGTCTCTGCCATTTGATCATGTAAAGATTTATTCATCCTTTCTGCTCTGAGCTATCTCACGGTCCTTTCTATCTCAGGATCAAAGATTAGATCGTTGGATCCCCCAAGGCAAGTGTTCATGCACAAGAAACAAACCCAGATAAGATGTCAGCAACAAAAAGAAAAAGAATATATATATGGATAGTTAAGTGATGATTAGAATAACTAACAAGTTCTTTGACTAAAAAATAACCCAAGTAAAAACCGTTTGCCTCCCCGGTAATGGTGCCAAAAGCTTGATGTGCTCCGAATGTAACTCCGAAAACGTACCGCAAGTGCATGGTGTCAAAGATTTGTAATATAGAAAGATATCAATCCCACAGGGAGGCAGTTGATTTAAAAGACTTGGGTCTATTCATAGTCTCGAAACAATGTCAGCTGAGGGTGTTCAATTGGTTGTCACAAGTATTTCCTATCTCAAATTAACAATAAAATAAAGACTAGGGCAATAGGAGTCACCACTAGGATCGTCGGGTGTCGATGCTAGGCTATAATTTCTACGTTGAATAGGTTTTAATAGGGAGAGATTTTCGCATCTAAGACATGGAATTTATGGATAACTATCGTCCTGCCACTCAACTAATGTATCTCGTACTTAGTCCCACCATCGTGGATGGCCTCGCACGCGATCCGTGCATTACGAACGGCAACTATTCTCAATCTCAAATCATGCCACTATCGTGGGTTATAGCTTCGATCTGTGATTTGATGGCTCTCATTGATGCTACTATCGTATATCATCAATTAGTAATATAGGATGCCGGTGGAAACTATCAAGGTGTGTGCCACTATCATGGATAACGAACTCTAATTGAATTCAATAACGAGCCTAATTAAGTTCATAGGATAGCATGGCTAGGATGTGTGCCACTATTGTGGATCACAAATCCTAAACAGAATCTTCTACGAACTTGGTTAGATCAACCAAATCATATCCCTTTTATAGCAAAACAACATAAAGTCGTAACTTTACATCTAAATCCTAAGATCATAGGGTTTATCCATTAGCCCTAGAAACGACTACCCGCAATTCATAGGAATATCGACAAAAGAGATAATAATATCAATATTATTCAACATCATAACGAAAGGCATCAAAACAAGTAAAAAGAGACGAGAGGTCGTTACCAAACCAATAGAGACGAAGAATTAAACTCAAAGAATTAAGATCCAAAGATTCCAAAGTAAATTGCAATAATAAAAAATCAAGTCTTTGTCTCCAAACACTAACGATGGCTTAAAACTCTCTAGAAACTCCAAACTAGAATAATAAAACTCTGCTCTCTAAAACTAGGCTAAAAATAGGTTTAAAACAAAGGGGATGGACCCCACAACAATTTGGAAAAAGGCCCAACTTTGCCCGTAAAAAGTCTGCATGTGGCGGCTTACTCGGTTGAGTTGCAGCACCGCTCGGTCTGAGCTAGGGTTCAGCTGCTACGGTTTCGTTCTGTCTTCGACTTCAGGGTTTAGGTGCTCGAACCGAATAGATGTCCTATTCGGTCGAGCTGTAAAGGGCTGCTGCAAGGCTTAAGATGTCGCTCTGTAATTGCTTTCGCTCGGTCGAGCAGCTCGTCTGCTTAGTCGAGCAGCTCGTCTGCTCGGTCGAGCTGTAGACGGCTGGAAGAGCCTCAAAATGTTGTTCTAATGTGTGTTTCGCTCGACTGAGCTGCTGCTCTGCTCGGACGAGTAAATTTAAGCTCCTCGATTTTGGCTAAGTGCTGGGAATTGAATTCTGTCATCGAGTCATACTGGCCGAGTAGCATTCCTCCTTGGTCCAAGTGAAGCAAGCATTCTTTAGCCTTGGAGATCTTCTTTGGTTTTAGCAGCTCGACCTGAGTGGGATGTTCCACTCGACCGAGCTGACTAGAAATTAGTGTTTAATGCGTATATGAACTTCTCTCCTTATTCTCTTCTCTTTGTCTCCTCCAATCTTCTCCTCCACCTTGTCAAACACCTAGTGGACCTTGCAATTGGTGCTCCGGCTAGCTTGGATGTTGATGTACGTTTATATTTCATATATTCACGCACGTCTTCTTTGTGATTTGCCACTGTTATCCGTCGTTTCGTACCCTTTCTCTTGTGATTTGTAGTTTTCTTTCACTTTTCCGTGTTTTTGTATGTTTGCAGGAGTTTACCGGCGTAGGGGACATAAAACGATGATATCATGAGTCCCCGAAGCAACGGGAGGAGTCACACGTGATCCAGGGGGCCAAGCGATGAAGATTGATATCTCTCAGCCCTCAACCGATCGGGTGGACCAGCCACCCGATCGGTTGATGCACGCGTATCCAACCCGGACAGGTGCTGAAGTGAAGAGCAGCTCACCCGATCGGTTCAGCGATCGGGTGAACCCGTCGGAGCTCTCGGCCATTTGGAGCTGAATTCCAACCGATCGGGTGAAATATCACCCGATCGGTTCACCTGTAGCTGCAATTCCACAAATGACGACCCGATCACGCCACCCGCTCGCCTTAGCGCCCGGTTAAAGATCTTCAAAGCTCTCACCCGATCGGTTGACTCATCAACCGATCGGATGGCGATTTTTCTGCTGTTTTGGACCCGAACCATTAGGGTTTCAAAGGGGACTATAAATACACGGTGTTGGCCGACTGAAGGGGCATCTCCTTGAGTTCTTAGGGCTTTTTCAGCCCCTTTGCTGGGGGGCTTAGGTTAGTTTAGATTAGGTCTTTTGATCAATAAATCTTGTATTGGATTGAAGATTCAAACTCAAGATAAGTATTTCTTTCTCTTATTTTCCATTGTTTTGTATCGTTTTCATTTTGCTCAATGGTGAATGTGTGTTTGTCATTTTTATTGCTTTCTTTTATGTTCTTCACTATTGAGTAGCTCTTGATGAACCCTAATATAGGATTGATGCTTGGAAAACTAGGTTTGACTTGATTGCATGGCATGTGTTTGATGAATTGTGTCAATGGGGATTTCTAGCAATCTGGGTGCAATTCGTACGGCAACACACTAGTTGTGTTGGGGATTGGGTTCCGGTGTCTTGTCCAGTCAAGATCCGCTTTGATGTATTGCTAGAAATCACATTCGACCTATTTGGCCATTAGGGTTACGCTGGGGTGTTTCATTGTCATTGGCGGGAAAAAGACCGCCTCTGACCGTCGGGCCAAGGGGGAATAAACTTGGCGGTTGACTCCCTAGCCACAGCTCACACCCCTAGTGTTGACATTGAGTCCTCGTGCGTGGGAACGGCTTGGACAAAGTGTTGGAAGTTATCATTGTGGCCTTAATGCTCCCGGTTGCGGAAGGTGTTAATGCACATGGGAATGCCCACCATCCGAAACCGGGTAGGCCTAGCGTACTTGGCACCGACCGAAATATCGGGTCATGGACGCTAGTTACCACCTTTTAGGGCAATGTCTCACCCTGGGTCAAGTCAAATCCCAAATGTCATGATTGCTTTAGCCCGTGTTAGCGGGGATTCATTCCATGTCTTTTTATTTCTTTCTTTTATTTCTACACTTCCACCCATATTGTATGCGTAGCTAGTACACAACCTAGGCGAGGCTAGTAGCCATTCAAGCCATCCACCTCACTGAGTTCGATAAACCTGCACCCTACACTAACCGTGAACTTGCGGTAAAACGACACCGTGCCCAAACCGTAAACAGGCGCCGGTCACGTTTTTGGTGCCGTTGCCGGGGAGGCGTTCAGTTTGATATTAGCTTAGCTTGGGTTCGTTAGACTACGCATAAAAAAACAAATACAATAACCGAGAAATTTTTCCCCCACCATTATATTATCCTTTTGTTATTCTCTTGTACTATTAACGCTCCTCTCTAGTTTTCTTATTTTTGTTGTCCAGGTATCTTTGCTATAACCATGTGGAGATCAAATTTCGATGCTCAGATGGGAGGATACAATCCTTATTCAATTGTGGTTTGTGAGACTTGTGGGGTGGCAGGACACATGTATTATGATTGCCTATTTACGCTTGAGAGCCTCCCCCTACACCAAGGCCAAACATTTTCCCACAACCATTGCCCAAACACCTCCCATCAATTTCCTTAACCTTATATCCCTCCACAAACGCAAGAAGAATCAAGCCTCGCGTCTCTCCTTGAAAGTGCCATGTTTAACCAAGGCCAATTCTTACAAAACTTGATGGCACCAATCATCGAGCCTACACCAAGGAGAGGAGACGAAGGAGAGGATATACCCACTTTCATGGTTGAGACCACCATGCCATCGGCCACCATAGACACATCTCATGTCGACACCCCATTTTTCCATCGCTACCACTTGGATGACGAAGCATTTTTTGATGATGATAGTGAGGATGGGGAGACTTTTCTAGGATCTGTGGGAGAGACTTCTTGTCTTGATTTGGATACCCTGAATGAGTCCTACGAGAGCACCGAAGAGACTACAGAGCTTATGCATATCGTCGAGGAGGATGTGCATGAGGGCTTGGATACGATCGTCCACTTCATGGAGCCCGAGTCACATCTACCTCTACCGTCACGCTCCACTTCTTCTGCGGCTGAGCATCTACTTGAGCATATTGCCCCTATTCAGGGAGATTTTCATACTTACTCTCACTCCACATTTGAGTCTCGCTTTTCACTTCCTATTTCTTTAGACTCATATATATTTGACACACCATACCTCTCGCAGGACACATGATCTACTTCCCTTGAGGTATGCTGCGGTGTGTCACCACCTGGAGAGCCACTTCTCATGGAAAGAGAGGATTTGGTCGTTGCTAGTACAGAGGATAGCGACCCATTCTCAGGGAGTATTCGTCACTCTTCTATTATTTGTCCATCTTATGTTGACGATTATCTCTGGGATACATTTATTTTGGGAAATAATTTCTTGCCATGGACTAATGCACCTCGTCCTCTGCAAGTCACAGGTGGACACCTACGAGGGATGCTTGGAGGTGCATTGCTTGGGTCTATTGACACACGTTGCACAGTGCTTCTGGCGGAGCCACAGAAGGAGCAGTTAGAGCAGCTACCTGCCCCACTTCAGATCTTGGATCCGCCTATGCTCAGGTGTATCCTAATCCAGTAGTGTAAAAATTTACCGCTTTCTAGTTTAGATTTGAATAACCTCGTCTCCTCTCATTAGCGAGGGGAGCGTGTCTAGGATTTGCTTTTGCATCATAATAGCCCTTCATGTCGTGCCCTTCTATCATTTCTTCCACATCCTCTACCGAGGAGGACGAGGACTCGTCCTCTCCTGCATTTTGATTTCTTTCTTTTCTTTTCCGATTTTCCCCTAGCATATTTCTGCATCACATTAATCATGTCATTTCGCTAGCATTGTCATTTCAGCTTGGGGGGAATCGATTTGTGTGCATGTTTTCGCTGTCGTTGTTGTGTGTCTGTGTCTATGTGTTCTTTCGTCGTGTTTTATATCTTTTATTTGAGTGTTTATTTTTCTTTATTTTTTAGTTTCGTTCATGTGTTTTTCATGTTTTTCTTTTTTTTTGTCGGTGCATATTTCCCCCCTCCCCCCGTTTTCTTTGCCCTCCCGTATTTACTTCTATTGCATTGAGGGCAATGCAAGTTTCAGCTTGGGGGAGTCGCACTTTGTGCATCATTTGTGCTCTTTTTCTTCTTTTTTGAGTCGTTTTCCATCGTGTTTTTCTTTTTTCTTCTCATCTTTTGTTCCCTCTGTCCTAGAGATGACCCCATATGATGAATTGCCACATGATCACGCACACACTTAGGACAGCTTCGATAATCACATTCACTAACCATAGGAAGCCGAGTCCCTTTGCATTTTACGCTTCATGGATCCACTTTGCATTTATGTGAGTCGTGTGTCGTGTCTAGCTTATAGTGTGCTTCTACTTTGTGATGTTAATTTATATACCTACCCTTGGTTGACCCTTAGATTATCATGCTTCGATTTTGAATATGCAGTATTTGCTTCTAATGTCTGCTTCTATATGCATGCTATATATATCGTATACTTCGTTTCACATGTGTCGGGATCCCACAATTAAGGACTAGGATAACCCATTTAGCCCATGCTCTAACTTGCGAGAAATATTTCCTTTGCCCAAGTGTTTAGATTCCGATTTCTTTTTTGTTTTACTTGGTGCAAATCCCCTCGTCGTGTACCGTTCTCCCACTTGAGAGAGTACACATGTATATATCCCAAAATCCAAAAATCCAAAAAAGAGAAAAAGAAATATATATATATATATATATATATATATAGCCAAAAAATCAAAAAAAAAATACAAATACGCAAAACCCAAAAAAATTTCCAGTGTGAATATTTTCCTACCCGTCGAGAATAAAGGGAAGGCGAGAATGTGCACCGAGTGTTCTACTCCACACCTTCTCAACCTCCATCGTTTTCGAAAACACTTGGCATAGGAACTCTCTAGCGGTTACCTAGGCGATAAGGTGGTGATTTCCTAATCCCTAGCTGTGGAGTCCCTGATGCATGATACGCTTCTATTCTTATACTCTTCTCATGCATGCTTGAGCTACTATTCAACGCAATTTCAAATTGAATTGATATTTGGGTCATTCCTTGGATTTGTGTATATGGAGCCTTATTGCACAATGTAGATAGCGACACCATCTGCTATCACACGACCACACTCACCCGCACTTCACTGCGTGGGCCCATGACACTTGTTTGGACTCACATTCCTTGGTTTAGTGTTGTGTTTTGTCGTATGCTTTCTTAGTGTGGCGTGTTTGATTTTGTTGGCTCTGACGGGTGATTTAGGATTTTGATTTCTCTTTCTTTCTCTCTCTCTGTTTTTTCCCTTCAAGCTCCTACTCTCACTCGTCTTCCTCGAGGAAGAGGAAGGGTTTAGCTTGGGGGATTTTGACATGCGTTTATATTTCACATATTCACGCACGTCTTCTTTGTGATTTTCCACTGTTTTCCGTCGTTCCATACCCTTTCTCTTGTGATTTCTAGTTTTCATTCAATTTTCCGTATTTTTGTATGTTTGCAGGAGTTTACCGGCGTAGGGGACATAAAACGACGATATCATGAGTCCCCGGAGCAACGGGAGGAGTCACGCGTGATCCAGGGGGCCAAGCGATGAAGATTGATATCTCTCAGCCCTCAACCGATCGGGTGGACCAGCCACCCGATCGGTTGATGCACGCGTATCCAACCTGAACAGGTGCTGAAGTGAAGAGCAGCGCACCCGATCGGTTCAGTGATCGGGTGAACCCGTCGGAGCTCTCGGCCATTTGGAGCTGAATTCCAACCGATCGGGTGAAATATCACCCGATCAGTTCACCTGTAGCCGCAATTCCTCAAATGACGACCCGATCACGCCACCCGCTCGCCTCAGCGCCCGGTTGAAGATCTTCAAAGCTCTCACCCGATCGGTTGACTCATCAACCGAACGGGTGGCGATTTTTCTACGGTTTTGGACCCGAACCATTAGGGTTTCAAAGGGGACTATAAATACACGGTGTTGGCCGACTGAAGGGGCATCTCCTTGAGTTTTTAGGGCTTTTTCAGCCCCTTTGCTGGGGGGGCTTAGGTTAGTTTAGATTAGGTATTTTGATCAATAAATCTTGTATTGGATTGAAGATTCAAACTCAAGATAAGTATTTCTTTCTCTTATTTTCTATTGTTTTGTATCGTTTTCATTTTGCTCAATGGTGAATGTGTGTTTGTCATTTTTATTGCTTTCTTTTATGTTCTTCACCATTGAGTAGCTCTTGATGAACCCTAATACGGGTTAGGGTAGGATTGATGCTTGGAAAACTAGGTTTGACTTGAATGCATGGCATGTGTTTGATGAATTGTGTCAATGGAGATTTCTAGCAATCTAGGTCCAATTCGTACGACAACACACTAGTTGTGTTGGGGATTGGGTTCCGGTGTCTTGTCCAGTCAAGATCCGCTTTGATGTACTGCTAGAAATCACATTTGACCTATTTGGCCATTAGGGTTACGCGGGGGTGTTCCATTGTCATTGGCGGGAAAAAGACCGCCTCTGACTGTTGGGCCAATGGGGAATAAACTTGGCGGTTGACTCCCTAGCCACAGCTCACACCCCTAGTGTTGACATTGAGTCCTTGTGCGTGGGAACGGCTTGGACGAAGTGTTGGAAGTTATCATTGTGGCCTTAATGCTCCGGGTTACGGAAGGTGTTAATGCACATGGGAATGCCCACCGTCCGGAACCGGGTAGGCCTAGCGTACTTGGCACCGACCGGAATATCGGGTCATGGACGCTAGGTACCACCTTTTGGGGCAATGTCTCACCCTGGGTCAAGTCAAATGCCAAGTGTCATGAATGCTCTAGCCCGTGTTAGCGGGGATTCATTTCATGTCTTTTTATTTCTTTCTTTTATTTCTACACTTCCACCCATATTGTCCGCGTAGCTAGTACACAACCTAGGCGAGGCTAGTAGCCATTCAAGCCATCCACCTCCCTGAGTTCGATAAACCCGCACCCTACATTAACCGTGCACTTGCAGTAAAACGACACCGCGCCCAAGCCGTAAACGGGGCGCCGGTCAGATGTGTCCATGTATCATAATTGCTTCAAATCGCTCCAAAGTTCCTGAAAATCTACAAATCTCTACGAAAATCAAATATATCGTGAAAAGTATGATAACATATAGAAAACTGAACTTTGGATGATGAAAATGCTAAGAAAATAGGCAATAAAAGTATGAAAAATATGGACACATCATTAATAAAGACATTAAAAGGATGGTTAAGAAGAGGCTCGACAATAAGAAAGGGGCATGGATCCAACATCTCCTATGAGTGCTCTGGGTGTATCGAACCACTCAGCGGATCACTACTAACGAGACCCCTTTCTCCATAACCTTCTAGGTGGGTGCAGTAGCCCTCGTAGAGTTTGCACTTCCGACTTTCCAGGTGAGTCCTTATAACGAAGCCACCAACAACGGGGCCCTTCCCTTGGAACAAGACTTGGAGAGGAACGACACAGCTCAGATCCGAGTAAAAACAAGCGAGTAAATGTCAGGAGATTCCAGAAGTAAGACCAAGTCCTCAGGTGCATTCTTTACACTGCAGGCCGAAATAGACAAAAGCAAGCAACCGCTAGGGCCAAACTAGGAAGGTTTGTACTGCATCCACAAGGTCCTCTGTTCAAGGGCCTACTAGCTGGAGACTCTGGAGGGCATCCTGGTCAGGCACCCATGGAATTCCAAGCACCTTTGCAAGTACTATCCCTAAAATTAGGTATCATCGAGGTACATTTTCTATGTATTCGAATTTTTACTCAATACAAGCTTCTTTCTTTTTTATAAAAACACTTTTGCAAATTCTTTGCATAACCCCCAAGCTCCGGCTGGGCCATTTCTCGACCTTTGCCATTTGACCTCATGTAGTCATGCCATGTCCAATCTGTAGACCCCCAGCTCTGGCTGGGGCCATTTCTCGACCTCTGGCATTTAACCCCACGTGGTCATGCTACGTCCAAACTAAAAACCCCCAGATTCGATTGGGACTGTCTCTCGATCTCTAGCATTCGACCCCACATGGTCATGTCACGTCCAAACTGAAGACTCCCAGCTCTGGTTCGGGCCATCTCTCGATCTATTGCATTAGACCACACGCGGTCATGCCACGTCCAAACTGAAGACCCCCCAGCTCCAGCTGAAACCATCTCTCGACCTCTAGCATTCGACCACATGCAGTCATGCCACATCAAAACTTATGACCCCCAGCTCTGGTTAAGGCTATTTTGCTGACCAGGTCCCGTATCCCGGTGCCAAATTTCGGCATTCTAATCGACGTCATCCTATCAAGATCTGCTGAATGTACCACAAGATTTTAAGCTCACAGACGCACAAGTTCCATCCTCTCCCTCACTCATAAGGTGCTAGCACATACCTAGTTCTCACATTTGGTATATGCTTCATTGGTTATTAGCCTTTTGAGCTCGAGTTCAGGGTCGACAAACATACCAAATCACAAAGGAAGTAAAAAAGAAGAGGAATTATATGTTGAAGATAAAAGATTGGAAGAAAAGTTTTTTTATCAAAATTTTTTTTCCCATTTCAAGCAAGAAGCCCCCAGACACGAAGCTGGGTGACCCATGCTATAAAGAACATTATTTTTTTATATGTGATACTAATGTGCTTTTTGCAGGGGGAGCAATGTTGAAATTTCATTTTAATGTTTGTTTTACATATATGTTTGTCATCATCAAAAAGGGAGAGAATGTTGAATATAGGATCCCCTATTAGGTTTTGATGATAAGCAAACATTAGTTTATTGTATGTGCATACTAGCTCTATCTACGCAGATCTTAAAGACCCACTCAGATTAGATAATCATCGAAGACAACATATTGCAAGAAGCATCAAACACAAGACAAAGCATAACGATGAAATTTTGTATCTTGTGAAAAGTGATGTAATCTTCCTTTTATCCTTGCATATACTTAGAATGTAAAAGCCTTAATGATGATCTATCTTAGCCCTTTCGGGTCTGACCTCAAAAAATCAAGTCAATGGCAAAATTATTGACCAATGCCTTCTCCTGGTTGACCAATGATATTCTGACTGTTTTCTGACAGTTTCTGACTGTCAGAAAAATTCCGAAATTTTTTCAATAGCAAAATTAATCGACAATACCTTTTACTGGTCGACCAATTATATTCTGACTATTTTCTAACAGTTTCTGACAGTCAGAAAAAATTCAAACAATTCCAAATTTTTGTCAAACCTATTTCTAAGGCATTAAGATCATTTTTAACATTTTCCTAAGTTTTCATTATTTCAAATTTTTTGGTCGACCAATAAGGTTGATTGGTACACCAATCAGTTATCAGAATATTTATACTAGACATTTAATATTTCTGACAATTATTAGACCGTTTTATTTATTAATTTTTTAATCAATGTCTATAACTGACTAAGAACAGTTTCAACCACCACACACGGACAAAAATATGATTGTTTATGTCAGTTTTGTCCGTTTTGTCAGTTCCTTTTGTCCTTTCATCAAAGGCTGTCACAACAGTCAAATCCCAGAATTGGTAGAAATATTGGTTGACCAATGCTTCCTACTAGTCAAACAATTTTGATAAAAATGGCTAAGATTTTCTTAAAATTTTGGGCATTTTTCAAACGGTCAAAAACTACCCATTTGGCCTATAAATAGACCCCAAGACCTATGCATAAACACACGAAATATATATATGTATATATGTATATATATATGGATTCATGTAGATCAGGTGGCACCTGATCTAATAGATCAGGTGCAAGACACAAAAAGGTGTGCCCCCAACGAGTACAAGCCCATGTGGGGTTTGTACTTTCCACCTTTTTTGTGTCTTGGCATCTGATCTATTAGATCAGGTGCCACTTTTTCTACATTAAATATATATATATATATATATATATATATATATATATATATCTCTCTCTCTCTCTCTCTCTCTCTCTCTCTCAAGTATTCTTTCTCTCAATAGAAAGAGTATAATTTTCAGATTTCTTTGAAAAAGACACAAAAAGGTGGGCCCCAACGAGTACAAGCCCATGTGGGGTTTGTACTTTCCACCTTTTTGTGTCTTGGCACCTGATCTATTAGATCAGGTGCCACCTTTTCTACATTAAATCCATATATATATATATATATATATATATCTCTCTCTCTCTCTCTCTCTCTCTCTCTCTCTCTCTCTCTCTCAGTCTCTCTCTCAAGTATTCTTTCTCTCAATAGAAAGAATATAATTTTCAGATTTCTTTGAAAAACATCTGCAGAAATTTTTCATTATTAGAAAGTCCAATCTCCAAGCGTGTTTTACCACAAATTCTCATCCAGAACCTTGGAGATTCTACCACCTTCCTTGTGATATAGTTCCAACATTATCAAGGCTATATGTGATATTGTTTCTTTAATCTTTCTCTTTATTTGGTAAATCTCTTGTTGAAGATATTGTACAAGTTTGCAACACATGGAGTGGTGGCATCTTTGTATGTTTGGTTGCGGTGAGCAAGTGGTTATAGTGGATTGAAAATCTCTGCGATGAGTAGGAGACTGGACGTAGGATCAAGATGATCCGAACCATGATAAATTCTTGGTATTTGCGTTTGTTTGGCGGTTTGCTTATTTGTTTTGTTTCATTAATTGTGTTGATTCTTTCACTACAAGTTATTTATATTTAAAGAAATATACAAGTAACTTTCTATATCTCCTAATTGTTGATAATACTAATCATTTCCACTATTTAGTGTTGAAATAGCCATATCGATGGTCCCAACAATTGGTATGAAAGCCCGGTTCAAGAGACGTGTCTATTTCCAATCTAGCAATTGGTATCTCTGGTGATCTATGGCTTCAACAACTAGTGAAACACAATTTCCTGAAGGGCATTCTACCGTAAGGCCTCCATTATTCACGGGCTCTAACTACTCATATTAGAAGCGGTGAATGAGATCTACCTCCAGTCAATCGACTTCCAACTTTGGAACATTGTGAAGATGCCTTACACCAAACCAACAACCTCTTATGGTGAATGGACCACCGTAGAGAAGGCTAATGCAACATTGAATTCAAAGACGATGAATGCATTATTCTGTGCCATGGATAAGAACGAGTTCAGCAGAGTCTCAACCGCCTCTTCAGACTGTGAAATCTGGCTTACACTCGAGGTAACACATGAAGGCACAAATAATGTTAAGGAAACTAAAATTTTTGTTCTTGTTCATAGGTTTGTGTTATTTAAGATGAAGGATAATGAGACAATTGGAGAGATGATCACTAGCTTTACTGACATCATAAACTCTCTAATTGCTCTTGGTAAGGAATATACTCAAACAGAATAGGTTCGGAAGATTCTTCGTCCCTTAACACCAGAATCAGAGAAGAAGACAACAGCCATAGAAGAAGCCAATGACTTATCCACTCCATGGTCGAAAGCCTTATTTGAAATCTTATTGCATATGAAGTCCAACTTGAAGATAGAAAGCAAGAAAGCACCTACAAGAAGAGCATTTCCTTTCATGCGTCATCAGACACCGATGATTCAGATGATGATGATGATTTGGAATACTAAACAAGAAAGTTCAAGAAATATCTCAAAGGTATGTTCAAAAATAAGAATTTTATGAATACTAATGCGAATTCTTTTTTGTGTTATCATTGTAACAAGGCAGGACACGTCAAGAAGGATTGTCCCTTACTTTTAAAGTCAATGAATGCAGAGAAATTCAATAAAGTACATAAGAAGAAGAAGGCAATTGTGGCTACATGGGATGATTCATTAGATGAAGAAAAAGAAGAAAAAGAACAAAGTGCACATATGTGTTTTATGGCTCGGGATGACAACAATCAAGTAAGTAGTTTATATAAAGAAGAATTGTTGGATGCATTCAATGATTTGTATATGCACTTTAAGAGATTAAATTCTATGCACAAATCTTTGAAACATAACAATGACAGTTTGATTGTTGAACATGATGCACTTGTTTCAAAACTTGCATCTCATGTTATGTTATCTTGTAAAAAAGAACAACTTCTTACTCAAAATGTGGAGCAAAGAGAATGAAATTCTAAAGTCAGAAGTCCATGTTTTGCATGCACGCATATCCAAAATGGATACAAGTATTTCATCACTCAAGATGAAATACAACGAGATATCTTCTAATGTTGAAAAGTTCAACAAAGTAAAATATCATCTTAATAATTTGCTCTCATTTCAATATCATGCAAATCATCGGCATGGGTTAGGTTATTCAAATAAGAATGTTGTCTCATCTTTTTTGGAAGTTAAACATAAGATTGTTAAACCTATGAAGTATCATGCATCCACCATGCCCATACTCATTTTGTGCCTAAGAAGCCTACTCAGTTACATATTTGGGTTCATAAGGATTTATGTCTACATAATAGAGATTTATATGTTGATTCATAGATGAATAATATTGTTTATTCCCATGATTATGTGGGAAAACCAAATTCTATATGGGGTTGGTTTCCTAAGGACTAAGCCCCCGGACCTTACAGTATAAATGGTACCATTGCTTAAATGTTGATAGTTCCAGGTATCCAAAAGAAAAGAAGGTTATTGACGCCAATATCCTTTTTGACAATGACAAAGGGGGAGAAATGTAAAGAACATTATATTTTTTATATGTGATACTATTGTGCTTATTTCAGGGGGAGCAAAGTTGAAATTTCATTTTAATGTTTGTTTTACATATATGTTTGTCATCATCAAAAAGGGGGAGAATGTTAGATACAAGATTTCCTATTAGGTTTTGATGATAAGCACACATTAGTTTATTATATGTGCATACTAACTTTATCTATGCAGATTTTAAAGACCCACTCAGATAAGATAATCATCGAAGACAACATATTGCAAGAAGAATCAAACATAAGACAAAGTATAACGATGAAATTTTGTATCTTGTGAAAAGTGATGAAATGTTCATTTTTATTCTTGCATATACTTAGAATGTAAAAGACTTGATGATGATCTATCTTAGTCCTTTCGGGTTCGACCTCAAAAAATCAAGTTAATGGCAAAACTAGTCGACCAATACCTTCTCTTGGTCGACCAATAATATTCTGACTGTTTTCTGACAGTTTCTGATTGTCAGAAAAATTGAGAAAATTTCGAAATTTTGTCAATGGAAAAATTAGTCAACCAATACCTTTTACTGGTCGACCAATAATATTCTGATTGTTTCCTGATAGTTTCTGACTGTCAGAAAAAATTCAGAAAATTACGAAATTTTGTCAAACCTATGTCTAAGGCATTAGGATCATTTTAACATTTTCCTATGTTTTCATTATTTCAAATTTTTTGGTCGACCAATAAGGTTGATTGGTAGACCAATCAGTTATCAAAATAGTTATATTAGACAGTTTCTTTTTTTATAATTATCTGATCATTTTATTTATTAGTTTTTAATCAATTTCTATAACGGTTTAAGAACAATTTCAACCACCATAAATGAAAAAACAAATATGACCTTTTTTGTCAGTTTTTGTCAATTCCTTTTGTCCTTTTGTCAAAGGATGTCTTAACAGTCATATCCCAGAATTGGCCAAAATATTGGTCGACCAATACTTCCTTCTAGTCAACCCATTTTGATAAAAACGGCTCAGATTTTGGCAATGTAAGAAGGATTTACAGGCGCCTGCCCATGGCACATGCACATGTATATGCTTCTATAGTCACTTATCCAACACTTGCCCAGAACTTTGATTTGGCAAGTTACACACCTGTGCAACAAACGACTGACATTGGTTTCCCAGTCGCCTGTGCATGGCACAGGTGTCTGTGGATTCCACATCAATTACATGTCCTAGCATACCCAGAATTATTTAGTTTTAACAACTTACGCACTTAGGGTATCAGTCGCCTGTAGAAGATTTCTCAGTCGCCTGATGGTTTTTAGGTGCATGTCCAACCTTCATCAGTCGACTGTCATATGTGGTAAGTTACCATTTGAATTCTCACATATCCTCTGACATAGGGTAGCAGGTGACTGTCTGTTCTTCATCAGTCGCATGTCCTGACTGTAAAATCAATCCGTTGGGAATTTCCACACGGATTTCAAAGGGAGTTTGGGTATTTTTTGAGGGTTTTGGAAAACCTATAAGAGAGGCTTCTACTGTTTCATTGAATCCTCTTAGTCATTCTCTTAGCAACTCAATAATTCATCTTCAAGCTCTCAAGCTCTCAACTCTTTCAAACCCTAAATCTAAATCATAGCTTGTCTTCCAACTAAAACCAAATCTGAACCTCTTTGGTGAAGACAAGTACAAGGGCTAATCTCTCATCTTGGAAAAGACCTCAACACACGCGGCCGTGTCATTTTGAGGAAGTTATGCATACTATTATCTTCGAAATTTCCTCATTCGACGCGGCCGTTTGGAGGAATGAAACGGCCGCGTCGCTGTTGCTTGCTGCTGCCGCTTTGCTTTGGCTAGAGGAGGAAGTGACACGGCCGTATGGATTAAATCCAACAGCCATATGAACTAGACTTCATACGGCCGTATGGTGGCTGCTGATTTTTCACTCATATGACCGTGTGGAATTTCAACACTGTAAAATTCTGCACCAAGCTGCACTCCAGAAAATCTAGAAAAATCTACAAAAATCGGATTTGAGCAAATTAGGTGGCGTTGGAATCGGGACAAGACGCTCTTTGAAGGAAAAATGAGAAGGAATGAAGATGGCTACAGGATTGAGAGCATGTCTTCAATATTTGCAGGGCTTAAGTGCTTCTTATGGCATTTCCTCCAGATTCCTCTTCTTGTGATTCCCTCTCCTCCCCTTGCTCGCTCCTTTCACTTATTTGACTCTTTTTGGCACTTTTCGCCTTTTAATGCTCCATTATCATGAATTTGTTTTCTTTTTCTTGAAACGCACAAATTGGAACCAAAGAGTAAAATGGAAACAAAAGTGGATGAAATAGAATGAAACTGTGAATTAAATGAGACAAAAAGCGTGTGAGATGAGCGTGAAATATATACATATAAACCACTCACCAAAATTCCCCAAGCTAAACTCTTCCTCATCCTCGAGGAAGACAAGGAAACAGAAAAGAGTGGGGTATGCATGCATTAAACAAATTATATCAAGGGTTCCACAGCGACAAGCACATATGCATGAAGAGAAAAGAATATCAGATTGTGGATTTATAAGCATATCAATTCCCATCAATCTATCGAGGTACAGCTTGAAAGATTTTTTTATAACGTAAATAATCATGCAATATAAAAAATCATGCCGATGCTCAAACCTTGAAATAGTTCATCTATCCCACAAAAGCTATAAAGATGGAGACCGAAATCATGTGATGGGTCGAGGAGGAGTTAGAATCATAAAATGGGTTGTGAACTCCTAAAGGAGGTAGCATTTACGACATGTAATTTTCCACGACTCGTGTGATAGCTAGCCTCATTCATGCCCAAAATTTTTCATCATATATCTTTTTCTTTTTGGATTCTTAGTTGATTTGTGTAAGGAGCGTTGGGTCGATAACTCTCAAGTCAGATGACCTTAGGGCATCGATCCAAAAAGGACCTCTCGGACCTACTAGCTCAAACCAACTAAAAATCTTATTCATATGCACTCCTCCAAGCTAAACCTTTTAATGCAAGGCCCCAACGGTTTTTATCATGGGGATCTAGTTACTCAGTGTTGCGAGGGGAACGGTGCACAAATCTTATTCATATATATTTTTTTCTTTCTCTCTTTTTCTTTTCACCTTTTTTTCTTTTTTCTTATTTCTGGGCATGAACGGACTTGACAATGATACTCCTCACTACTATATAGAATGTCGCAAAACTGAATCCTATGGGTCCACTAGTCATTATGCTCAACTAAAGCCACCAAGATGCATGCATGAAGTGGGTTTCCATGATATAATATAACTCATGCCTGTTTTGAGTACTTTTATCTCAATGATTATGAACATGAACATGGCAAGTATATTACGATGAGATCTAACATTAGAAATATCTCCAAGCATATATAACGGGAAGAAATAAGGAATTGTAAAAATATATGAAAATCTGAAGAAAAAAATTCGCTGAAATTATGTATGTGCATAAAGAACTTGGCGCAATGGAATTCTAAACATAAATATGCAAAGCATGCATACAATGTACCCTCCTCCAAGCTAGAATGAAGCATTGTACTCAATGCTTAAAAGAGTGTAAAACAAAGGGGATGCGAATGGTGCATGTGTAATGACCCTCCCCCAGGCTAGCGTGAGAGCACATCCTCAACGAAATGGAGAAATGATAACGAGTGTCTAAATGGGGGGAAATGAGTGTGAAAGTCATAATAATGTGAAACATTGGCGAAGAAGGGACATTGAAGCTCAAATTGGGTTTTAGTTCATAATAATGTGAGTGTCCTGTAAGAGATGTGAGGGGTTATTAATTTATTAATAATCTAAATAATAGCAGAAAATCCTAATATGCTCCCCTCACTATCGAGAGAAGGAGAGTTTATTTAACCTACCTAGAAAGCATATAAAATTTATCTACACTACTGGATTTGGGTTCACATGATCAAATGGTGGATCCAAGATTTCTAATGGAACAGGTAGCTGCTCTTCATGCTCTTTTCGTGGCTCCACTGATGTCCTAGTGCCACGATTACCAAAAAACTCCAACAATGCTCCCTCCAGCTTTTTTCGAGGATGTCCACCTAAATCCTACGAAAGAAAAGGAGCATCAGTCCGTGGGGATAAATTCTTCCCCGCAATAAATGTATCCCAAAGAGTATCGTTAAAGTGAAATATAAAGCGTGGAAAAAGTCGACGATGACTCCCTGAGAATGTGGTGCTATGCCCTGGTGATGACATGATTATTTCCTGGCCACGTTCATCGACATGCTCGTCAGGTGCTGACATGGTTCAACATACCTCTGTATAATGTGAATCTGGATTCTATGGAGGGTATGTCATGTAAGTAGTATCTGAACCTAAAAATACAGTAAATGTAATATGAGATTAAGAAAAAGAGCATGTAAGGTCTAAAGAATCTCCCTGAAAGGCGGCATGCTTTGGTGGATATGATGCCTCTGGTGGAGTGAGGATGGGCTGTGGAGGTGGTAGTAGAAGTGAGAGTGCGTCAGACCTGCTGAAATGAGTCATAGTGTATATGGCCTCATGCTCTCCCTCCTCATCGATGTGGATATCCTCCATGGCCTCCTCGGTGCTCTCACATGACCCTTGCTCGATAACAACATATCCGATAAAGATTGTTTCCATTCGTGTCCCCGTGCATGGCTCGTCATCCATCTGGTGTGTACAGTCTGAGGCATGGTGATGGAAGTGATCGTCTGTGGTGTGTGCCTCAGGAGTGGTACCTGCATGGGGAAGGAAACTTATATTAAAAATTTCAAATCGTAAATTATATGTGTTACCTTCTGTGGTGTAGGCTGTCGATGATGTGCGAGACACAACCGCCTGATCCCCAAAAAAGTAGAGGTTGTGGGCATAAATGGAAATGGCGAATCCATCTGGCCCTGGGTTACCATGGAATCCTCCACCAGTAATCAAGGATGGATTTATGAAATGGAAATGAGGGTGATGGGATCGTCGGGCCTTGGTTTGCAAAGGAATTCTACACTAACAACTCAAGATGAGATTTGGGTGGTGGAAATAGGGGTGTGGTCATCTGGTGTTGGGCTACTAGGAAACTCTCCACTAATAACTCAAGTTCAGACTTCGCTGTTGAGAACGGTAGTGGTGGTGGTGGTGGAGTCCATTTGGGTTTGGATTGCAAGGGAGTCTTCCAATAGCATCTCAAGTCATGATGTTGGTAGAAGCATGGGTGTGGAAACCTGGGGACATGGATGGGAGGGTTTATAAGGCAGGTCGTAGGTATATGATGGTGGGTTACAAGGCTGGGTGTAATGTTGGCATTGCGTAAATAGGTGCCCCTGCATCTTACAAAATTCGCAAAACTTTGCAACATGCGAAAAATTATTGTAGCCTCCCATCTTAGCACTGTATGATGTCGAGGAATCAAAATCTCCAATGTACGATCCATCGGGCATCCATATAATCTATATAATCCACTTGACAAACAAAAATTTTGGCTAAGACAAGTGCGTCAGTGGTACAAGGGATATCACAAATTGATAATGGTGGTGTGGAAAGAATTTGTTTATTATATATATATATATATATATATATATATATATATATATATATATATATATATATATATATATATAGTGAAAAATGGAGAAGAGCTGACAGCGCTGGAAATTTTTCCAGCGCTGTCCGCATTTTGGGCAACCTAAAAGTATTTTTTTTTGAATTTTTTTTTGCAGTAGTTAGATATACGTGTTAGGAAGCTCCCCACAAAATTTCAGCTCAATCCGACACCGTTTGAGCCTCCGTTCATCGATTTCAAAAACGTTACGCAAAACTGTGGACAGATTTGCGTAACGTTTTTGAAATCGATGAACGGAGGCTCAAACGGTGTCGGATTGAGCTGAAATTTTGTGGAGAGCTTCCTAACACGTATATCTAACTACTGCAAAAAAAATATTTCAAAAAAAATATTTTTACCTCGCCCAAAATGCGGACAGCGCTGGAAAAATTTCCAGCGCTGTCAGCATTGGCCCATTAACCTCATATATATATATCTATATCTATATTACATTTGACAGAGTTTTTTGAATCCTAGGGCTGACTAGGACAAGCTGACTAGGACAAAGGGGTAGATAAAAGACGGCCAGGATTTAATCTTGGAGAATCAACGGTTTGGATTAAAATTTGAGATGAATGGTTTGTATTTTTGAGTTTTTGTGGGTCCCATTTCTTTTCGTAACCTGCTCATTTGACTTGGAAAAGCAAGTCTACTTTTGGGAGAGCAAGAGGCTTTTCTAGGAAATAGCAACAGCCATGAGATAAAATGCAAAGGGCCAAGCCACCCTCTCCACGCAAAGGACCAATCATTTAATTTGGGAATAGCAACAGCTTTTTTTGGTCGCTTCTGGCATTTAATTGCTAGGTCTCATCAAATGCTAAACCCCCCTTTCATCCTCTCCATGCAAAGGACCAAGCTGCCGCACAGCTTGCCTCGATTTTTCCCGTTGTACTCAGAACGCGGAGCTGTTCACCCACACATACGGCGTGATCGTGCGGGAGCTCCTCATGAATCTCGAGGAGCTGGATGAGGTCAACAAGCAGCTCGATCAAATGTAGTAACCTCTCGATCAATTGGAGGTTGATGATTTATGTGGTTGATGATCAAACGGCGTGATTGATGATTTAAATATGAGAGTTTTATATTTGTTCGGTCTCATACCTTTATTCAGGTTTTGGTTTTGATGTAACTACTTCTTTTTATGTAACTATTTTCAAGATGCGTGAGAGAGATTGGGGGGGGGGGGAGATATAGAGAGAGTCTATAATTATGTAATCTTAGTTGATATGTAATTGCCAAAGAATTATGCATTACTTAATTGTCTATAATTATATAATCTTAGTTTAAAAAATTAAGTAATGTCTTACAGAAATCTTAGTTGATTGGGGGGAGATAGAGAGAGAGTCTATAATTTTGGACTCACCTGAATTCAGAGATTTCGGTACGACTCAGAGGTGGCATAGAAGAGTTGAGAAATCAATATCTATGTTGAATGCCATAGATCAATATCTATGGTGATAACATATTCTCACTTATTTAGAAAAAAATAAAAGTAAGAAGAGTTGGAGAACTGGACTCAACTCAAATATGTGTTTTTTGGGGAGATTGATAGCAGATGGGTTAAACTGAGCAACATTTAATTTTACCCATTTTTTTCATTTTGAGAGAAATATTTGGTTAGATATATAAATTATCATTGTTCTTTAAAAAGCCCGCGCCGAAGGCGCCCGCGCCATTTTTTTACGCTAATTTGTTGTTTCGGGTCGAAGGACTAAATTTTTAACGCTAATTTGTTGTTTCGGGCCGAAGGCGTGGGCGCCAAATTTGTGGTTCGACGCCGAATTTGTGGTTCCGCGTCGAAGGCGTCCACAAAATTTTTTTACGCTAATTTGGTGTTTCGGGCCGAAGGCGCGGGCGCCAAATTTGTGGTTCGACGCCGAATTTGTGGTTCCGCGCCGAAGGCGCCTGCGCCTCATTTGATGTTCCACGCCGAAGGTGCCCGTGTCGCTAAATAATTTTAAGCTAATTCATTGTTCTGTTAAATTTTGGCTGTGGAAATAATTTTTCGGGGAACAAAGATTTCGCGGGGAAATCTTAAATGAACCGTGCCCACGGGCACGGGTTATGACTAGTCTATTATACATTTGACAGCGATTTTTGAATCCTAGGGCTGACTAGGACAAGCTGACTAGGACAAACTGTTTGATAAAAGACGGCCAGGATTTAATCTTGGGTGATGAACGGTTTAGATGAAGCTTTGAGATGAAGGGTTTGATATTTGTGGGTCCCATTTGCTGGCAACAGACTTCTTTGGAGAGAGCACTAGCCTTAAATCAATTTAACTCAGAAATTAACTCGGGGATAGCAACAGCCTTTTTTGGGGAAGAGCAAGAGGCATTTTTGAAGAAGAGTTTCCCAAAACTTCTCTCGCCCTTCCATAAAATCATTTCCCCACCATCGTTTCTCGCAAGGAGAAGAAGAGAGACAGTCTCCTTCGTCTTCTAGCCAAAAGCAACAATGTTCCCCAAAGCAGCAATCTGAATGTACGGATTCTCAAAATTTTTGTTCTGTAAATTTTTCTCGCACGGGTTCTTACTTATTTCTGGATCTTCCCCAAATCAGCATGGGTCTTCCCTAAAGCAGCACGGATTCTCCAACTTCATTTTATGTGAAGGTACTGATCTTACTCATTTCTGAAATCTGAGGGTGTTTAATTCTCGCAGCAAGAAGAAGAAAGCAGCAATCATTCTTGCTCTTTCCTAAATTAGCATGGGCACCCGTTCTTGCTTGCCGAAGATCAAAAGGTATGGGTTCTTCTCGCTGATTTCTGGAATGAGGGTTCTTCTTATATGGGTTCCTTAGTGAGCTTGCTGTAAAAATTTTCTTTTGAGTTCATGCTCAATGTTTCTTTTGAGTTGAAGGACAGAGTGGAGAAGCTCACCAAAGAGCACTACACGAAGGGGATGGAGCAAAGATTCAAGGAGTTTGCGAGGCAGGCCTTGGAGAAGTCGAAGAGATCGAAACCAACAACGTGGACTGTGAGAGCACCTTCTTCTTGCGCCATCTCCCCAACCCCAACATTTCCCAAATCCCCGACCTCGATGACAATTACAGGATGCCGATGAAGGAGTTTGCGACGGACCTTGAGAAGCTCGCTGAGAGGCTGCTCGACCTACTGTGCGACAACCTGGGCCTCAAGAAGGGTTACCTGATGAAGGCTTTCAGGGGATCCCGAGGCTCGATGTTTGGCACCAAGGTCAGCAACTACCCACCCTGACCGCCGCCCGAGCTGTTCAAGGGCCTCCAGGCCCACACTGACACTGGCGGTATCATCATCCTCTTCCAAGACGACAAGGTCAGCGGCCTCCAGCTGCTCAAGGACGGGCAGTGGATCGATGTGTCGCCAATGCGCCACTCGATAGTCATAAACATCGGCGACCAACTCGAGGTCAAACATTAATTAGTATATCAATTATCCATGAAAAGCATAACAATACATTGAAAAGTTGGATTATATGATATGTTGAAGGTGATTACTACTGGGAGGTACAAGAGCGTGATGCATCGGGTGGTCGCCCGGACCGACGGGAACAGGATGTCGCTCGCGTCTTTCTGCACTTCTATTCTACACAGCCATAATCTTAATTTCTGTGGGTTTTAAATTATTAATTTCTTTCATTTTTGTCGAATCATAAAGTTCAGGTTAGTGTTGGACTAATTTCTATTGATAATTTCAAAATTGTGGACTAATTTCTATTGACAGCCGTTACTTTCTGAAGGATAGACTATTGAAAAAGAAAAAGAAATTGACAGAAAAAGAAATCATGGTATTTGTTTTAGAAAGTTGCCATTGTCTTAGTGTTCCCTTTGAGGTCTCAAGTTGGTTGTACAAATTGACAGCATGATTGACAGTGGACTCAGTTCCCCTTTCCTTTTTTTGGAAAGTTCCCATTGTCTTACTGTTATTGAAGGAGAGACTATTGAAACAATTGTTGGATGGTTTGCCATAACGGTTGTTAGAGGGATTGTGAAGACTGGCACCCTTTAGACAAATTGAATTGAGCTCTTGAGCAATTGGTTGTTTATACACAGCCAGTAGGACATAACACCCTCATGTATAGCATTCACCAACAACACTAATGCTTAGGCCATAGTTTGTGACACTTTATCTGGGTTAATATTAGTATATCATTCTTCTCGCAAGTTTATTTCAGCCTCTTGATGATGGATTAAGAGTGTTTTGAGTCATTGATCACTGAAAGTCTTTTTCCGTGTCCTTTTGGACATGAGTTACAGATGCACGATATATCTACTAATCTCTATGTTCACATGGGATACACTGATACATAATGCAAGGATTATATTTAATGTAACAATCACAAGCAGGATGCTAAATTTGTTAATAGACATATTTTACAAAACACTCTTAGTTCTCATAGCAAATAGAAAACATGCAAATAGAACACTCTTAGTTCGAATTATTCATTTCACAAAAATCACTCCAATATCTTATTATCCAATGCCTAAATTCACATGCCTAAATTCGAACTGCATTCAAGTATAGTTCAATATTTGAGTTGATATTGAAAGCTGAATTTTCTTGGAACATTTTCACTATCAAACTGTTGGTCTAACGCTTTTGCTGTTTTATGACATTTTGTTCATTGCAGCAAGAAAATCACATTAACATAAAAAAATAAGAAAACAAACCCTCATTGTGTTGCGCATGTCTTTTTAACCAGCTTCTTTTTCTCCATCAGTAGCTCATGCGCAAAGGGAGGACTCTGAACCAAGCAATCTTTAAATAGTTGTATTTCTGATGATTTTTGGAGGTAATATGATGGAATGTAAATGATATCTGAATCTTGCATGCGAATCCCTGTATAAATTTTGATGATGAGATTATGACGTACAGAAACTTAGTTATTTGTCTAATATTTGCTTACAAGGGAAGATGACGGACTGTCTTTCTATTGTTTATGCATATTATGGGTAAGTGAGAAGTACTCAAATCTCAATGAAGTAGAGCAAGAATCACATTTCTTTACAATAATTTATTCTTCTTTTATCTTCTTTTTGTGCAATTTAATACAGCGGATGCTTGGATGTGTATGGTGGCTTATGGCGTATAAGAGCATGATGAGATTTAGTTAGCAATGGGACTGTCATGAAGATTCCGATGTAAGTTTGCACGCGACAAAGAAACCAAATGGGATGAAAATATCAAGCTTAAGAAATTTGCTTTGTTTTTTTTGAAATACAACTATTGCATTGTTTTTTTGAAATCTCCTTCTTCTTTGTTGCAGATGATGATAATATATGATGAGAGAGAGAGGCAGATATGGTTTCTTGCTAGGATTGAGCTTTTTGTGGATGGGTTGTTATTGGATTAGCTTAAAAGCATGTTCTGTGTTTGTAATGGACTTTTTAATCTTGCAGTCAATGATATGGTATTAGTCCCCAAAATGAGTCTAAAGCTTTTGCTATGATTTTGTGAGTCTGAACTGAACCGAAGGATGTCTTGCTGCAGGATTCAATTCAATTGCATTGTACTGGCCATCCGCTATTTTACCTGAGCCTGACACAAAAACACAATCTGTGGCTAAGGCCATTGCCATGAGTTTTAGTACGGGCCTTGGACCCTTTTGTGGGGGCCTCCTTCATACAACTTGACCTAGGATCAATGTTTGCTCCTTGAGATAATCAATGCACTTATCAGGTGTTATTTATGGTATCTGGAGAGCAAATGAGTTGTAATCTAAACACTACTTCACACTAAACAAGAGGGATCTAATTCAAATATATTACCCACTGCCTTTTCAACAAAGGAAAAAAGAAACCATATAGAAAACAGAAGAAGTCCACTCATGATTGTTTCCAGGCTTCAGCATCCATGAGAATCTTGAGAGAGTTCTCAGCTGTTGTCAGCTCCGAGCCATGATGACCACACAAACAGGCATGAAAGGCTAGAACCCTACCTTAACAGTGACAATTGGCAACAAATGTCAACTTTCACTACAAAAGGCACATGCCTACTACACACTGACAGGTTAACATGTGGTGTAATTTGAAATCTATATGGGCCTGAGAGGATACATCATAACACTGAGATCTTCATTGGAGCCTTGGTGCATTTGCACCAGTCACACCCAACTCAATGTTTGGAGGTAATATGTTCTTAACAGTTTCACATACAAAATTTATCGCCATCGCCTTTGGCGCCGAAGGCACCCGCCCGCTAAATCTTTTCACGCTAATTTGTAGTTTCACACTAATGTTTTTCAAATTCGGCGCCCGCTAAAATTTTTCACGCTAATTTGTTGTTTCACGCCATTTCTTTTCAAATTCGGCACCAGCTAAAATTTTCAACGCTAATTTGTAGTTCTGCGTTGAAGGCGATGTCCCGAATTTGTTATTCTATGCCAAATTTGATGTTCTAGGTCGAAGGCGTCCACGCCGAATTTGTTGTTCTGGGCCGAAGGCGTACGCGCTAAACTTTTTCACGCTAATATGTTGTTTCACGCTAAATTTTTTCACGCTAATTTGTTGTTCCGCGCCGAAGGCACCGTGCCGAATTTGTTATTCTATGTTGAATTTGTTCTTCCGCTCCAAAGGCGCCCACGCTGAATTTGTTATTCTGTATCGAAGGCACATGCGCCGAATTTGTTTGTTCCGCGTCGAAGGTGCCTGTGCCGTTAAATATTTTTACGCAAATTTGTTGTTCTGTTAAATTTTGGCTGTGAAAATAATTTTTTGGGAAACAAAGATTTTGCGAGGAAAAATCTCAACTGAACCGTGCCCGCGGGCACGGGTTATGACTAGTATATATATATATATATATATATATATATATATATATATATATATATATATATATATATATATATATATATATATATATATATATATATATATAGGGATTAATGGGTATCATACGCCATATGAGAGCTTCTCTCATACTCCCTCTCACATAAAGCACCCAAGTACAAGCCCACATGGGCTTGTACTTGGTTGTACTTGGGTGCTTTATGTGAGAGGGCGTATGAGAGAAGCTCTCATATGGCGTATGATAGCCATTATTCTCATATATATATATATATATATATATATATATATATATATATATATATATATATATATATATATATATATATGGAAAGTAAAATAATCTATATTCATGAAAGAAGTGTACAAGGGATGGGATAGGGTTTAGAAGCATTAGAACAAGGAGAGGACACACGCGTTGTCACTCGTTACTAAATTTTCCGCCCCCAATCACCAACCCAGAGCTATTACAGAACTCAAATCCCTCCAATTGGAAATACAAGCAGCCTCAATATTGTTAGGCAAAGGTCCTGAACTGGCCGTGCAATTGGGCCAAGCTGCTAATGATATAGACCGGAGTCTTCATGCTGCGGAATTTTTGGTCAGCCGTTGTCAAGCAGGTCCCAGTTGAATAGGATGTTGGCTGAAGCCGGATCCCCTGCGCCCATTCTTCCAACCGCAAGCTTGATGTCTTCCACCGCCCCGTCAAATACAAGAGTTTTAGGCTTAGATGCGCCCTCAAATATGCGCCTGTTGCGCTCTTTCTAAATGTGCCAAACTAACACCGCAATTACAGTTTTAGCAAGACGGCCCACGCTATCTTTCTTATTGAAATTAGCCACAAAGTAATCCCCAATTTCCTGTAGGGTAACACCAATCGGTTTTGAAATCCCAAGTTTGAGGAGGCTTCGCTTGAGTAAGTAGCAGGAGTATTCGCATGTGAAGAACAGATGGCCCAGAGTTTCGCTGTTGCCACTATCGCATAGCACACAATGGGCTGGAATCATTGGAAGCCATTTACAGAGCTTATCTTTTGTTAAAATTTTTCCTTGGAGAGCTCGGAGCAGCATCACCGAGAATTTAGGTATATGATTTTTGTGCCATACTAAAGAGTGATAAGGGAAGAACGTACCATGTTGTCTAGCTCCATTCCAAGCATCAGAGAATTTGAAAGGTTCTCCAGGCCCCCATTCCCATTTATCATTTCCGGATCGTAGTTTAACTTGGTTTAGGGTATTCCGGAACTGATTTAAATTAGGGTCCTCGACCCAAAATCTCCCATCCCAATAATCGCTGACCATTTTCCCGCCATCTCCAGGGGGGATGCTATATAGATTTTTCAACGGCCCACAAGGGAGCCAGTTGTCGTGCCAGAAGAGAGTAGTCATGCCATTTCTTACTTTCCGCTGGATAAGTTTGGCAGAGATGCTTCTACAGTGCAGCAAGAATTTCCAAGTGCCAGATTGAGTAGGCTTGCTTTTAGAGGCGTAGAAATAATTTAATTCCGACTAGGTATTTCTCATATGTTGAGCCCAAAGGCTAGTACTTGTTAAAACTCTCCAAGTCAATTTGACACCTGCCGCAGTATTCAGGTCATTTAGATGGCGAATTCCGACCCCACCTTCTTCTTTGGGAGTACAAATTTCTTTCCAAGCCCAACTTTTTGAAGCCCCAAATATGAATTTCCTGCACATTGAGTTTATGGTGCGTAGTACCGTTTTTGGAATGCAAAAGGCTTGCATCCAAAAACTGACCATGCCATAAATCACAGTTTTAACCAACTCAATCCGACCAGAGATGGATAGTGAAGACGAGGTCCATCCTGCCAGCCGCTTTTGACAATTATCCACTAATCTGCCATACATGGATGGCTTCGGATAACTGGCCGAGAGGGGAAGGCCAAGATATGTAGTGATTGCCGAAGCACGCTTAATACCCATAGAACTAGCCAAATCTCCTGGATTTTTTGTTCCTTTACTGAAGATAGCTACACTTTTATCCCAGTTTATTTGAAGGCCAGTGTAATGAGAAAATTCTTCCAATAAGCTTCTGAGGCCTTCAAGGGATCGCAGATTCCCACGGCAGAAAACCAGTAGATCGTCAGCGAATAGTAGGTGGGAAACTGATGCGGAACGTCTCATAGTTTGGATGGATCTAGCAGCAATTGATCGGTCCATGAGGATAGAGAAAGCCTCCATGACTATAACAAATAGGTATGGGGATAGGGGGTCTCCCTGACGAAGACCTCTATTGCCACCAAAAAAACCATGAGGGGAGCCATTTATCATCACTGAGAAAGTGGGAGTGGAAATGCATTCTCTGATCCAGTGAATAAATTTATGACTAAACCCAAATTGATGCAGAATGTAGTAGACGAACTCACGGTTTACACTATCAAAGGCCTTTTTCAGATCCAATTTGATGCAAGCACGTGACCCCATTGGGTTGCTATAGTCCCGAATCTGCTCATGGGCAAGTAGGGCACTATCTGCAAGGAGCCTGCCCTGGAGGAAAGCCGCTTGATTTGGCGAAATCAACTCATGGATCATAGCCTTAATTCTGTTGCAAATTACCTTGCTAATGGCCTTGTAAATCACATTGCAACATGCTATAGGACTGTAATCCCCCAGGCTACTAGCATTTGAGCTCTTGGGAACCAGAGTAAGGAAGGTATGATTGATTTCCTTCAGCATATATCCAGTGTGGAAGAAGGATTTAACTGCCTCTGTGATATCTCCACCAATAGTTCCCCAGTTTTGTTGAAAGAAACTCCCATTGTAGCCATCTGGACCTGGCGATTTATTAGGATTCATTTGAAATATAGCTTCCTTCACTTCTTCACATGAGACATGCCTATCCAACCAGGCAATTGCATCCACCGTCAGTTTCTTTTTAGTAATCATTCTAGGAAACACATTCCAGTAGGTATCTTGATGATAAAGGGAACTGTAGAAATTAGGGGCCGATACCTTCAGTTCATCAAAAGTTTTACTTCTTTCCCCTCCTGTACCAATAAGATGACCGAGATTGTTATACCCCTGACGGGCCTTCATGGCGCCGTAGAAAAATTTTGTATTCTTATCTCCCAAATGCATCCAGTCTTGCCTACTCTTCTGTCTAATCATCTCCTCCTCCAATCTAAGATGATCTAAATATTTCTGAGCCAACATTCTTTCACTTTCCTGATGTTTCGGCTCAGTGTGTAAATTTGGATTTGCACGAATATTTTCTAGCATATTGAGGCAATTGGTCATTTCAGCAGTGTGATTCAGATTGAAATTTTTAAGCTCATATTTCAATCTCCTTAGCTTGCAAACCACACGGAACAAGGGAGACCCATGCGAAGCGCCAGCCCAGTTAGAATCAATTAGAGCCTTGCATCCTGCTATTTTATACCAGTGAGTAAAGTATTTAAATGGCTTCGGTTCGGAGGGTACCTTAGGGTGGAGGCAGACCAACATAGGCGAGTGATCACTAGATAAAGGATCAAGATACTCCACAAAAGCCATGGGAAATTGAGATAGCCACTTGATATTGCAGAGTACGCGGTCCAGTTGAGCAGCAATGCGGCCAGCACCCACTCTGTTATTGGTCCAGCTGAAACGATTTCCAACACTTTTAATTGCCGTAAACCTGGCCTTATCCATACAAGAATTAAACTCATTGGTTGAGTGGTAGTCCAGTTTCCTGCCCCCCAATTTGTCAGACGAATATTGGACACAGTTGAAATCACCCCCCACAGCCCATGATTCGTCTTTAAAGCTTGCCGCATCAGAAATCAAATGTTCCCAAAGGATTTGCCTATCAATTTTGGAGTTTGAAGCATAAATGACCGTGAGGAAGAAAGTGTAAACGCCCGCATTCACCCATTTACAGGATATGTGTTGAGGAGAAAAGTAATCATATAACAGCTCCAAATAGATGGATCATACCCAATCAGAATACGCCCCCCCTTACCCGACTCAAAGTTATGAAGCAGCTTCCAGTCTTTCGGAAGCCATTTATTTCTCCCTGCACAATTTTTAAGCTTAGTTTCCAGTAAAGCCACTATGGTCGGCTTCACTCTTCTGATTCTATCTCGCACGTCCCGCCTCCTAATGTTGTTATTGATACCTCTCACATTCCAGATAAGCACTGACATAGATTAAATTTGGGGTTGAGACCGGTTTTGATTACCTAGTCTGGAGCTCTTCCTACTACCGACAACAACCGCATGATGTTCCTTCCTGGAAAGTTTGCTACTTGCTTTTTTCTCCAGCATCTCTATTTCCTCTTCCCATTCCTCATTCTCATATGATAGGACCAATGGCAAATCATCAGAGATGGGCTCCTGTACTGGCGCATTCACTGAGGTGTTACCGGTGGGCTCAACTGTTATACTTGAGGCAGGCTGATCTGTGTGATCGAGAGATGCTTGCTCAACAAATGTCGGCTTAACAGGCTGTATTGGGTCTTCATATACCTGGCTCAGGATGGCTGCAATTTCCTCATTGGGAATGGTTTCCACAACTTCTTTCTCAGAGCCACACTTCAGATTTTTTTGAATGGCCTCATCATTGTCGGTAGTGCCTGTTTGAACTCTTACAGATTCGCCTTCAGTAATACCTGAGCTTGTACCAACCTCCAAATCCTTATGCAGTTGTTTTGTCTCTTCTAACTTCTCCTTACCTTTCTTCCTCCAAACAGTAGTTTTTTCATGTTGGATTGAAGTGAGCTTCTCTCCATCAGGGCATTGTTTTTCAGTGTGTCCGAAGCAAACACATAAGGGGCAGAGGGGAGGTTCCCCCTCAATCTTCAACTCAATAGTATGTGATGAGCCATCCTCAACCTCTACTCTCACAGATTTTCTAATGGGTTTAATGGCCTCAACCTCTACCAAACAACGTGCATATGATATTCTTTCAAGCTTCGCAGTTAGTCTATCCATACAGATAGGTCTCCCAACAATAGATGCTATAGTGTTCAGAATATCCCGTGTCCACCAGTTCAACGGCAGTCCGTGAAACTGAACCCAGACTGGAACCGATGACAGAATATCTCTCTCATGTGTAAAATTTGCAGTCCATCGCTGTAATACAACCAATCTCCCATCGAATAACCACGGACCTCCTTGCAAAATTCGATCTCATTCCTCCCCATCTTCAAATTTGAAATAGAAGAAGCCATTCTCTCTACTGAAAGTGCGGACCCGGGACTTTAGATTCCACAATCTATCCACCCAAGAGCATATTTGACCGTAGTATGGCACGTCTCCTAACACATACCCAACAAGGGTATTTTTCCATTGCTCCCCTCCTTTGGCCACCAAAGAGTTCGGTAGGAAAGCAATTTCCGACCCATCCTCCTTTACAGTGGGGGGAATGAAATCCATAGTAAGCTCATCAGCATATTTCCGTGTGTTGGCACACACACATCAGCCCAAGATAATTGTAACGACTGCTTTTCATGTATCCGGATTTTATATATTATAATATATGTTTTGGTGGATTTTCTCCTCTTGTGTGGTTTTCGTCTCCGTAGTTTTCATTTTCGATCGATTCGTCGTATTTTCTCGCTTCTTTCTTAGGATTGTCGATTTCGAAGTTTGTCACTCGTGACGGGCTTCATAACGGTCGTATCTAACTATTAGATCAAGCCTAGGAGTCTTAGGAATCGATCCCGGGGCCCCGCGCTCCGTATCGGTACTTTCTGTGCTCATTGGCCGGTGTAAGAAGGGCCACCGACCGACTAGATGACGATCCAGTCGGTCGGCAATCCTTCTTGGACCGACTAGTTAGCTTTCTAAATTTCTCAGGAGTTACTGTTTATCGTTAGTCGGTCTAAGAACGTTGGTTGACCGACTAGGTTGCAAACTAGTCGGTCAGCAATGCTTCTTGAACCGACTAACTCATCAAATTATTTTTGTATCAGTTACTGTTTACTCTTAGTCGGTCTAAGAACGTTCATCGACCGACTAGATGCCAAACTAGTCGGTCAGTATTTGTTCATGGACCGACTAACTCTAGAATCCTAATTTCACCTGTAGCTACTGTTTACACTTAGTCGGTCTGCGTTGGTCGACCGACCGACTAGTTGTCAAACTAGTCGGTCAGTGGTTGTTCTTTGACCGACTAACTAGTGCTGTAAACCCTAGTTTTGCCCTAGCCGCCAGCCTAGCCTATAAATACCCAACCCAAACGTTTTCTTCCCCTCCAACTCGACCCTAAACCCTAAAATCGCCCCCATTGATCCCCCACCTTCCTCCAAGCTCCATTGCTTCATTCCAAGCCCTAAATCCATCATCCAAACCATCCATCTACCCTATCTACCTCTCATCTTCCTCAAATCACACCCAAAATCCATCAAATCCCCAAAATCACCCAAAACCCTAGTTTCCCCAAACTTCTCCAATCTCTTCCAGATTTGATCCTAGGGTTCCCCGGAGTGTTCCTTCCGTCTTCTCCCGGTAAGAAATCGATCTACCGTTGTTTTTATAACTTATTTATAATTTTGGTGAAACCCTAATTAATTTCATGTGTTTGGTGTTTGTTTCCCCCTAAACAGCGATTTCCTCGTAGATAGCATCCGTGTGACAAGGTTGAACGTCATCCCCGGTGCTAGGCAAGTGAAACTTGCCACTTAGGGTTTAGGCCATATTTTAGGCCATTTGCATGTTGTAGGCGTAAAAGAGGCTAGGCGACGAAATGAAACTCGCCTAGGCGCAAATTGGGGAATTAGCTTGACAACGAAGCTAATTCCGACTATTAGCATGTTGCACAATTACCATGTCATGTTTACTTTCAATTAACGGTACGCGAATATGTTCATGTCATTGCATTTTGCCTGTCACGTTTAATTTAAATTAACGGTACGCAAATATTTGTTCATGTCTTTGCATAGTGATTATTCATCGTGATTGCGTAGCGCACGCTACAATATTATATTCCTGGCTCATGTTCCAGAAGTGAGCTTAGTGAGTTGGAAACCCCAACGCTCGACACATATGGGTGGGGTAAGAGATAAGCGGCCTGAGCCCCGAGTTGGCCTGATCCGCCACTCCGGCCAGCAGGTGGACTCTCTAGTGCACAAGTGATTAATAGTGATAGAGATAAGCGGCCTGAGCCACGAGCTGGCCAGCAGGTGGACTCTCTATGCACTAAGTGTTTACCATTGACAAGTGATTAATAGTGGTAGAGATAAGCGGCCTGAGCCACGAGCTGGCCAGCAGGTGGACTCTCTATGCACTAAGTGATAAGTGATAAGTGATAAGTGATAAGTGATAAGTGATAAGTGATAAGTGATAAGTGATAAGTGATAAGTGATAAGTGTTAAGTGTTAAATGATAAGTGATTAGTGATTTGGTAGCTTTTGCTACATTGTGCATGCTTGCTTCTCTTTTTTAAACTGTTGCATCATGCTTAACTGTCATGTCATTACTTAATACTATAACTGCTAGGTTGCTAGATGCCTCACTTTCAGTTTCCTTGCCCAAGTCTTTTAGACTTGCTGACATGTGCCCCTTTACTCTTTTGGGTGACACATGTTAGATCCTGAGCCCGAGTACCTCGTTGAGGACGAGGTGTTTGCTGACGCCGAGCCCGAGCTTGTGTTTGACGGGGAGTACGTGGACACTGGGGACCAGTCCTAGTGTCTCCGTTGCGTTTTATTTTTGTTAGACAGTTGTTTGTTATTGGTGCGTGGCACCCATACTTTGTTATGTCGTTGCTTTTGTTGGCCTTGTTCTGGGCCTTTAGACTCTTTTCTTTTAGCCTGGTGGCTTTTCTGGATGTTGAACATATTTATGATGTTGGACAATATTTGTGAGATGTGAATTTTATTTCAGTCTCTCCTTGTGTTATTATTGATATTCTGTTGTGGTTACAGGGACCTGTTTATGTATTGTGGACGCTTATCGGGTTGGGGCTTCACAGCTCCACTCTCGTGCGGACCTTTTCATGTCTCGCCTCCATTTTAGGGAAGCGGGTCGTGACAGGTTTTAGTGGTGGCCCATGCAGGTCCTCTTCTGTAACTGCGATTTTTGGAATAGCGATAATAACATTAGAATGTCCAATAAACTAAGTTCGACGTTCGAGTCATAAGCTATGAGTCTAATCTGATTTGTTTTCCGTGTCATTAGATGGCAGGAAGACGTTTCACCCGTGGTGGGGGCAGTGGTGCGCTCCCTCATGATGAGGAGCCTGAGCGGGAACCCACCAGCGGTGAGATGATGCGGATGATGATCCAGATGATGCAAGTGCAGCAGGGCGTGCTTTTGCAAGTCCAGAATGCTCCACCTGCTCGAGCTGCCCGGGTTCTTCCGGATGCCCCTCGCTCTGAGCCAGGAGCGAAGCAATTTCGGGAGCTGGGTCCCGCATATTTTGATGGTTCTGAGGGTCCTCTGGCGGCCGATGAGTGGATTCGGAACGTCGAGGACAATCTGAAGATGGCCAAGATCACCCCGGCTGGATGGGTTGATTTGGCGAAGAGGCAGCTGAAGGATAACGCCAGGAATTGGTGGGATGCTGAAGAGAAGTTGTTGGTGGAGCCGATAGCTTGGGCTACCTTCAAAGCCAGATTTGAGGGTGAGTTCTTCCCGAAGGCTGCCAAGGAGGAGATGCTGCAGCGTTTTATCGATCTGAAGCAGGGGAACTCGTCGGTGGACATGTACCACCAGGAGTTCATGAGGCTTAGTCGGTTTGCGCCGAAGATGGTGCAGGACGCTGAGGAGAGAGCTCAGAGGTTCCTGCAGGGGCTTGCTTCGGAGCTCCAGAGTTTTGTGACCTCCTCTGACCGGGAATCTTATCAGAAGGTTCTGGTAGCTGCCAAGAGGCAGGAGCTGCTCGTGAACCAGAGGAGAGGGTCTGTGGTTGGTGCGGGGAAGAGGCCTGTGGAACAGGTGAGAGCTGTGGTTAGGCCTGGATTCAGGCCGAACCAGCCTGTTCAGTTTAAGAGGCCAGTAGGGCCTGCTCGGAGGACTTGCCATTTTTGTGGCAAGGAGGGCCATGTCAAGGAATCGTGTAGGAGGTTCTTGGGGCAATGTATCGCCTGCGGAGATCCCGCCCATGCTCTCAGGGAGTGCCCGAGGTTGAAGCAGCCTTGGAAGGCACCTATTGCTGCCCAGCCGTTGCAGCAGCGAGCGTCTGTTCCTGCTGGACGTGGAGCAGCTCTTGTTCCGCAGAGGCAGGCTTTTCAGCAGGCTGCTCCGCCGAGGAGGCAGGCTTTTCTGATGACCGCTGCGGAGAGCGAAGCTGTGGATGAGGTTATCGCAGGTAATCCTCATTCTAGCTATTACTTTCTTATTTGGTCTTGATTGCTAGATTATGTTGTTTGCTTGAACTTGCTTGTTTGCTAGACTAGGGTTTGATTGTTAATTGATTGATTAGGTGTGATTTTGGTGTGCACATTTCTTGCACGAGTCCTCTTTGACTCTGGTGCATCGATGTGCATTATTTCTCGGAGCTTCGTGGAGAGGCATTCCTTGTCGACGTCCCCTCTCCCCAAGAGTTGGAATATCGTTACAGGGAATGGCGTGGTCTCGGTGCATCGTGGTTGCAATTCTTGCTCGTTGGTGGTCTGTGGACATGAGCTTTTCGCTGATTTCATTGTCCACGACATCATCAACTATGATGCAGTTCTTGGGATGGACTGGCTTGCGAGCTTCTATGCTACGATCGACTGTCGGAGGAAGAAGGTGGTGTTCGAGATTCCCGGACATCCAGTATTTGAGTTCAGTCGTGGTAGCAGTTCGCTTGGTCCTGTCAGATTTCGGGCCAGGCCGGTGGAGGCTGTGGCTATGCAGATGGAGCTGGAGTGGCCAGCTGTGGTGCGAGATTTTGGCGACGTCTTCCCCGAGGAGATGTCTGGTTTGCCACCTGATCGGGCTTTGGAATTTTCTATCGATCTTGTTCCGGGTGCGCAGCCGATTTCGAAGGCGCCGTATCGTATGGCACCTGCAGAGTTGGAAGAGTTGCGGAAGCAGTTGGATGAGCTTTTGCAGAAGGGTTATATTAATCCTAGTGTGTCTCCGTGGGGAGCACCGGTGTTGTTGGTTAAGAAGAAGGATGGTTCGCGTCGCATGTGCGTGGACTATCGGGAGTTGAATGCGGTGACCATTAAGAATAAATACCCGTTGCCTCGCATTGATGATATTTTTGATCAGCTTGGAGGTTCGAGGGTGTTTTCTAAATTGGATTTGAGGAGTGGTTACCATCAGTTGAAGGTGAAGAAGGGAGATGTTCCGAAGACAGCGTTCAGGACGAAGTATGGACACTATGAGTTCGTGGTTATGCCTTTTGGCGTAACTAACGCGCCCGCAGTTTTCATGAATCTGATGAACCTGATTTTCTACGACTTTTTGGATAAGTTTGTCGTTATCTTTATTGACGACATCCTGATATATTCAAAGTCGGAGGAAGAGCATGCCTCGCACTTGAGGACGGTGTTGGAGATTTTGAGGAAGCATCGTTTGTATGCTAAGTTTTCGAAGTGCGAGTTTTGGCTGGATCGAGTTGCTTTTCTGGGGCATGTGGTGTCTGGAGGTGGTATTTCTGTGGATCCCGAGAAGATTAGGGCCATCAGGGAGTGGCCTGTTCCGTCGTCTGCGTCTGAGATTCGGAGTTTTCTTGGACTTGCTGGTTATTATCGGCGATTCATCAAGGACTTTTCTCGTATTGCTGAGCCGATGACCAGGTTGACGCGGAAGGATGTTGCTTATGTTTGGTCGGGTGATTGTGGGAGTGCTTTTGGTATTTTGAAGGAGAGGTTGACGAGTGCCCCTATTCTTGTTGTGCCTGATCGCAGCGGTGGATTTGAGATCTTTTGCGATGCTTCTGGCAAGGGTCTCGGTTGCGTGCTGCATCAGCACGGACACGTTGTGGCGTATGCGTCTCGTCAGCTTAAGGTTCATGAGAAGAATTACCCGACGCATGATTTGGAGTTGGCTGCCGTTGTGTTTGCTCTTAAGATTTGGAGGCACTTCTTGCTGAGTGAGAAAGTGAAGATTTTCACCGATCACAAAAGCTTGAAGTATATTTTCACTCAGAAGGAGCTCAACATGCGACAGCGTCGATGGTTGGAGCTTATGGCGGATTATGATATTGATTTACAGTATCACCCTGGCAAGGTGAATGTGGTTCCAGATGCTTTGAGTAGGCTGCCAGCGGTGATGATTTTGACCTCGCAGTGGAGATTGCAGCAGGATTTTTGCGAGTCTGGAGTGGAAATTGTTCTTCCTGGGGAGGCTTCTTCGTTGATGTACATGCAGGTACAGTCGACGATCGTGGATCGGATTAAGGCTGGCCAGGCTGAGGATCCGAAGCTGGTGAGGATTCGGGAGATGGTGGAAGCCGGTCTGCGGACTGACTTTTTGATTCATGAGGATGGCTCGCTGAGGTTTGGAGCCAGGTTGTGTGTGCCCGCTGGGGATATCAGAGAGGAGCTGATGGTGGAGGCACACAGTTCGCCGTATTCTGTGCATCCTGGTGGCACCAAGATGTACCAGGATCTTCGTCTGAATTATTGGTGGCATGGTATGAAGAGGAGCGTGGCTCGGAGTGTAGCCAAGTGCTTGGTTTGCCAGCAAGTGAAGGCGGAGCATCAGCGTTCGGCCGGGTTGCTACAACCGCTTCCGATTCCGGGGTGGAAGTGGCAGCACATCACTATGGATTTCGTGACTGGACTACCTCGGAGTCTGAAGCAGAATGACGCGATTTGGGTGATCGTGGATCGATTGACCAAATCTGCGCACTTTATTCCATTCCGAGTGGGACAGTCCACTGAGGCGCTAGCAAGGAGATATATGGAGGTAAAATTCTTTTACTCTCCATCTTTAATTCCTTTTCCTAGTTTGGATAGTGATGTAACGTGAATCGTGCAGGAAGTTGTGCGACTTCACGGAGTCCCCGTGAGTATCGTGTCTGACAGAGACACGAGGTTCACATCTCAGTTCTGGCAGAGTTTGCAGAAGAGCTTGGGTACGCGTCTGAGTTTCAGCACGGCGTACCATCCGCAGACGGATGGCCAGTCCGAGAGGACGATTCAGATTTTGGAAGACATGCTGAGGGCGTGCATGTTGGATTTCAAGGGTTCGTGGGAGGACCATCTACATTTGGTGGAGTTCTCTTACAACAAAAGCTTCCAGGCGAGTATTGGCATGGCGCCTTTCGCCGCTCTTTATGGGAGGAAATGTCGATCGCCATTGAGTTGGGATGACGTTGGTGATCGGGAGTTGTTGGGACCTGAGATGATCGTGGAGGCCGTGGATATCGTCAGGAATATTCGGGAGAGGTTGAGGATTGCTCAGGACCGTTTTAAGCATTGGGCGGATGCTAAACGTCGTCCTTTGGAGTTTCAGCCGGGTGACCATGTGTTCTTGAAGATTTCCCCGAATCGTGGTGTGATTCGTTTTGGGAAGCGTGGAAAGTTGAGCCCGCGATACATTGGACCGTTTGACGTTTTGGAGAGGGTTGGCGAGGTAGCTTATCGCTTGGCCTTGCCGCCGTCTTTGGAAGGAGTTCACAATGTTTTCCATGTGTCGCAGCTTCGTCGATACATTAGCGATCCGTCTCATGCGGTGGATTTTTCGGAGATTACCGTTCGCCCCGATATGACGTATGACCAGCATCCAGTGCAGATTCTGGACAGGCGTCAGAAATCGCTTCGGAACAAGATTGTTAATCTTGTGAGGGTGATGTGGCGACACGGTTCACCTGGAGAGTCTACTTGGGAGAATGAGGATGAGATGCGAGAGCGTTTTCCACTTTTGTTTCCGGACTCGTGAGTTTTGGAAATTCCGAGGACGGAATTTTTTCTTAAGTTGGGGAGGATGTAACGACTGCTTTTCATGTATCCGGATTTTATATATTATAATATATGTTTTGGTGGATTTTCTCCTCTTGTGTGGTTTTCGTCTCCGTAGTTTTCATTTTCGATCGATTCGTCGTATTTTCTCGCTTCTTTCTTAGGATTGTCGATTTCGAAGTTTGTCACTCGTGACGGGCTTCATAACGGTCGTATCTAACTATTAGATCAAGCCTAGGAGTCTTAGGAATCGATCCCGGGGCCCCGCGCTCCGTATCGGTACTTTCTGTGCTCATTGGCCGGTGTAAGAAGGGCCATCGACCGACTAGATGACGATCCAGTCGGTCGGCAATCCTTCTTGGACCGACTAGTTAGCTTTCTAAATTTCTCAGGAGTTACTGTTTATCGTTAGTCGGTCTAAGAACGTTGGTTGACCGACTAGGTTGCAAACTAGTCGGTCAGCAATGCTTCTTGAACCGACTAACTCATCAAATTATTTTTGTATCAGTTACTGTTTACTCTTAGTCGGTCTAAGAACGTTCATCGACCGACTAGATGCCAAACTAGTCGGTCAGTATTTGTTCATGGACCGACTAACTCTAGAATCCTAATTTCACCTGTAGCTACTGTTTACACTTAGTCGGTCTGCGTTGGTCGACCGACCGACTAGTTGTCAAACTAGTCGGTCAGTGGTTGTTCTTTGACCGACTAACTAGTGCTGTAAACCCTAGTTTTGCCCTAGCCGCCAGCCTAGCCTATAAATACCCAACCCAAACGTTTTCTTCCCCTCCAACTCGACCCTAAACCCTAAAATCGCCCCCATTGATCCCCCACCTTCCTCCAAGCTCCATTGCTTCATTCCAAGCCCTAAATCCATCATCCAAACCATCCATCTACCCTATCTACCTCTCATCTTCCTCAAATCACACCCAAAATCCATCAAATCCCCAAAATCACCCAAAACCCTAGTTTCCCCAAACTTCTCCAATCTCTTCCAGATTTGATCCTAGGGTTCCCCGGAGTGTTCCTTCCGTCTTCTCCCGGTAAGAAATCGATCTACCGTTGTTTTTATAACTTATTTATAATTTTGGTGAAACCCTAATTAATTTCATGTGTTTGGTGTTTGTTTCCCCCTAAACAGCGATTTCCTCGTAGATAGCATCCGTGTGACAAGGTTGAACGTCATCCCCGGTGCTAGGCAAGTGAAACTTGCCACTTAGGGTTTAGGCCATGTTTTAGGCCATTTGCATGTTGTAGGCGTAAAAGAGGCTAGGCGACGAAATGAAACTCGCCTAGGCGCAAATTGGGGAATTAGCTTGACAACGAAGCTAATTCCGACTATTAGCATGTTGCACAATTACCATGTCATGTTTACTTTCAATTAACGGTACGCGAATATGTTCATGTCATTGCATTTTGCCTGTCACGTTTAATTTAAATTAACGGTACGCAAATATCTGTTCATGTCTTTGCATAGTGATTATTCATCGTGATTGCGTAGCGCACGCTACAATATTATATTCCTGGCTCGTGTTCCAGAAGCGAGCTTAGTGAGTTGGAAACCCCAACGCTCGACACATATGGGTGGGGTAAGAGATAAGCGGCCTGAGCCCCGAGTTGGCCTGATCCGCCACTCCGGCCAGCAGGTGGACTCTCTAGTGCACAAGTGATTAATAGTGATAGAGATAAGCGGCCTGAGCCACGAGCTGGCCAGCAGGTGGACTCTCTATGCACTAAGTGTTTACCATTGACAAGTGATTAATAGTGGTAGAGATAAGCGGCCTGAGCCACGAGCTGGCCAGCAGGTGGACTCTCTATGCACTAAGTGATAAGTGATAAGTGATAAGTGATAAGTGATAAGTGATAAGTGATAAGTGATAAGTGATAAGTGATAAGTGATAAGTGATAAGTGATAAGTGATAAGTGATTTGGTAGCTTTTGCTACATTGTGCATGCTTGCTTCTCTTTTTTAAACTGTTGCATCATGCTTAACTGTCATGTCATTACTTAATACTATAACTGCTAGGTTGCTAGATGCCTCACTTTCAGTTTCCTTGCCCAAGTCTTTTAGACTTGCTGACATGTGCCCCTTTACTCTTTTGGGTGACACATGTTAGATCCTGAGCCCGAGTACCTCGTTGAGGACGAGGTGTTTGCTGACGCCGAGCCCGAGCTTGTGTTTGACGGGGAGTACGTGGACACTGGGGACCAGTCCTAGTGTCTCCGTTGTGTTTTATTTTTGTTAGACAGTTGTTTGTTATTGGTGCGTGGCACCCATACTTTGTTATGTCGTTGCTTTTGTTGGCCTTGTTCTGGGCCTTTAGACTCTTTTCTTTTAGCCTGGTGGCTTTTCTGGATGTTGAACATATTTATGATGTTGGACAATATTTGTGAGATGTGAATTTTATTTCAGTCTCTCCTTGTGTTATTATTGCTATTCTGTTGTGGTTACAGGGACCTGTTTATGTATTGTGGACGCTTATCGGGTTGGGGCTTCACAGCTCCACTCTCGTGCGGACCTTTTCACGTCTCGCCTCCATTTTAGGGAAGCGGGTCGTGACAATAATTTCTGTCCAGATTTGCTTATTTTGATTTCAGCACTCGGCCTCAGTGGCTTTCTGTCAAACACTTTATGGGCAACAGTAGCGTTACTTTTTTGATGTCCGTTAGGGAAAGGACCCCTAACGCGGTGGCCACGTACAAGTGATGAATTTCGACCTCCCTGATTCCCGATGCCTCCCAATCTGTCACCGGAATTCCTTCTGGAAACCACTTTCTAACCCTCATCAACCCATTTCACTTCTTTAACCAAAGAATGCTGAGCAATAATAGATGAAGATTGCTTCTTCTCTAATGTAGGTTCATTAATTTCATGTAGAGCAGGATCCTCACCTGAGCGCCCACCTTCACCTGGGAGACGATGAGGACCCCCGACTGAGGAGTTCTTCAATACCCCATCCTCCGGATCTTCACCACCTCCTGGGTGTTCGCCGTTACCACCCGATGACCCCCCCTGCACAGTGAACGGAACCACCCCCTCCTGTGAATTGGACGGCCGAATCGCCAGTAGCCGCCTCTCCGAATCGCCCGGGAGCACCCATTATATATATATATATATATATATATATATATATATATATATATATATATATATATGGCACGTAGTCTAACTAAACCAATCGATAAAACTAATATCAATCAACCCAACCTCTCTGGTAACGGTGCCAAAAAGTTGTCATCGTTTTACAATTTCTAAATTGCATGTGCACGGTTGTCGTCTTAGCGCTATACGGGTCGTCTGCAGGGAGGATGGGTAATCGAGCACCAGTTTCGTCCTAGGTTATTTGTTAGCTATGTGAATCGATGGATTAATCTATGACATTCATAGAATCACAGAGATGCACGAGAGGAATAAGAATAACAATCAAAATAACAATAAAAACGCAGTAAATAAAGCAATAAATACTTATCTCATTGAATCCCAAGCAAATGTGGTCAATCCTTAATTACAATCCATGAGAAAATCTATCTAAACTAATCTAACTCTAATACTACTCCTAGAAAACAAGAAAATGGGGGAAAATTGGGTAAAATGCACTTCGCAACCGCCTCTCTCACTCTTACGACGCTCAAATCCTTAAATAGAAGCTCCAAAACCCAAGCAGATCGGGCGGAAACCCGACCCAAAATGGTCGCGTCACCCAAACAATGCGGTCGTGTCGTTTTGAGGAAGTTACGCACACTGTATCTTCGAAATCTACTCATTTCACGTGGCCATTTGGAGGAATTAAACGGACGCGTCATCCTGCTTGCTGCTGTCGCTTTTGCTTTGTCTAGAGGAGGAAATCATACAGCCGTATGGATTAAATCCATACGGCCGTGTGAACTAGACTTCATACGGCTGTACGGTGGCTCAAACTGCTGATTTTTCATTCATACGGCCATATGGAAATCACAAACGGCAGTGTGGAATTTAAAATTCTACATCAAGCTGCACTCCAGAAAATCTAGAAATAGAAAAATTGGATTTTAGCAAATGAGGTAGCGTTGGAATTGGGACAAGGCTCTCTTCAAATGAGAAGGAGCAAATATGGCCACAGGGTTGAGCAAATGAGGTGGCGTTGGATTTGAGCAAATGAGGTTTGGATTTGAGCAAATGAGGTGGCGTTGGAATTGGGACGAGGCTCTCTTCATATGAGAAGGAGTAAATATGGCCACATGGTTGAGAGCTGGTCTTCATTCTTTACAGGGCGTGCACGCTTCTTGTGGCATCTCCTCCAGATTCATCTTCTTTTAATTCCCTCTCCTCGCCTTGCTCGCTCCTTTCACTTTTTTGACTCTTTTTGGCACTTTTCGCCTTTTTAATGCTCCATTATCATGAATTTGTTTTCTTTTTCCTAAAACACACAAATTGGAACCAAAGAGTAATGAAACAAAAGCTGATGAAGTAGAATGCAATGGTGAATAAAATGAGGCAAAAAGCGTGTCAGATGAGCATGAGATATATACATATAAACCACTTATCAACCCTCGCCTAAAACATGCTATATATAGCCATAGGGTATAATAGGTTTCATCATTGGCGAGGGATTTCCAAAAAATACGAATCCCGACTTTAATGAAATTCCTATCCAATCGCAACTCTACTATGAATAGGGTAACGCGTCCTATAATGGGCCCCTCCATACTACCAAGCTTCCCTATGAAGATTGAGCAAATGAAGTATCGAGCCGAGCTGTCCGAGTAATCCGAAGCTCAGACTATAGAGCTTTTGATCCATTAAGCCGTCGATCCTCCAAACCAAGAATCCAATGCATTATCGAAGTCCAATAGCTTGGCATCCTCATGTCTGACTTGTGCAGAGTCAGATAGGTTGGATCCGAGCACAACCGAGCTAGATCTACACAAGATAGCTTGGCTGCTGAACTAATACTTCTTCAGCACCTCAATCAAGCCAACTTTCACATTTTGCTTATGGACAAAATCATTGAATAATAGGTCTTTTCCCTTACAAAAATTGTAGTGGGGGAAAATCCATGGGAGATAGCCAATTCCCAAAAATAATTATGAACATACCCCATGGAAGCTGGAAGAGCCAACTTGACGTTGTTGTCTGTAACGATGCGGTCCCCGAGATACCCGATAAGTACGAATCCGTATCAGGTATTCCCGAAGAGGCGAGTGTTGATCTCTCCATATTTTACACCTTTTTTCTGCATGTTTTCACGCCATTTCGATTGCTCATATCACGTTTTTAACGATTATTCGATAATATTGCGATGCTTTTCACTATTTCTTGTTTTTGTCGTATTTCAGGAAATATGGAGCAATTGGGAGCAAAAATGAGCTTAAAGGACTTGCACGCGTAACGGAGCATCGTTCGTGGCCTTATTGAGGAGTTATCAGCGCTAGAGGATGAGTGGAGAAGGACAGAATTTGATAGAATCGACGAGGAGACGAAAAGGAGAAGAAAAGAACTCAAGAGTACCCCACTCGGCCGAGCAGACTGCTCACTTGGTCGAGTGAAGGACCGCACTCGCCTGAGTCAAACGGATACGCACCGAAGATTTGCCATGTTCACTCGTCTGAGCAAGGAAGACCACTCGTCCGAGCAAGGAAGACCACTCGCCCGAGTGCTACAGAGATTTCGTCCAGATAAGAGGCCCACTTACTGGAATTTGGAAGCCTCACTCGGCCGAGTGGCAAAGCCCACTCGGCCGAGTGGCAAAGCCCACTCGACCGAGTGAAGAAGCCCACTCGCCTGAGTATTACAGGGGTTTTCTCCTGAGATCTAATCAGACTCTCTGGAATTTTTGGAGAACCACAGAAGACCCTACTCGGCCGAGTAGAGAAGTCCACTCAACCGAGTGAAGAATCCCACTCGGCCGAGTGATGCCGATGACACGAGCGCCCAGATTTTCAGACAGTCTCCCACTATTTTGAAATCTGCTATCATTCCAGAAATCAAAGTATTTTTCTCATATTTTTAATGAATAGTAGACTTCATGAAGGTTCCAACTCGACCAAGAACATGCCAATCAGAGGTCGAATGAACTCTGGAGAATTTCTGCAAGTTGATGCTGCAGTGCTGGAATTTCCACTCGGCCGAGTCATATTCCCACTCGGCCCGAGTGACTGCGGGCCCAGATTTTAAGTTGCGGCCAAGCTGATTTAGGGGACGAATTTGAGAGGGTTTTGAAGGGTTATTTGCTAGGGTTTTGGGAGGCTATATAAGAGGTTTGTAGCCGTCATTAGAGGGGAGTCCCCATTATGTTTTCTTAGAGACTTTTTTAGAGGTTAGGCCATTCCCTAGGCCCCCTCTTGGATCTAAAAGTTTGTAATTGGATTGAAGTTCTTCATCAAAGATAAGTATCCTTATTCTTATTGTTTGAATCTTTGATTTGCTATCTTTTCATATGCAAGCAATGTCTCATATTGATTTCTATATCGTTGTTGTTATGCTTGGTTGATTGTTGTTCTAAGGCATAGGGATGAACCCTATGGATCTAATTTTTGAATTGTGAAGAATGAATTTCTATATTGCTATAATTGCTAGAAGGTTAGATTGTGATTGATTTATTATGGATAGCTAGGAATTTCCATCGATTTGGAGTTTGCAAGAGATTGGATTCCGATCGATGGGAAGGCCTAGATATTCGATTTAGATTTATAATCGAGATTATCTAGACTTGGTTTGCAAGAGATTGGACCAAATCTAGGATTTTTATTAGAAATCTATACCCATATTCGTTTGCAAGAGATTGGATGAAAACGAGCTATCACAATCTAGGTCGTAACTCGAGTTTGCACGAGAGTGGGCTCGAGGTGCGATTGGATGATGATGTCGATCTTCATGCTAGTGGCTTAGGTTAGGATTTGCACGAGAGTGGGCCCTAATCTAGGTTTCTATTGACCGGCAATAGCGCGAGAGCGTGAGCTTGGTTCTCTATTCAGTTACGACTAGTTCACCTCGTCACAAGTCTTGCAATATTAAGATTCACAATTTACAAGGATGAATGACAATCCGTAGTGGGGATTCCCTAGCTCTAGACACTTTTATTATATTGTATTTGAATCGATATTTGACCAACATCTCTATCACCAACACCGACACCGACAACCACCACCATTTCCATTACATCACACCATAACCATCTCCACCAATAATACATTCGTAGTCAAACCAACCTTGGATAGATTGGAACCAACATGATCGCTCCGGGACGTACACCCAAAGAACGGTTGTAGTTTTACCGCAAGCGCACGGTATAGCGGCGAGCGGGTATCGAACACAGGGAGGGCGAATGACCGTGCTTGCTCCTAATCAACCTGGCTATTTAAGAATAGAGAGAATTGCCTTGGGCGATCCTGTCACAATCGTCAGACAAATGTGCGAAATATCAAATCAAATAAAGAACGTCTAGGGAATGGGGAATCCCCGCTACTCACCGTATTTCATAAATGTGGTTCGTCGGTATCAAAATTGCTAGAATGAGAATTTGGATGAACTAGTTGCAACTAAATGTGGAACCAAGCTCACGCTCTCGTGCTGTTGCCGGTCTATAGCTATCCTAGGGTCGGGTCCAATCTCTTGCAAACCCTAGCCTAGGAAAGCTAGCATTAGGATCAACATCATCGTCCAATTGCGCACCGAGCCCAATCTCTTGCAAACTCGGTCCACAATCTAGATTAGGATAGTTCCTACCCGTCCAATCTCTTGCAAACGGGTATCGGCACGGAATTGCAACCGGAGATCCTATTATCGGTCCAATCTCTTGCAAACCGATACTTCGAAAGTCCAACTCCAACCCAATTCGGATTTCTAGGGCTTCCTATCAAATTGGGATCCAATCTCTTGCAAATCCCAATTTATATGAATACCTAGCTATCCGTAGTAATTCGATCCCAATCTAATCTCTAATTATTGATTCTAGCACAATTTCTACCAATTTATCACAAATACGAAATTGGGCTTGTAGGGTTCATCCCCACGCCCCAAGACGTGGAGACTACTCACAAATCATAGCAATAGCACAAAAATAATCAATGAAATAGGCAATGGAATTCATCACAACAATGATATAAACAATAAAAATAGAGTTTTTGGGGAAGAGAGATGCAAACCAATGTAGTTCTTCAATTAATCCAACAAAAATCCAAGTTTTTCCTCTTCTCCAATCACAAATAATAAAGCTAAAAAGTAGTCTCAAAAAGCTGCAAAAAAATCTAAGAGATGGCTCTCAAAACTAGGGTAAAAACAGGGCTTAAATAGCCCCAAAATCGTCCAAAAATCCTGACCAAAACGCCCCTGCACAGCCTGTTTTCCGCAAATTTCGCTACAGGCAGCACATCGCACTCGGCCGAGTGACAAAAGTCGCTCGGCCGAGTGAAAACCCTGTCATTTTCCAGTAAGTCGGGGGCTTCAAGGGTCTTCAGTTCGGAGGCGGCTCGGCCGAGTGAGTTGTCGTCACTCGGCCGATGGCTTCACTGCACTCGGGCGGACGTGGTTTGCCACTCGGCCGAGTGGGTCTTCTGAAGCTCAGGTGGCCGAAAAACAGAAACTTCGATATTTTGGAGGGGCTTCGTCTGGGCGCCACTCGGGCGGACGTGGTATAGTCACTCGGCCGATGTGGACTCAGGCGCTCGGCCGAGTACACATGGAAATCGTGTCTGAACGGGTCAGCCGAGCAGTGTCTCGCTGGTCGGCCGAGTGGCTCCTCCACTCGGCCGAGTGGGACACAAAAGATGCCCAATCTGATTGTTTTGGCCTCCTCGTCGCTCCTGCGACGTCCATTCTTCTTCCGCTCCTCTCCAACAGCAAAATATCCCTCGGGGAGGTCGTCGGTGGCCGTCTAGAGTAAGCGCGTCTCGAGATCACTCCAAATCGTGCCAAATCACCTGAAATGCGACAAAAACAACAAATCGTGAAAAGCATCGCAATATCGTCGATATATCGTGAAAAACATGATTTGGGCGATCTAAATGGCATGCAAATACACGGAAAAAAGGTGTAAAATATGGAGTGATCAAAATCCCCCAAGCTTGCCTCTTACTCGTCCTCGAGGAAGATAAGTAAAAGGCGAACCCGGTGGATTCGGAAAACAAAAACGGCGAAAAAAACGAAAAAAATGAAAAGCGAAGAAGAATGAAAACCAAATGAAAATAAAGACGAAAGAAAGAAGCGAAGAGGTAGGGTGCTAGATCATTTTCTCAGGACGTGGGTTTCACTTACTCTTATAGCATGCACCGAGTGAGAAATACATGTCAAAGAATCTTATTTTGATATCATAGTATAATAGTGCAAGTAGAAATAGAAAACCCACGAACAACGATATAATCATGAAAAACGGAATAATTTTAGAATTAGCATCGTCTGAAACATTTAAAGCGGTATACGAATCACAGATCACACACTTTTCAATTGAACGCTTTCTATCAGGAGTATAGGAGTATCACACTAAAGAATAGAGAGAATAGAAAAGTATGGATTTCATGAGATGAATGCTAGGCTTAGATTCCTGGATTTCGTAAAGCTAGAAACAATCTCACCGAGTATAGAATATTACTTAGCCTAGGTCGTCGTGCAATGTCAAGTAGTCGCTCTCTCACACATCAATGGATCCCCTCCCCCAAGCTTATCTATAAGCGTGGTGGCATAAAAAATATTTACATCCCCATTTTTATAAACATATAGCTCCAAAAGTGATAGAAAGAAAGAAAGAAGAAAGAAAGTGAAATGGGATCTCTTATTGAGGATTTTTCCTCTCTTTTTTTTTCTTTTCTTTTTCTTTTTTTCTTTTTTTTCTTTTGATATAGCATATATACAATGATCACAACTCAAAGAGAGATAATGATATACAAGAATGTTCTTCTCTCTTATATATATATATATATATTTTTATAGAATAAGAGACTTGGAGCTAGGAATTAATAGCGGGGGAAATGCCATAAAATAGAATCACTAAGGGGAGATTCACCAATGATTTTAAAAGTAGAGAAATGATGTTCAAGATTTGTGGAGAAAGAAATATATATAACTCTCGGTTCACTCTATAAGACATGCACGACAACTTCAGCAGGGTAATCTAATCTACTCAGTTTCGATCACAAAAAAGCTAACTAATCCAGATATATCATAGCTAACATCATTCAATCATCCCGAAGTGAAGTGTACAATTCATGCATATAGAAGTGATATAGGAAAAGAAATCAGTACTCCAGATATAGGCATTCAATGCGTGAATCTTGGTGTGTTTTCTGTGATAGCATACATATGAATATTCAGGCTCAGCTAATAATAAAACTTCATCCATTTTCATGTGGAAAAAGTGTGGGTTACTATTTCTAAATGCAAAGCAAGTCATAGCATGTGATATCAGAAATAAAATCTAAGACATGACAAATATAGCATGCATATAGAATAAGCTAACTCCACGTAGACATCATCACAGAAAATTCATCTCTAGCATGAGATGAAAAAGGAAAGAAATAAAGATAAGAAAAATAAAACTATGCAATGCGGCACACAGAGAAATAAGAAAAACGTGATGCATGGCAAAATAAAAGAAAAATAAAGAAAAATGAGTGCAAAAGTGAAAAAAAACGGTGTGAAAAACTAAAAATAAAGGTGGCAAATCTAAAAAGAACGTGAGAACTCACTCCCCCAAGCTAAACCGCACAATGTCCTCAATGTGCAAAGTGTGGCACAGAGAGAGACAAGTAATGAGAGGGGCAAGTGAGGGTGCATGCATGATGGAAAGAAAAAGATAATAAAACGAAAAATAAAGAAATGAAAATATGATGCGGATATGATGCATGCACAGATATGAGTGATACGAGAATAAATGGGTCACCAAAAGCTCTCCCTCTCTCCCAAAAAAGATATATAAAGATACGGCAAAATGAGAGTCCCAAAATAAGTGAGGGGAGGGGGGTGGGCAAAAAGGCATCAGGACCCAGCAGAAACGGGCAGCACAACGACAAAAGGAATCGATGGCATCAAGGGTGCCTAGGAAGGTGGTGCTGCGCCGTCTCCGTCCTGAGGCGGAGGTGGTGGTGGTGGTGGTGTAGGCTGCTGAGCTGGGGTGGGCGTGGAAGTGGAAGCAGGTCTAGTGTGTGTGGAAGTGTGTGTGGGAACCTGCTGGGTGGGTGGGGGTACGCGCGGAAGACGCTCTAAGATCTGTGTCAGGCAGTAGTGGATCTGAGGGATCAGGTCAAAGCGTCCAGCCATCGTAGAGACGGTGTAGGACAGGGTCCTAAGGTCACCTCTAAGACCACTCACCGCCAACTCAAGAGCACGTATGCTCTGCAGTACAGTGTCGGGCGGGGGTGGTGCAGAGGGACGCACCGGTCTAGGCTGCGCAGGGCGGGGCTGGCGTACGCGAGTGGAGTATGTAACGGGCTCAGCAGGGAAGGGGATAAAAGGTGCCGTGCCAGCAAATGTGGGCCTGGCCTCAGTGTGAGGCCGGGACACCGGCTGGTGAGAGGTAGAGGCAGCGGCAGCAAAGGAAGCGTGCAAAAGTGGCAACGAGGTGGCAAGAGAGGTCAGTGGCCCAGAAGTGTGGACAGACGCCACGACGCTCTCGGAGAATACGGCGGCTGTGGAGACAGAGGACTCTACCGCTGGGGCGGAACTGTGTGGACCAAAAGGCGCAATCCCAACGGAGATCATGCTAGCCATGGTCTCCACGACCGCGGAAAACGAGGGCGTTCCACTCTCGACAAAGGTCGGCGGGCGCTCGGGGAGTGCGGAGCAAAGAGGCTCCACGGACAGAGGGCCAGAGGTGGCAGCGGGAGTGGTGTGGACAGCCTCGGAAGTGGTGACAGTGGTGGAAGTGGGCTCAGCAAAAGTACTCTCGACACTGACAGAGGTGGGGACAGAAGTGTCAGGAGCAGCGGAAACGTCAGGAACAGGCTGAGGGGCCACAGGGTCGACGGGGTCGGCAGCAGGCTCGGCAGGGTGTGCAGCAGGGTCTACGGGAGCAGCCTGGGCAGCGTGGGCAGCGTGGGCCTGCTCGGCCTCCTCGGCCTCGAGCACGTACGCAGCGGGGATGAGGACATCCATCGCTGGGAGCCAGTCAACGTGGGCCGGTGCAATCTGGGTCCGAGCTGGGCTCGGGAGAATCATGTAGTCGGCACCGAAAGGGCCGTGCAACCAGACCCAGTGACGCTCACCATGCGGACGCAGCATCTTCATCCGGGCCATAACGTCTATCGACAAGGAAGTGGGGCCCGGAACGCGTCGCAGGTCGTCAGGTAAGTCCTCGCCGGTTATCATGGTAAGCAGGGTGATCAGACCGCCGCAGCATATCGGTGAGCGAGCGCCCACCGACACAATGATACGGTCTAAAAACCAAGCCGCAATGTCGATCACGACGGCGGGGACAAGCTCGTGTCCATCCCTAGATAGAGCTCTGGGACGTGTCATCGCATAGAGCATGTAGAGCTCTGGCGTAGACATCGTGCCTGGCTCATATCTGGCCAAAAAGGTGGTCGCCATAAGGCGCTGGGCAATACGTAGGCAGGGGTGGACAATGGCCGAGGCCTTGGCCCTACTAGGGTCAAAGGCGGCGTGGTGGCCTGTGATACGTGCCCAGAAGGCACCGGCGTCGAAAGAGGGTGGGGGGATATGTGTGGGTCCGTAACCGCGATCGGCTCCGGGGACGGCAGGCCAAGAGAAAAATGCTCTCATCATATCGAGAGTGACCTGGCACTCTTGATCCATGAACCTGAATGAGCATCCCTCATCGGTCCGGGCAATCGAACTCAAAACCTCAAGTGTCGGGCGGGTGAACGTGTCCGCCGACACCTGAAGGAAGTCGCGCCAACCCACGTTGTCGTACAACGTGAGTATCCCCTCTAGTACCCCCAGGCGTCCAAGGTCAGCGAGGTATGCAAACCTGGAGGGTACGATCGAGCGCTAGGAGATACGGTCGAAGACGGCGCGGTGTGCGTCATCTCGGAACGTGATCCCGAGCGGCCCGACCAGTGGAGCCGGTGGTGGTGGCTGTGCAGCAGCGGGGAGTGGCTGTGCGGGCTATGCGGGCTGTGGGTGTGCTGCAGGCTGTGCGGGGTGAGCGGGGTCTGCAGGCTGTGCGGGGTGTGTGGGAGAAGGCGGAGGAGAGTCCTTCACCAAGTGGGAGGGGCCGGGCTCGTCCGACCGCTTCCACTTAGCGGAAGCTCTCGTCGACCGCGGCCGTGTCCGGGGCGGCATATCGGCCCCGAGCGCGCGCCGAAAAGTGAAAAGTGCGGCGTGTGCACAAAGAATGGAAAGAGTATACCCAAACACGCCGCGAGTGCTAAGCAGTGGAAGCGTGCGAAGTCCGCGCCTCCACGTAGTCCTGAGCAGCCCGTAGAAGCTCCCCTGGCCTCCCCTAAGCTCCAATAAGCAACCTGCGCGTGAAAAAGCGATATCAGCGAGTAATAATCAAAATGTATGGAGCAATAGGGGTATAATGGATAGATATAGAAATTGATTTGGGTTAGGGGGGCGTTTAGCACATGGATCCTCAAAAAATACACGAAAAGAGGAGAAAACGGTGAAAACAAGCGAACCGGAGGTGACCGGGCGGTGCGCCGCCGGCGGCGACTCGGGCGAGGCGTCAGCGGGCTCGCCCGGCGGTGGCGGGCCGAGCGGCGGTGGGGCAGCGGCGGTCGGGTGAGTGAGGGTCGAGCGAGGGGGAATCGGGCGTGGGAGCTGAAGGGGCGCGGGCGAGAATTGGGGATTTGCGTTTTCGAATTCCGCGCCCCCTTCGCCGCTTATATATAAAAATGTTACGACTCGGCCGAGTGACGTGCTCACTCGGCCGAGCGAGGCAAATAAAAATTTCTCCCCGATATCGCTTCGGCCGAGTGGCTTTGCCAGCCTCGGCCGAGTGTAGTAAGTCCATTCGGCCGAGTGACTCAAGCTACTCGGCATGACTCGCACTAGGAGGGTATCCGTTTTACTCGGCCGAGTGAGAATGTAGACTCGGCCGAGTAGCAGTTCTAATGAAATGAGGAAAATAGACAGAGAGTTGGGTACAGCAGACTTCCCTCGTTCGTGAGCGGCTCGGCCGGACGAACTTCTGGACTCGGCCGAGTGACTAGTATACTCGGCCGAGTGAGCCTTGTATTCTGCTGTTTGTCTTCGTTTGGGCTCTAAACTCCGTCTTTCTTCCTCCAGTCGATTTCATGCTCCTCCTAAGCGTCGAATGCCTTCTTGGGGCGCTCCTCGTCGTCTCGTTCATCCTCCTCATGATGGATCTACCTATCTCCTCTCCTATCAAGAAAAATAGGACCCGTTATCACAAAATTTTTGGTCGAATGACTCAAAACACTAAAAATCTCTAAAACGAAAATAAAGAAAAAGTAAAAATAAAGCAAAAACCGTCGGGTTGCCTCCTGACAAGCGCTCGTTTTAGGTCGTGAGCTCGACCCCCTATAATTTTCAATCAGTGCGGGATGTTTGGTGCATATGAGATGCACCCGTCAAACTTTCCGGGGAGCACGCTTGGATTTGGACGTGGCGACGTAGCGTTCTCCCTCGGAGGTCTCTTGTCTCGAATAGTGTTGGGGGAGGCTCCCCCAAGCTAGCATTTGCCCCGGTCAACGGCTTAACTGGCGATGCCGATTTCCGTACCGGCGGAGCTTTCTTTGGAGACTTTAATTTCGAGAGCTTGCAGAGCTCTCGAATCCTTGCGACATCAGCGTCGCCTTCATCTTCATCAGCGGAGAAGTCGGGGGAATCGTCTTCACTCTTTTCATCTTGGCCTAAATCCGGGCCTTCTTCAAATTCTTCATCAAAAAGGGCGCCAATTGAGTGAGGAATCGTCTCCTCTATCACCTCATCGAGGAGGTCCATGTAATCAAGCTCCTCGTGGTAAGGCATGTGCTTCATTGCCTTAGGAATGTGGAGCTCCACCTCGATGTTTCCGACGTTTAAGGTTAAGGTACCTTCACGCACGTCGACGATGACTCCGGCGGTGGCGAGGAATGGGCGTCCAAGTATCAATGAGGTGTCTCCCTCCTCCTTAACGTCCATGATGACGAAGTCACATGTCAAGCATATTCCACCCGGGACTTGAAGTGGGATGTCTTTGGCAATCCCCACCGGCCTTTTTATCCGGCCATCGGCTAATTGAATGCGCATGTCGGTGGGTTTCAACTTTGTCCCGGTGTTAAGCTTTAAGAACATGGAGAGGGGCATGAGACTCACACTAGCCCCAAGATCGACCAACGCCTTTTGAAGAGGCACGCCGCCCAAAGTGCAAGGAATCCGAAAACTCCCCGGATCTTTAAATTTTGCCGGCTCCTTCTCTCTCTTGGTGAACCAAGAGCCCTCCTCGGCTAGCATGATCTTCTCCTTCCTCTTCCTCCCCGAAATCAAGTCCTTCAAGAATTTAGCATACGTGGGGATCTCCACGATGGCGTCGAGGAAGGGAATATTGAGGCTAACTCCTCTTAGATACTCGAGGAATTTCGCTAGCCTTTTCTCCATTTTCGCTTTCGCTAGTCTTTGGGGGAATGGGACCGGTGGCATGAAGCGCCTCTCCTCAATTAATCGCTCCGCCCTAGATTTCTCCTTGTCTTGTGGCTCCTTCTCCTTTTCAATCTCAACTACCGGCTCAACCGGCTCCAAGCTTTCCTCCACGGCCTCCTCGGTAGGAATCATAGCGGGAGTGGTGTCCTTCCCGCCTCTAGTAGTAACGGCAACTACGGCATTGATGTGGCCCGTGTTGCCCCGTGGGTTTTGCTCCGGTTGCGCCGGCAATCTTTGAGTGTTCCGATTGAGCAACGCCAATTGCTCCGATATTTGAGCCACTACGGTATTAAGAGATTCTTGCCCCGCCTTCAAAGTAGCATTCACCTTATTTTGCTCGACCATGAACGCCTCGACTCTAGTTTCGAAGTCGGATCGTTGTGGAGCTTGTGGAGGGTTTTGATTTTGATTCCTCCACCCTTGGTTGTATCCGGGAGGCCTATATGGTGGAACTTGTTGCTTCGGTTGAAAGTTTTGTTGAGTAGGCCCCCTCGGTGGATAGTTTTGTTGTTGGGGTGGTGGTGGTCGAGCTTGTTGAGGCGGTGGTTGTGGCGGGTTCAAGGCTCCTTCATTGTTGGCGTAGGAGAATCCCGGATGATTTCTTGCGGCCGGATTGGACCAATACCCTTGGTTCCCCGCAACATATTGTACTTGCTCCAAGGATCCTTCCCCTTGCTCTCCTCCCGAGTACATGACTTGAGATTGGTCTTGCCAATCACACATTTGGTTGGTCGGTGCGGAGGTGGATGGGCTTCCTTGGGGCTCCGTGATAAATTTCTCCAATCTCTCCACCACCTTGTGGAGAGAATCGAATTTGCTCGTGAGCTCCGCTACGGCCTTCGCCTCGTAGATGCTAGTTGGCTTTAAGGAGGATGTGGAGTGTCCTCGCTCATCGCCCCATTGTTGGTTATTTGAGGCCATCTCCTCAATTAGGGCCGTAGCTTCCTCGGGAGTCTTTGACAAGATTGCACCATTCGTCGCGGCATCAATAATTTGTTTGGTCCCCGGTTGGAGACCGTTGTAGAAGCTATGAACTAGCTCCCAATCCTCTATACTGTGGTGCGGGCATTGATGCTACAAATCCTTAAAACGCTCCCATGCTTCATAGAGCGTCTCCTGTGGTCCTTGCTTGAAGGACATGAGAGTGCTCCGGATCTTCACCGTCTTGGATGGCGGATAAAATTTGTCAATAAATGCACTCGCCAGCTCGTCCCAAGTGGTGAAGACACCCTCAGCTTGCGTCCTCAACCAATAGAGTGCCTTGTCCTTTAGCGTAAAGGGGAAGAGACGCAGTCTGATAGCATCGTTGGAGACCCCCGGCATCTGGAATGTGGCGCACTTTGACAAGAATAGTTGGATGTGGTAGTGGGGGTTCTCATGTGCGTTCCCATGAAATGGGTCTTGTTGCATCAAAACCACCAATCCAGTCTTTAGCTCGAAGTTCTTGTCAGCCGCCAACCCCGGCATGGCAATGGACGAGGTGGTAGAAGAAGTCTTAGGCCGAAGCCTATCTCGAATAGAGATTATCCTTGCCATCCTTGCCGCCAATTCTTCAGGAGTTTCCGGGTTGGTCATATACCTCCCTTCCGGATCTTGTCTCTTTTCCGCTCTAAGTCTCCGCGCGGTACGTTCGATCTCGGGATCAAATAATAAGTCTTCTGGGTCCGCCGTAGATCTCGTGTTCATGCACAGGGGAAACAGAGTTTCAAAGAAATGATTAATATCGTGGAAGGGTTAGGTAAGAATAGTAAAGGAAATAATAATGGTAACAATAAAAAATAAAAATAAAAGAAAGAAGTAGCTAGGGTGAAAAAGAATCAAACGCAATCGTCTCCCCGGCAACGGCGCCAAAAACTTGATCGCTCCGGGACGTACACCCAAAGAACGGTTGTAGTTTTACCGCAAGCGCACGGTATAGCGGCGAGCGGGTATCGAACACAGGGAGGGCGAATGACCGTGCTTGCTCCTAATCAACCTGGCTATTTAAGAATAGAGAGAATTGCCTTGGGCGATCCTGTCACAATCGTCAGACAAATGTGCGAAATATCAAATCAAATAAAGAACGTCTAGGGAATGGGGAATCCCCGCTACTCACCGTATTTCATAAATGTGGTTCGTCGGTATCAAAATTGCTAGAATGAGAATTTGGATGAACTAGTTGCAACTAAATATGGAACCAAGCTCACGCTCTCGCGCTGTTGCCGGTCTATAGCTATCCTAGGGTCGGGTCCAATCTCTTGCAAACCCTAGCCTAGGAAAGCTAGCATTAGGATCAACATCATCGTCCAATTACGCACCGAGCCCAATCTCTTGCAAACTCGATCCACAATCTAGATTAGGATAGTTCCTACCCGTCCAATCTCTTGCAAACGGGTATCGGCACGGAATTGCAACCAGAGATCCTAGTATCGGTCCAATCTCTTGCAAACCGATACTTCGAAAGTCCGACTCCAACCCAATTCGGATTTCTAGGGCTTCCTATCAAATTGGGATCCAATCTCTTGCAAATCCCAATTGATATGAATACCTAGCTATCCGTAGTAATTCGATCCCAATCTAATCTCTAATTATTGATTCTAGCACAATTTCTACCAATTTATCACAAATACGAAATTGGGCTTGTAGGGTTCATCCCCACGCCCCAAGACGTGGAGACTACTCACAAATCATAGCAATAGCACAAAAATAATCAATGAAATAGGCAATGGAATTCATCACAACAATGATATAAACAATAAAAATAGAGTTTTTGGGGAAGAGAGATGCAAACCAATGTAGTTCTTCAATTAATCCAACAAAAATCCAAGTTTTTCCTCTTCTCCAATCACAAATAATAAAGCTAGAAAGTAGTCTCAAAAAGCTGCAAAAAAATCTAAGAGATGGCTCTCAAAACTAGGGTAAAAACAGGGCTTAAATAGCCCCAAAATCGTCCAAAAATCCTGACCAAAACGCCCCTGCACAGCCTGTTTTCCGCAAATTTCGCTACAGGCAGCGCATCGCACTCGGCCGAGTGACAAAAGTCGCTCGGCCGAGTGAAAACCCTGTCATTTTCCAGTAAGTCGGGGGCTTCAAGGGTCTTCAGTTCGGAGGCGGCTCGGCCGAGTGAGTTGTCGTCACTCGGCCGATGGCTTCACTGCACTCGGGCGGACGTGGTTTGCCACTCGGCCGAGTGGGTCTTCTGAAGCTCAGGTGGCCGAAAAACAGAAACTTCGATATTTTGGAGGGGCTTCGTCTGGGCGCCACTCGGGCGGACGTGGTATAGTCACTCGGCCGATGTGGACTCAGGCGCTCGGCCGAGTACACATGGAAATCGTGTCTGAACGGGTCGGCCGAGCAGTGTCTCGCTGGTCGGCCGAGTGGCTCCTCCACTCGGCCGAGTGGGACACAAAAGATGCCCAATTTGATTGGTTTGGCCTCCTCGTCGCTCCTGCGACGTCCATTCTTCTTCCGCTCCTCTCCAACAGCAAAATATCCCTCGGGGAGGTCGTCGGTGGCCGTCTAGAGTAAGCGCGTCTCGAGATCACTCCAAATCGCGCCAAATCACCTGAAATGCGACAAAAACAACAAATCGTGAAAAGCATCGCAATATCGTCGATATATCGTGAAAAACATGATTTGGGCGATCTAAATGGCATGCAAATACACGGAAAAAAGGTGTAAAATATGGAGTGATCACAACACCACCTCCTCGTGTTCGATACCCGCTTGCCACTTGACCGTGTGCTTACGGTAAAACTACAATCATTCTCTGGGTGTATATCCGGGGCCGATCAAGTTTTTGACGCCGCTGCCGGGGAGGTGTTTCCCGTTGGGAGCCAATTTGTTACAATTATGTTGATTAGACTACGAAGAAAAAAATTAACAAAAAAAAATTTTCACCCTCGCCACCATTATTATCATTTCTATATTCTCTTATGCCACTGATATTTTTCTTCAGGTATTTGTCTTTGTAGATCAGGTTATCCGGAAAGCGCAATGATGAGTACAGACTCTGACCTGCAACACGATGAAACTTTTGCATCCCTACTGGAGGAACTCGTGGATGAAGTTCAGACCACGGGACCTATTTCCATCAATATAGAGGACCACCTTGCCACATACATCATTGATCAACTCTCCCCGGAAGGAACAATCAAAGGCAACATTAGGGTCGATATTAGAAATGATAAGCTGTATCTGGAAGTTGGCAGAGTCCCTCAGCTACCAATGAATGAAGTCATCGAAATATGCACTGAAGAGATCAACACTCGAGAAGAGCTACCTTGGGATACCCATGTTCAGGGAAGTATATTTGATGAATCCTTTTGTGACACCGGTTTATACACTGACTTGTCCTTTGATGGCAGGTGCGAACAAGAGGAGAGCGGTAGTTCAATTGATTCGGGAGCAGAGTTAACTGATCAGCTGAGAGAGGACACCACAGATATAGCGATCAAAGCACAAGAGGATATTGAATTATTTCCAGGAAAGTATCGCCCACCATTATTTATTCCATATCTATATTATAAAACAGGGATGTTATCATGGGTTATTGGATAAGAGTTTTTGTATAAGAGATGAGAAATTGGGTATATATATGAGGGATATATATGAGGGATGTTGTTAAGAGAAATTGGATAAGATAAGAGATATTGGATAAGAGATATTGGATAAGTTTTGGGGGGAAACTTGGATGGTTTGAAAATTGAAATTAGATTTTAAAGCTTCAAAAATTTGTTTTTCACAACAAAGGGGGGAAATCTGTCCTCGGGCCGCCCCAAACACATCGGGCCTCCACAATTCTCTCTCTGTCTCTCTCTCTCTCCCCCCTTCTCTTCCTCCCTACCCCCAAAAACCCACGCAAGACGGGGACTGAGGCGGGAATAGCCGGAGCCGATGTTCGACGATGGAAAGATGAAGATCACCATCTTCTTCGCCACGCAAACGGGGACCGTCGAGGGTTTGGCTAAGGTTCAGGCTGCTTTGGAGGGTATGAAATCTGAATCTGTCGAGGGTTTGAAGGGAAGCCCAAATTCTCCTCCCAGACACCGATTAAAACCCTAATTTCGTACTTATTCAATCCCAAAACTCCTTTCTTTCCTCCGTATTTTTCGGTTCTGTAAGTTCTCTCTTTCATTTACACTTCTTACTTTACTTTTTTAGCTTTTAATTTCTTCAAATTTCTTGATTGGGACTCGATCCGTAAGAACCATGCTGCTGATGTTGGGAGGAGGATTGGGACTCGATCTGTAAGATGGATCTGAAAAAAAAATTGGAAGGAAGGGAGTTCTTCAACTTCTGATTGAGTCTGTCTTGGGATAAGGTATTTTTGTTAAAGAATTCTTTTCTCTTTTTTTGGATTCAGATTGGTAGAGAGATGATTAGGACTTGAGTTTGATTGAAATTGTATAGCAGTCAAGTGTTTGACAAGAAATTCCTTTTGAAATTTGGAACCTGGTTGCAATTTTTCTGTGCAAGTGTTAATATACAGAGTGTAGAGGTAGTGGCTATTAAGTTGGTATGTAAATTATTTTGGCATGAAGCAACAAGTAGAGCTATAGCTTAAGGTTTTTAGGTCATTTTCAGCTTTGTTCTTCCATTTTATGTTTTATATTTGTTCTTCCATTTTATGGTTCTATTTTATGGTTAAGCATCAAGGAGAGCTATATATATTTTCTATTTGTTGTAATAAAATGTTGTTTTAGAGATATGGAAGATGATATATCTATATTGTCAGATAACATAACAATTTATTGTAGTATAGCCTTTGTGAATGGAATGTTAATCTAGATGAAATGTTTTGTTTTAGATCTTGAGTTCTCCCATTTCTGAAGCGCTCTTAGCAAAACCCCATTGATCTTTGCTGGAGTCTCTTGGCGGCCTCCTCTTGATTCCAGATTCCAGGTGCAAGGTAAAAAAGATACAATATTCTATTTCAACTTAATTGCTTAACAAAACACAGAGGAGGGGGATGAGATTTTTACTTATTTTTCAATTTTCTTTCATCCAGCAATATTTACTATATCAATGACAATTTAGACAAGAGGACATGGACATACATTTTTGGGGCATGTTGTGCCATAACTGTGTTTATCACCTCCGTCCACAACTATAGAATGTGGTCCTTTCTAGGCCTCCTGATGAAAACTTACACTGCTTGGTACCTAACAATTGTTGCCTTGCTCCATGGCCAGGTACAAATCTCAAATTGTAATGCTTATATGCAAAAAAAAGTTTCAATCAAGTCGAAATTGCTTAGCATTAGATCCTTGCATTTGTTTCCCAAAGGTTGAAGGGGTGCAGCACTCGGGTCCTAAGAACATGGTCCTGTACTTCACATGAGCCACCAACATTCTCTACACATTTGGATGCTATGTGGTCACAGTGTAGGGTTCCTGCTATGGTTGTTGTCATAAGCAAATTTGTTATTGATTTCGGGCTAATCGAGTGGTTTATGGACTTCTGACAGAGAGATTATGCATGCAATGTGGAAGCCACAGACATTCAAGCTAATATACCTGATGGCAACTCTGTATGTTCTGACCCTCACCCTGCCATCAACTGTGGCGGTGTACTGGGCCTTTGGGGACATGCTCCTCAACCATGCAAATGCCTTCGCCTTGCTCAACAGGACTGGATTCAGGGACACTGTTGTCATCCTAATGCTTACTCTTCAGGTAAAGAAATGAAAAACAAATAGAAAAACTTAAAATCTGAATCACTGGTCCATAACAAAGCTGCTGATGTGTAGATAGGTACCAACGGATATTATTTGAAAAGTTTGTGTGCAATCCTTTTTTAGATTATGCCAAATTAAATCTTTCGTACTAATTATGATTTCTATAAATTTAAAAAAACCATACCTTGCAATTTGTTTGTGTTCAGTGGTTTGAAGTCCTGGATGAGCTACTGGGTAAGCACTGGAGGAATGCAGGGCTTCTCTTCAACATCACTTTCCTTCTCTTTGGATCAGTCATCCAGCTACTGGGTAAGCACCGGATGAATGGAGGAATGTATGGGTATAAACGCAAGAAATGTTCATTATTTTCTTTGAAACTCTTTATGTTCATATTGGTCAAAATGACACACAAATGTATGATGTATAATGTTTATATAGTTATTCTGGACAAATAAATAGTTATAAGGTCCTCAAATGAATAATTGCCATGAGTTGATGCAATCCTGTAAATGTTCTCATGATTTTGTCCAAAATAACTTTTAGTTTTTGATGCAATCCTGTAAATGTTCTCACGAGTTGCATCATGTAAATCATGTAGACTTATGTTTTTAACTAGGTCCTTTTGAAAAGAAGATGAGTTTTTAATTTTAACGAAAGCTGAAGTTTTGTGCTTTTGTCCAGAATATCTGCAATCATGTAAACTAAATTTAACAGATGAATTCATTTGTTCTCATGAGTGCTATAATTTTGTTAAAATTTTCAATTGCATCAAATTCTGTAAACAAATTTTGTAATTTAATGAGAACATATCACTCTCTATGTTTTTTCAGAGTAGTGCTCGGCATCATGGAGGAACTTGCTGCATGTACTGCTTGGTATCAAGGGGAAGCTTGCTGCTGGTAGTGCTTGGCATCAATGAGGGAGCTTGCTGTGATCGGCATCAATGATTTCATGAGGGAGCGTGGTACGAGCATGGTAGTGCTCGGCAGAGGTAGTGCCTTCAGTTGCATCCTATAAACCCAAAAATTCTGATGTTGATGCAATTGTTCTCATTAGTTGCATCCTGTAAATCCTATTCCTTTTGAACGAAAGATGAGTTTTTAACAATTCTGATGTCAGTCTGTCCTTTTGAACAAAAGATTTAACAAAAGGTGAGGTTTTGTGCTTTTGTCCATAATAACAATTAGTTTTTGATGCAACCCTGTAGATGTTCTCCTGAGTTGCATCATGTAAATCCTGTAGACCTATGTTTTTAACTAGGTTCTTTTGAACAAAAGATGAGTTTTTACTTTTAACAAAAGGCGATGTTTTGTGCTTTTGTCCAGAGTATGTGCAATCATGTAAACAAAATTTAACAGATGAGTTCATATGTTATCATGATTTATATCCTTTTGTCAAAAATTTTAATTGCATCAAATTCTGTAAACAAACTTTGTAATTTGATATGAATATATGAACTATCCATTTGTTTACAAAATTTAATAGATGAGTTCATATGTTCTCATGAATCATGTAAACAAAAGTTAGTAGATGAATTCTTTTGTTTATAGGATCGAACTACATGTAGATTTTTTAAAACAATTCTGATGTTAAATTTTTTAGTACAAAACATGAGGTTTTTTGCTTTTTCCAGAGTAACTATTATTTTTTGATGCAATGCTGCAAATGTTCTCATGGGTTGCATCATTTAAATCATGTAAACTTACAATTTTAACTAGGAACAAAAGAGAAGTTTTAATTTTAACAAAAGATTCTGTTTGTGCTTTTGTCCAGAATAGGTGCAATCCTGTAAACAGAATTTAACATGTGAATACATATGTTCTCATGAGTTATATCCTTTTGTTAAAAATTTTATTTGCATCAAATTCTGTAAAACTACAGGTAGATTTTTTTAAAAACAATTCTGATGTTAAATTTTTTAACAAAAAATGAGGTTTACAGGACAGAACTACACCTTTTAATCTATCTTGGAAAATTGAAAATTTGCTTGCTTTGAGGGGAACTTATTAACTTTTCTCCTTCAGTCATACTTCCTTTTCGTAAAGTTTCTTTCCTCAATTATGAGCTTTTTAGTTAATTCTAAATGTTAGGCTTTCTCTAATATTTAGTTCTCACTTGGTTTTCTCTGATATATGTACATAAGTTAATTTTGTTTCAACATTGTGATCTTTAAAAAAATACTTTGATAAATTGTTTAGAACGATTGATAAATGCATTGTTCAACAGTGTGCACTCACTACCTTATTCTGATAAAAAAGATAAATGCATTTATCTTGGATATCCAAACGTTGATTCATGAAGAGAGTTCTGATTCAATTATTCAGCACAAATCTGTTAAATTTCTTCCCCTAACAAGTCTTTTTAGTTTTCTCTATGTTTTTCAAATAGTAGATTGCTGATAAGAAAAATCTCGAAGGTCCTCCGGTATCTCAAAAGCAGTGGGGATCATGGTCCTGTGTCCAAACTACTAGGTCTTGAATCCATGCCCATTGTCAAGTATAAGAAGCATAGAGCTTTCACCAGTGTCAGAGTTCAGTAGTAACCGATATGAAGTTTATGAAGCAAATGACTCAAGACTTGAGATGCTCTAGAGGACAGTAGGGTCCTTGGAGAGACGACGACAGCCCGTTGCTTCCATCTTCTTAAGCCTTGCAGTAAAAGAGCGAGGAGGCAGCACCATCACAAGCTTTCTTCAACTAGAAAAAAGCCTGAGGCTTCTCTTGAAGAGGAGCACAACTCGATTGATGGAGGTTGCGACTAAGATATTGGAACCTGGATTGTAGTCATGGTGGAATCATGCCAACTGCGCTCTCACATATGTGAATTCTTCACTTGCTGATTAAAACGTACAATGACATCTTCATGAAAAGGGTAAATTTTTGAAGGGACCTGAAATCAACCCATAATGTATTTTTGGTGTAAGAGTCATAATAGAACTAACTGCAATGGTTGAAAAGGCTCCAGAGGTGATGGATTACTATGGAAATCAACTATCAAAATTTAAGGACAAAGAGCTAAGTACTAAGATACGTGCAAGCCTCAAAAAATCAGGTACTAAAATATTACTTTTGTGATTCTTCAAATGCTATTGAGTAGAGAACATGTTGTTACTTCTATTGATATTCATGGCTATGTGCGCATAGGTCCCACCAACATCAATGTCCAGAAATACATACATCTATTTTCACAATTCAAGCATTAATGAATATGATGGTAGCTTTATCATATACATAAAAAATTCATATGTAAGTACATATCTACCACATTGGAACTTGGTTAGTTGGTCTTTTGGCCACATCTAAGCCAGCATTAGCTATTGCAAGGAAAATATAGCAGATCATTCAAAATTTGCTATATTAACACCATTGATTTTTACAACAGTAATGAGAAATCAAAATTACATCTATGTTCATTGCACCAATGTTAGGTTCAATTCATATAATTTATGCATCGGTGTTGAGGTTGTGGGGGTATTGTTAATCAACTACAATTCTGTAGTAGTTAATAAAGTGAATGTAGGGTGAATATGGGTTTATCTGTTAATGTGGGGTTTCGTTAATGTGTAGTGGACCGGATAATCACTTCTTTGTTAATGTGGGGTTTTGTTAATGTAGGTTAATAAAGTAACAAAATGTGAATTTTGTACAAAATCAGAGTAAGCAAAAAAAATTGTTTTCTTTCGATTGCGAAATTTGATCTCAGAGGACAAATGTGATTGATTGCAGGGGAGCTGAGGCTGAAGTTGAAAAGCCATCGGTGTTGAAAGAAGTGAGGGTGTACTCGCCGACTCCTCAGATTTCCTTCGCCTTTAGGACATCGCATTTGAGCTCAAAATCAGCCACGAATATGACAATGTCTCCTCTGAAGCCTGTATCTTCAGTGAGTGATAAGACAATGTTCATGCTTTTGAGTTCAGTCCAGTGGCTGTGTTTTCTTTTATGCAGGTATATGTTTTTTTTGCAAGAATTGGATCTGGGTACCAGAGAGGAGAAGAAAGCATTGATCGACAAGGACGAAGAATGCAACCAGTCTTCGGCTTCGGCTTCTGCTGAGAGTGAGGTGAGTTCAATGGATATGTTTTGGTTCTTGAAGCCTTGCACTTATTTGGTCAAATAACGGAGTCTATGTTTATGATATAGTGATACATACAGTGTATGTTTCTCTCAGACAGGAAGAAGAGCATACTGTTAGTAGCTTACAGGGTTTTCATTTTGTTAGGGAAGTGATTATCAGTATTCATTCATTGTTTTATTGGATGTGCAAAAGTGTGTAATTCTTTGCTCTCAAATTATATTTCAAATGAAAATAAATTGTCACTATATATGTTGTTAATTTGGGCTTGAAAATGATCTCTTGGGTTTAATTATTGTGCTGAAAATGGAATAAATTCATGGTGATTTCTGTTAGGGAAGTAATATGATATGATTTTTGTTCTAGCAACTAACAAGTAACTGTAAGTAGTAATGAATGTCTATGATAGTTTTGTTCATTTTGTTCTATAAGATATTTTTAAATAAAAGCTTTAATTTTTATGGTATGTGAATGTTGCTGGGTATGCTATAGGCTATGAGCACCTCACATTTGTAGTTTTCTGAGGAGGTGGGTATTTCGTTTCAAGTTAGATTATTAGATGAATTCATGGTTGACGAAGCTGGGTATGCCTTGACAGCTATGTGCGACTCTTTGCAGGTTGACCAGTCACCATGGCCAGCAATTCTGTCACTAGCGGAGTCAATGGCTCATGTCCATCTACATGTTTTCTTCAATGATTCATAGGGTTCTCACATGGATGAAGATGCCGCCGAGAAACAAATACATGATAATATTGAAGAGAGCAACTCTGTTGACTAGAATGATATACCACGACCAGAGGAAGAGTTTGAAAAATTGGTGAGAAGTTCCCCGAACAGCAGTTTCCTTTGGGTGCAGCACATGGCCTTTATGGAGTCCCTTGCAGATGTCGAGAAGGTGCGTTCTATTGCCAAAAGGTATGGTTCTTTGCAATCGTAGCTTCAGAATACTGGTTCTGTAGATAATACCAGTTTCTGCATTTTGTGTGTGTATTCTTTAGAAGAAATTGAAAAGAAAGGCAGGTAGATAATCCTTCTCGATGTTCATTATCAATGATTATTGATCCTTTTGATAAAGGAGTAGCTGAGCAAGGATGTCCGCAGCTACTGGACGAAATATCATATACTTACCTGAGCATATGAAGATGCAGATTGGCTCGGCTCGAGTGAACTGTGATAGTCTCCCCAAGTCTGGAACTTACCCTCTCTAATTGATGATTTACTACTACTACTACTTCCTTTTGTATGGAACTTACCCTTCTCACCCTACACCTCTTTTTCTTTCTATTCAAACAGCACAGATGGCTTCATCGAAGTGATCGAGCAAGGTTACCGCAGCTCTCTGTTCACCAACACCAACACGGGCATCTTTCTTGAACATTGTCCTGCAAATTTCAATGTAAAGAAAGTGTGGTGGAACGTACTATTGATGCAAAAATAGTGCAGTACAATGATTTTCTCAGACTGGTATGCCATCTCTATTAATTTGTGCATATCTTTAGTTTCATCAAGTATCTCACTACTCCATAATGTATGAAAGGATTTCATAATGGGGTCTTCTCTTTTACAGAACGATATAACAAAGTGGGATGCTGATTTCTACATAAAAGTTGACGATGATGTGCATGTCAATCTTGGTCTGTCGCCTCACCTTTAGTGTTTATTGTTGCATCATTTGTTATCTGGAATTTGTGTGTTAAGAAAATATTCCTGATTGTGATACTTCTGGAATAGCTACTAAGTTGGGTTGCATTACTGTGAAGGTTTGAGATATTGGGTTGGATTATTGTTATTAACTTCAACATGGCCCAATCTTCTTTTATCATTCTCTTTGTAGTCAAATTGTATTACAAAATCTAATCACAAAATTCATATCACTCATGTGCACAAAGTATGCAATATGCGAGGCGAAAATCCTTTGAGGGGAAAAGAAAGCTACAATATAAATGGGAATAAATATAGACCTTTTTCAAAACAATATAGCACAACAAATTAAGCTTACCGAGGTGCATTCTGTGGAAATTTGAATCAAGTTCTCACCATTTAATACTCATCAAAGTTCTAAGTTCATCATATCTCAATATATGATTGTGACATGTCTCTAAGTTCACTCTTATATACAAAGCCATTAATCTACGTGGTAGGCCTCCCAGGAGTTGCATATGCAACCATTGGTCAGCCTACAATTCATGTCTCTCTACAACTATTGGTCATTTATCTATTTCAGTGCAAGTTTCTTTTTTAATGCCTACAATCACATTTCAGTTTACTTACTTTTGTTATTGTGTTTTAATTATGATTGTTAATTTCAAATTTGGGGATCCATGATTTTGATTGGGAATATTTTAACTGAACCAGAATTCCAGAATTATAATATGCAGAAACTTGAAATGCTTTTGATTTTGATTGGGAATAGTTTTTCTGATCCAGAATTCCTTCAATTTTTTCTGATTGGTTGACAAAAATAAATTATTCCTTGCTCTTATGTAAAGGTGAGTTTTTTGCATTGATCTGATATGTATCGTATCAATGTGTGTTATAGTTGGCCTAACTACTGAGAAAATTTTACATTTGACTCAAACTGCAACCTGCATCTTCAATTATTTAACACAGATTAGTTAGAACTTAGAGGCCCACGGTTAGCTGAGCTACTTCTATATTGAAGACTGTTGATCTGCATGCTTAAATTATTGTAAAAAGTCAAAAATCAGGCCAAATTATTGTATAATGACTGCAGCATGCAGTTGGATATGTGAGCGGAGATCAGTACTATGGAGCCAAGGCTAGCCTCAATGTATGGGCACCTAAAGTCACTACTCCATTGGAGATCAGTTTGTGGCAGGTCTGGGTGATCTCAGGATCCATCGGCGGCGATCTTAACACCATTGAAGCTGGATGGCAGGTGAAATTTCAACCATAATATCTCATTTTATGTTCAACATCATCTCATGCTGATATTTCCTTTTTACAGGTTAGCCCGCAACTATATGTCGATAATCTTCCCAGATTCTTCACTTACTGGACGGTAAGTATGTTCGATGAAATTCCTACAATTTCTCGATGATCTTGGTAGGATGCGGGCTAATTCACCCACCATATATGTGCAGAGTGATGCATATCAAGAGACTGGATCCCACATCCATCATCATCACAGTGCTAAGCGCCCAATGGTTCATCAGAGACCCCAAAATCCATGTTTAATGATTTGATAAGATTGAGAAACAAATTAAGAAAACTAACAATAATGACAACAACAAAATAGCGTGAATTATTAAGATGAGAATGATATGGACCTTGAAACCATGTAACAAAATTGATGAGATTTGACCTTAATTTGATGATGAGATGATCTTTGATAAAGATGTCATAGCATGTGAATATTTATTTGCTTGATTATTCATGTCGCAACCAAAAGCTCCAGACGGTTATGAAACAACAAGCCAGTTCTCTGATTCCATCGTCCATCTATTGCCTAGGTGTTACATTTTTTTCCTTTCCCTTTTTATTTTATTTAGAAAATTCCAAATGAATAGAGTTATACACATATGATATTAGTCTTACGTGCAATGTAATGATGTTATGTTGAACAAGTCTATTTTGTGCTTGCTAATCATTGGCATCTCATATTCATATGAGCTTTAGCAGACTGTGTGTGTAACATGGTAACAACATAGTATACAATTATTGACCACTACACTTGGTATCAATCTTATCTATGCTGCACATTCAACGTTGAGAAGAACCAAGAACGAGATGACAAAATACTACATTTGCATTTATCTTAAGGCACTTGATGATTCTAAGCTCAAAATGGAGTTAATTGTCGTTATTTAGACAGTGACATGCAAAAATTATATTGTGATGTCCATGGAGCGGCTTCAACTAAGGATATGGCTCTATCATGTTTTATGATCTTGCTGGGAGTTTCATCGAGCGCAGTTGTCATTTCAAGCGATGTCTATGCTTTGCTCATTTTGGGAGGCTGGTCAAGATGCTGATGTTCTAGCAAGTAGTTGTCTCATAGCTCTTACCCACATGCTTATGTTCCAGCAAGTAATTCTGCAGTTCAGAATGCAGATATTTGTTGCCTTTTTTTATCGTTTTGTTTAATTGTAAAAACAATCTTCGTTGCATTGCAAGAGCAAAAATTGTTGGAATGGATGTTATGATTTACCATTTTCTACTATGATCTCTTCATATGACGTGTTTCTTTTATGGGACTACAAATTTAAAATTGGAAAAATCTAATATTTTGCCCATTTAGCTTAAGCTTGATTGAACTGTAATGAATATACACTTTGGGTTTATATATATTAAAATAAATTCCTTTCTATGTATCTTTCTCGATTGTGCTCTCATCATATATACTTATCAAATAGCATCAATCAATGATGACATGTTCTCAGTGTATCTCATTAAACAAAAGTTGGAACTGACATATTTATAATTCAATTGCATAGAAGCACATCAGGATGAAGCAAAAGAGTACAAAATTTTCGATTTTTGGTTGATTCGTGTCATGAAATCTTGCAGTGACATTTGGAATTTTGTGAAATCTTGCAGGTAGGCGGAGCGATGTTTGAGGTCAAGCTCAGGGGCAAGCAGTAGCAAGTTTGTTTCATACATATGAATGTGGCAAACAAATTATAAATTTGTTTTCAAGTTTGTTTAGTAGCTTTTGGTGTGTGAATTTGAATCGAAGTAAATATTGGGGGGACTAAAAATTTTAGCGTGGGCTAACATTTTTATTTAGAATTAAATAAATAATGTTGGAACTAAATTCTCTGGTGGGGACCTAAAATATGGTGAACTAAGATTTTGCGGGGGTCATAATAATTATTGCGCTTTAATTATTTCTGTTCGCTTAAAATTTGGATATTATCCTACTATGAATTGAATATTATCATACTAGGACAAAACTTTGTCCTACGTGGTAAGTTTGTCCTTTGTGGCAACGAAAATTTGGGGGAACTTGAATTTTGGGGGGAAACTTAAATTTGGAAGGAAACTTGAACTTGAAATTTTGGGGAACTTGAAGTTTGGGGGGAGAACTCAGCCATTAAATAAACCGTGCCCTATGGGCACGGGCAATGACTAGTATTTCTATAAACGATCCTCTTTGGGATACTTTTATTATGAGGGTGAATTTTTTGCAGCGAACTGATGCATCCTATTCTTTGCAGGGTACAGGTGGAGTCCTTGTGGGAATGCTGGAGGATGCATTGCTGGAGTTCGCTGGTGTTCATGGACATACGTGCATGATGGAGCCACGGAAGGAGCAGTTGGAGCAGTTGCCTGCACCGGCAAAGATACTGGATTCGCCTTTTGCTATAGGTGATATCAATCCAGTAGTGTAGAAATTTTTATGCTTTAAATAAACAAGAATCCTCTCGACAGCGAGAGAACCGTATAGATTTGCTTGAATAAATATCACCTTATATGACGGCAACAAAAATTTTTACACCCCAAACCCATTATATATATTAATTGCCCTCTTTATATTTTGATGTGTCACATCCTTTTTTGCTCACCACCCACCGAGCATTTCTTTCAAGTGAATACTCACATTCTTATTCGTTTGACTCAATCTCGCTTAGCAAAGCCATGACATTTTTTATCGAGTCATTTGAATAGGATTGTTTAGCATAAGCTTGGGGGAAAGCGCTCGCATGCATCATTGTATTTGCATGTAGTTGCATTAGGATTTCATGTCATTCATTTCATCAGTTTTCATTCACCCCTTATTATTATCGTTGTTCCTCATATTCTTTCACTATGATCACATTGAGGACAATGTGAAGTTTAAACTTGGGGGAGTGCATTTCCATGCCATTTAGATGCATTAGTTGTATTTTTACTTTATTTAAGGGGTTTTTAAAAAATTCAAAATTTTTGCATCATCTTTTTTATTTTCTCATCTTATTTTCCTTTTATGTGTGTTCATGCATCAGATTGTGTGCTTGTTTTTTTTCTCTTCTTTCCTCTCTTTTATTTTTATATATTTATTTTCTTTTCCTCCTTTTGCTAGATTTGTTTCGTATGATGATATCTCTTATTGCCTTAGAAACCATCACGATGCTTATTATTCCTTGCCATGTTACTAGAGTATTCCATAGTCTTGTTATTCACTTGTGCTTGCAAATCTATTTCTTTTAATGATTCCTCTATATGAATGCATGATATTAATTGAAGCTGAATGTATGAATTATTGTTTAGTATGCTTTTGTTGGAAGTGCACCAAGATTCACGCATCAATTGTATAACGGAAGCATCTGCCTTATTGTCTTATTCGCCTCCTGTTGCATGCTTGATATGATTGCGCGCTTTACCGCTTGACTTCACTTTTTATTGAGATGATTGAGAATATCCATGCTTACATATGAGTTTTAGTTGAAGTATTATTTTATTGAACCGTTCGTGCATATCTTAGAGTGAACCGAGTGTTAGGTTATTTCTTTCTCCACATATATCTTTTTATTCTCTACATGTCACTTGAGTTCACCTCCTAAAGCTACTTATATCGCATCTATTTCCTAAAAATCCCTACAAAAGAAAAAGTTAGCTCCAAAAAGTCCAAAAAGCCAAAAGGAGCCAAAAACCAAAAATACAAATTAAATAGCTCCTACAAAAGTCCAAAAAGAAAAATGAGAAACAAAAAGTTCAAAAAGAAAAAGAAAAATATTTCTCTATCTCATTATTGGAGCCACAAAAATACTTGGGAAAGCCAAGGCAAAAATCCCATTTTCCACTATCATATTCCTTTAGATGTGATGCCTCAAGCTAAGCTTGGGGGGGGGTGAATTCACTTGACCATATGAGTGAGCACGACATTAGAGTGTAGAGGTGCACGAATGGGGAAGTTTGATAATGCTAAAACTTAGCAAGATATTTTAGTTATGGAGATTTCTTATGAATCGATATAAATATGTGAATGACATGATTTATTCCATTCTCCATTGCATGTTTGGTGTGATTCTTATATGCTTCCGTTATAACTCTTGACTGAAAAGTTCATCGCCAAAATTTGTATATTAAATTCTATGAAATGCGTGATGTGGATATGAATTGATTGTATGAATTTAGAAAGTCCCTTTTGTTGTTCTTAAAATCTTGCAAGTACCATGTTTAAGTAAGATATGAAATCTTTATAGCATGTGATTCGTATGTTCTGAGTTATCGTGATGTGTGGCTTATGACTTGAGATCTGAGAGAATAATCTAGCGACCCCTTCCACTTCGTATACTTTTCTTTCATTTTATTTTCTTTGTTTTCATTTCCCGAGTTCGTCTCTCTAGTCATCTTCCTCGAGAACGAGTAAGAGGTAAGCTTGGGGGATTTTGATCGCTCCATATTTTACACCTTTTTGCATGTTTTTACGCCATTTCGATTGCTCATATCGTGTTTTTCATTATTATTCGACAATACTGCGATGCTTTTCACTATTTCTTGTTTTTGTCGTATTTCAGGAAATATGGAGCAATTGGGAGCAAAAATGAGCTTAAAGAACTTGCACGTGTAATGGAGCATGGTTCGTGGCCTTATTAAGGAGTTATCAGCGCTAGAGGATGAGTGGAGAAGGACAGAATTTGATAGAATCGACGACGAGATGAAAAGGAGAAGAAAAGAGCTCAAGAGTATCCCACTCGGCCGAGCAGACTGCTCACTCGGTCGAGTGAAGGACCGCCTTGCCCGAGTGAAACAGATACGCACCGAAGATTTGCCATGTTCACTCGTCGGAGCAAGGAAGACCACTTGACCGACTGAGAAAGCCCACTCGACCGAGTGCTATAGAGATTTCGTCCAGAGAAGAGGCCAACTTACTGGAATTTGGAGAAGCCTCACTCGGCCGAGTGGCAAAGCCCACTCGACCGAGTGAAGAAGCCCACTCGCCCGAGTATTACATGGTTTTTCTCCTGAGATCTAAGCAGACTCTCTGGAATTTTTGGAGAACCGCAGAAGACCCTACTCGGCCGAGTAGAGAAGTCCACTCGACCGAGTGAAGAATCCCACTCGACCGAGTGATGCCGATGACACGAGCGCCCAGATTTTCAGACAGCCTCCCACTATTTTGAAATCTGCTATCATTTCAGCAATCAAAGTATTTTTCTCATATTTTTATGGATAGTAGACTTCATGAAGGTTTCAACTCCGCCAAGAACGCACCAATCGGAGGTTGGATGAAATCTGGAAAATTTCTGCAAGTTGATGATGTAGTGTTGGAATTTCCACTCGGCCGAGTCATATTCCCACTCGGCCCGAGTGACTGCGGGCCCAGATTTTAAGTTGCGGCCAAGCTGATTTTGGGGATGAATTTGAGAGGGTTTTGAAGGGTTATTTGCTAGGGTTTTGGGAGGCTATATAAGAGGTTTGTAGCCGTCATTAGAGGGGAGTCCCCATTATGTTTTCTTAGAGGCTTTTTTAGAGGTTAGGCGATGCCCTAGGCCCCCCCTTGGATCTAAAAGTTTGTAATTGGATTGAAGTTCTTCATCAAAGCTAAGTATCCTTGTTCTTATTGTTTGAATCTTTGATTTGCTATCTTTTCATATGCAAGCAATGTCTCATATTGATTTCTATATCGTTGTTGCTATGCTTGGTTGATTGTTGTTCTAGGGCATAGGGATGAACCCTATGGATCTAATTTCTGAATTGTGAAGAATGAATTTCTGTATTGCTATAATTGCTAGAAGGTTAGATTGTGGTTGATTTATTACGGATAGCTAGGAATTTCTATCGATTTGGAGTTTGCAAGAGATTGGATTCCGATCGATGGGAACGCCTAGATATTCGATTTAGGTTTATAATCGAGATTATCTCGACTTGGTTTGCAAGAGATTGGACCAAAGCTAGGATTTTTATTATAAATCTATACACATATTCGTTTGCAAGATATTGGACGAATACGAGCTATCACAATCTTGGTCGTAACTCGAGTTTGCACGAGAGTGGGCTCGAGGTGCGATTGACGATGATGTCGATCTTCATGCTAGTGGCTTAGGTTAGGGTTTGCATGAAAGTGGGCCCTAATCTAGGTTGCTATAGACCGACAATAGCGCGAGAGCGTGAGCTTGGTTCTCTAGTCTGTTACAACTAGTTCACCTCAACACAAGTCCTGTAATATTGAGATTCACAATTTACAAGGATGAATGACGATCCGCAGTGGGGATTCCCTAGCTCTAGACACTTTTATTATATTGTATTTGAATCGATATTTGAATCGATATTTGTATTCCCTAGCTCTAGACATAATTACTATAAGTTGTTGATCCACATGTTTGGAACTCGTGTAAATCGTAGGACGCTAAGGAGTCGGACTTCACCCAAGGTGGGTGAAAAAGTGGTACCACTCCAGCGACACGAGCACTAGAGGGGCCTCTCGTAACTCTGTACCTGTACGGGGCAAGGCACTAGAGCGAGACTCATCTCGGTTTTTCTGTGGAAAACGGAGAAAACCATCAATTATCAGACATGGTGCGACACGAGCACAACACCAGCCTCTCCAACTCTAGTCAACTCCCCCTTACGGGAGTGACGTGGCGAGTGAGAAATAGTACTACGGTCCGCTCCTTAACACCTAAAATTTACCCGTGTTCCCCCAAACCCACATTTGGAGTCTCACCCATTTTAGAATGGACTGAGCACTCCGATGTCAACTCTCATCCTCACTCTTAGTTTTCAAATTATTACATCATTACTTTGACAATGATTCATTTACGGTTCACTTCCACTTTCACTTCATTTTAACAAATATCATTATCATCATCATCTTTATCATCTCAAGTAAAGCATTACATGAAACATCATAATAAACTCGTTATCATGAACGTACTAATATGAGCACAAGAACATAAACCACTTGAACTTAAGCAACATGAACAAAACTTAAATGTAGCATAATTTACCAATCTGTCCAAAACTGTCAGTCCAGAAAGAATGGCTCTGCAGACATATTTATAGCCAGAATTAGATTCTGGTCCCCTTCAAAGGTGTAGATAATTTTCTGCAGTTTTCCGGAGTATCCTAGATTGTATTTTTCTGATTTTTCTGCTATTTTATATGATTTTTCTAAGTTGATGTCCTGTGCTAATAAAAATTCCAGCAACTTGTTTTTCCAACTAAACTAGTTCTTTAACATCATTTAGCACCAAACACACCATATATCATACAATGAAATATACTAACAACTTAGCATACTAAAACGTGACGATCATAACCTTATAACATGAAAACTAACACAACCAACATCGCTATGGAAATATGATAACAAGCTTGGGAACATAAAACAATTTGTGCTTAAACTTAACATGACATAAAACATACATGATTTGCAAGGCATAATTTTGACACATAAAGAACATAATATTTCATGACATGTTAATCTAACTAAAACTCAATTTGCCTAGCCTAATTTTTCCTAACAAAAGATAACATTTTCCATGGCATGTTGACATAAATTAAATCCTAATTTACATATCATAATTTCCTACTCAAAATCTTTTAATAATGATCTATCTTAAATAAGTTCCTAGTGCTAAAACTAAATCCTACTAAGGTGTTAGGAATCTACCTCCAAAATTCCTCCAAAATTTTCTTTGGCGCTTCTTATTTCCTGATGAATTTTTTTGCTTCCTAGTCTCCTCCTTCAACCTCCTAGCTTGGCCTTCAAAATTGGAATGTTTGGAGTATTTTTGGAGAGAATTTGGAGGTAGAATGATGAGGTATGGATGTGGGTTTTTGGTGGTGGGATGGGTGGTGCTTAGGGAGGAGAGTGGTGGTGGGAAAGGTGGAGCAAAAGGGAGGAGAGGGAGAGATATGATGAAAGCTTGATTTTTTTCTTCTTTTCTTTCATTTTTTCTTAAAATTTTCTCCTTTTAAAACTATGCACAAGCTTAGTCATTCCCTAAAATCCTCTCCACATGCCATGTAGCTTAGGGTTAGGTGAGAGTCATCCTCCTAATGACACATAAGGGTAGGTTAGGTGAGAATTAATCTCCAAATGACACCTTGCAAGGAGGAGGTGGTATGGCATGGCAGATTAGGAATTTAATTTCTAAATAAATGAGAATACATAAATTAATACACCATACCATCCTAATACATATTATTTCATCCAAATACTTCATTTATATAATTCAAATGATGTTCTAAAATTATTTTAAAAATAATTTACTTATTTGAAAATTATGGAAAATTCTTGAAAATACCGAAAAATCTCCTGCTTACAAATACATCAAAAAATACATACATTATACTCGTATATACAGAACGGGATATTACATTCTACCCGCCTTAAAAACAAAGTCCGTCCTCGGACTTTTCAAAACTAAGGGTCTTATCGGAGGTTGATTAGGTTTAATGATCTTCCCACCCATGAAATACAAACAATGATATATGTTACATTATACATTCATTTATACACGCACTATACCATGGATTATTCACACATATGTACACACATACTAGTACTCCTATACATACAGACATATATCAATACATGTGCACAGTAATAAGTAGAAATATAAATACACGTAAGGTATCAATATACAGACCCACATCTGTACACTTACTTTACCAAATACATATATACTTACATAAAAATTCACACAAGTATATGTTCAAAGATATATGCTATTTCATGAATACACATATAGATATATCTAAATACAAACACCTACGTATGCAATCAAACACACTCCTTATAATTATATATATCTATATACATACATGTTCACACACAATACTCATAAGTCACAGAGCTAACATACTTATGCATATACACACATATAGATACATCTAGATACATCCAAGTATAGACCAAGTATATATCCATATATAGATACACATACTATTATATCACATCCAATACGCATGCAACCTTGCTAACATACATATGTAAATATGTATATCCAAATATTGATGTACTTATAGTAAATAATCATACACCAATAATGATACACATTGATATGATGCACCACATATCTAGTGGGTGACCATACGCAAATATATCACTTCAAGCACATAAGTATACACACTTACAACTATATAGGCAATTATATCTAATGGTTCGCACACAGGTATGTACACAGTATATATCACTATAGTAAATAGTCATGTTAGCATATATGTATAGTATATCAACCTTCTAGCACATACTCACTTTTTTTTTGAATAGTTAGCTCGATCCTTTATTGAGAAATATACAAAAGTGTTACATCTTAAAGTAGGCCTGAGGTTTTAATAGAGGGAGGAGAGGGCACAAGCGCCGTCACTCTCTTCTATTAAATCCTCATCCTAAAATTTCTATACAGTAGAAGAACCAAAGTAGGACCCCTAGGGGACTTCAACCATTATTTCTGAAGTTCCAATTAGCTAGCACCGCCATTTCCTCCTCAGATGTCGAATCATGGGTTCCAGTTAGCTAGCACCTACTCACTTTATATATGCAAGGATACATATATATGTATTCATATACAATATTCACTCACATAAATTTATATTCAACCACTTATACATTGCACAAATATACTTACATACAAGCCGATAACGTCATATATATTCAATGCAGTATATATATACATTCAACACTATATATATATATAGCATAAGAATTTTATCAATACAATATATGTATACACACACACACACACACACACACTTGTATATACAAGACATATCCATATATTAATCTTATTCACATGTTACACTCTCATATCATCACATGATATATAAATACACACCAATATTGTATAACTTGGCATACCAACTTATGTATATCTATTCACACCATTTAGTAAGCCAATATATTTCACACACTACTTATGATACACATCCAATTATAGATATACTCATATACACATATCTCATTATATCAATTTACACAACCATATTTATAGTATGCATACACATATCGTTATTTTTTATGTATACCATTGATCGCTCCGGATATACACCCAAAGAACGGTTGTAGTTTTACCGCAAGCGCACGGTGTAGCGGCGAGCGGGATATCGAACACAGGGAGGACGAATGACCGTGCTTGTTCCCAATCAACCTGGCTATTTAAGAATAGAGAAAATTGCCTTGGGCGATCCTGTCACAATCGTCAGACAAATGTGCGAAATATCAAATCAAATAAAGAACGTCTAGGGAATGGGGAATTCCCGCTACTCACCGTATTTCATAAATGTGGTTCGTCGGTATCAAAATTGCTAGAATGAGAATTCGGATGAACTAGTTGCAACTGAATGTAGAACCAAGCTCACGCTCTCGCGCTGTTGCCGGTCTATAGCTATCCTAGGTTTGGGTCCAATCTCTTGCAAACCCTAGCCTAGGGAAGCTAGCATTAGGATCAACATCATCGTCCAATTGCGCACCGAGCCCAATCTCTTGCAAACTCGGTCCACAATCTAAATTAGGATAGTTCCTACCCGTCCAATCTCTTGCAAATGGGTATTGGCATGGAATTGCAATCGGGAATCCTAGTATCGGTCCAATCTCTTGCAAACCGATACTTCGAAAATCCGACTCCAACCCAATTCGGATTTCTAGGGCTTCCTATCAAATTGGGATCCAATCTCTTGCAAATCCCAATTGATATGAATACCTAGCAATCCGTAGTAAATCGATCCCAATCTAATCCATAATAGCAATTCTAGCTCAATTTCTACCAATTCAACACAAATAAGAAAGTGGGCTTGTAGGGTTCATCCCCACGCCCCAAGACGTGGAGACTACTCACAAATCATAGCAATAGCACAAAAATAATCAATGAAATAAGCAATAGAATTCATCACAACAATGATATAAACAATAAAAATAGAATTTTTAGGGAAGAGAGATGCAAACCAATGTAGTTCTTCAATTAATCCAACAAAAATCCAAGTTTTGCTCCTTCTCCAATCACAAGAATAAAGCTAAAAAAACTAATCTAAAAAGCTGCAAAAAATCTAAGAGATGGCTCTCTAAACTAGGGTAAAAACAGGGCTTAAATAGCCCCAAAAATCGTCCAAAAATCGTGACCAAAATACCCCTGCACAGCCTGTTTTCCGCAGTTTTCGCTACAGGCAGCGCATCGCACTCGGCCGAGTGACAAAAGTCGCTCGGCCGAGTGAAAACCCTGCAATTTTCCAGAAAGTCGGGGCTTTCAGGGGTCTTCAGTTCGGAGGCGGCTCGGCCGAGTGAGTTGTCGTCACTCGGCCGATGACTTCACTGCACTCGGGCGGACGGGATTCTCCACTCGGCCGAGTGGGTCTTCTGAAGTTCAGGCAGCCGAAAAACAGAAACTTCGATGTTTTAGAAGGGCTTCATCTGGGCGCCACTCGGGCGGACGTGGTATCGTCACTCGGCCGAGTGGGTCTTCTGTGCTCGGCCGAGTGCACAGGTAACTCGTGTCTGAACTGGTCGGCCGAGCAGTGTCTCGCTGGTCGGCCGAGTGGCTCCTCCACTCGGCCGAGTGGGACACAAAGAATGCCCAATCTGCTTGTTTTGGCCTCCTCGTTGCTCCTGCGACGTCCATTCTTCTTCCGCTCCTCTCCAACAGCAAAATACCCCTCGGGGAGGTCGTCGGTGACCGTCTAGAGTAAGCGCATCTCGAGATCACTCCAAATCGCGCCAAATCACCTGAAATGCGACAAAAACAACAAATCGTGAAAAGCATCGCAATATCGTCGATATATCGTGAAGAACATGATTTGGGCGATCTAAATGGCATGCAAATATGCGGAAAAAAGGTGTAAAATAAGGAGTGATCAAAATCCCCCAAGCTTGCCTCTTACTCGTCCTCGAGGAAGATAAGTAGAAGGCGAACCCGGTGGATTTGGAAAACGAAAACGGCGAAAAACGGAAAAATGAAAAAACGAAGAAGAATGAAAACGAAATGGAAATTAAGAAAGAAAGAAAGAAAGAAAGAAACGAAGAGGTATGATGCTAGATCATTTTCTCAGGACGTGGGTTTCACTTACTCTTATAGCATGCACCGAATGAAAAACTCATGTCAAAGGATTTTATTTTGATATCATAGTATAATGGTGCAAATAGAAATAGAAAACCCACGAAAACGTTATAATCATGAAAAACGGAATAATTTTAAAATTAACGTCGTCTGAATCATTTAAAGCGGTATACAAATCATAGATCACACACTTTTCAATTGAACGCTTTCTATCTGGAGTATAAGAGTATCACACTAGAGAATAGAGAGAATAGAAAAGTATGGATTTCATGAAATGAGTGCTAGGCTTAGATTTCTGGACTTCGTAAAACTAAAATAATCTCACCGAGTATAGAATATTACTTAGCCTAGGTTGTCGTGCAATGTCAAGTAGTCACTCTCTCACACATCAATGGATCCCCTCTCCCAAGCTTATCTATAAGCATGGTGGCATAAAAAATATTTACATCCCCATTTTTTATACATATAGCTCCAAAAGCAACGAAAAGAAAGAAGAAAGAAAGAAAGTGAGTGAGATGTGATCTTTTATTCAGGATTTTTTTTTCTTCTTTTATTATTATTATTATTATTTTCTCTTTGCAATAAGCAATATATACACAACGATCCCAACTCAGAGAGAGATAATGATGTACAAGAATGTTTTTCTCTCTTTTTTTTCCTTTTAGAATAAGAGATTTGGAGCTAGAAATTAGTAGCGGGGGAAAATGCCATAAAATAGAATCACTAAGGGGAGATTCACCAATGATTTTAAAAGTAGAGAAATGATGTTCAAGATTTGTGGAGAAAGAAATAAATATAACTCTCGGTTCACTCTATAAGACATGCACGACAACTTCAGCAGGGTAATCTAATCTACTCAGTTTCGATCACAAAAAAGCTAACTAATCCAGATATATCATAGCTAACATCATTCAATCATCCTGAAGTGAAGTGTACAATTCATGCATATAGAAGTGATATAGGAAAAGAAATCAGTACTCCAGATATAGGCATTCAATGCGTGAATCTTGGTGTGTTTTCTGTGATAGCATACATATGAATATTCAGGCTCAGCTAATAATAAAATTTCATCCATTTTCATGCGGAAAAAGGTGTGGGTTACTATTCTAAATGCAAAGCAAGTCATAGCATCTGATATCTGAAATAAAACCTAAGACATGACAAATATAGCATGCATATAGAATAAGCTAAATCCAACGTCATCATCATCACAGAAAAGTCATCTCTAGCATGAGATGAAAAAGAAATAAAGATAAAGGGAAAATAGCAACTATGTAATGCGGCACACAGGAAAATAAGAAAAACGTGATGCATGGAAAAATAAAAGAAAAATGATGAAAAATAAGTGCAAAAGCGAAAAAAAAATGTGGTGTGAAAAACTAAAAATAAAGGTGGCAAATCGAAAAAGAACGTGAGAACTCACTCCCCCAAGCTAAATGGCACAGTGTCCTCAATGTGCAAAGTGTGGCACACCGAGAGACAAGCGATGGGAGGGGCAAGTGAGGATGCATGCATGGAAAAATGAAAAGAAAAAGGTAAAATAAAGAAATGAAAATATGATGCGGACATGATGCATGCACAAATAGGAGCGATACATAGATATAAGTGTCACCAAAAACTCTCCCTCTCTCCCAGAATAGATATAAAAAGATATGATCAAAAAGAGAATACCATAATAATAAGTGAGGGGAGGGGGGGTGGACAAAAAGTGCAACAGGACCCAGCAGAAACGGGCAGCACAACGGCAGGAATGGATCAAGGCATCAAGGGTGCCTAAGAAGGTGGTGCTGCGCCGTCTCCGTCCTGAGGCGGAGGTGGTGGTGGTGGTGGTGTAGGCTGCTGAGCTGGGGTGGGCGTGGAAGTGGAAGCAGGTCTAGTGTGTGTGGAAGTGTGTGTGGAAGTGTGTGTGGGAACCTGCTGGGTGGGTGGGGGTACGCGTGGGAGACGCTCTAAGACCTGTGTAAGGCAGTAGTGGATCTGGGGGATCAGCTCGAAGCGTCCAGCCATCGTAGAGACGGTGGAGGACAGGGTCCTAAGGTCACCTCTAAGACCACTCACCGCCAACTCAAGAGCACGTATGCTCTGCAGTACAGTGTCGGGGCGGGGGTGGTGCAGAGGGACGCACCGGTCTAGGCTGTGCAGGGCGAGGCTGGCGTACGCGAGTGGAGTATGTAACGGGCTCAGCAGGGAAGGGGACAAAAGGTGCCGCGCCTGAAAATGTGGGCCTGGCCTCAGTGTGAGGCCGGGGCACCGGCTGGTGGGAAGTGGAGGCAGCGGCAGCGAAAGAAGTGTGCAAAGGTAGCAACGAGGCGGCCAGAGAGGTCAGTGGCACAGAAGTGTGGACAGACGTCACGACACTCTCGGAAAATACAGCGGGGGTGGAGACAAAGGTAACTACCGCTGGGGTAGAACTGTGTGGACCAAAAGGCGCAACCCCAGCAGAGATCATGCTAGCCATGGTCTCCACGACCGCGGCAAACGAGGGCTCTCCACTCTCGACAAAGGTCGGTGGGCGCTCGGGGAGAGCGGAGCAAAGAGGCTCCACGGACAGAGGGCCAGAGGCGGCAGTGGGAGTGGTGGGGACAGCCTCGGAAGTGGTGACAGTGGTGGAAGTGGGCTCAGCAAAAGTACTCTCGACACCGACAGCGGTGTCAGGAGCAGCGGAAACATCTGGTATGGGCTGAGGGGCCACTGGGTCAACAGGGTCGGCGGCAGGCTCGGCAGGGTGTGCAGCAGGGTCTGCGGGGGCAGCCTGGGCAGCGTGGGCAGTGTGGGCCTGCTCGGCCTCCTCGGCCTCGAGCATGTAGGCAGCGGGGATCAGAACATCCATCGCTGGGAGCCAGTCGACGTGGGCTGGTGCAATCTGAGTCCGAGCAGGGCTCGGGAGAATCATGTAGTCGGCACCGTAAGGGCCGTGCAACCAGACCCAGTGACGCTCACCATGCGGACGAAGCATCTTCATCCGGGCCATAACGTCTATCGACAGAGAAGTGGGGCCCGGGACGCGTCGCAAGTCGTCAGGTAGGTCCTCGCCGGTCATCATGGTAAGCAAGGTGATCAGACCGCCGCAGCATATCGGTGAGCGAGCGCCCACCGATACAATGATGCGGTCTAAAAACCATGCCGCAATGTCGATCACGACGGCGGGGACAAGCTCGTCTCCATCCCTAGATAGAGCTCTGGGACGAGTCATCGCATAGAGCATGTAGAGCTCTGGCGTAGACATCGTGCCCGGCTCATATCTGGCCAAAAAGGTGGTCGCCATGAGGCGCTGGGCTATGCGGAGGCAGGGGTGGACAATGGCCGAGGCCTTGGCCCTACTAGGGTCAAAGGCAGCGTGGTGACCCGTAATCCGGGCCCAGAAGGCACCGGCGTCAAAGGAAGGTGGGGGGATATGGGTGGTGCCGTAACCGCGATCGGCTCCGGGGACGGCGGGCCACGAGAAGAATGCTCTCATCATATCGAGAGTGACCTAGCACTCTCGATCCATGAACCGGAATGAGCATCCCTCGTCGGTCCGGGCGATCGAACTCAAAACCTCAAGTGTCGGGCGGGTAAAAGTATCCGCCGACACCTGCAGAAAATCTCGCCAGCCCACGTTGTCGTACAACGTGAGCATCCCCTCTAGTACCCCCAGGCGTCCTAGGTCAGCGAGGTGTGCAAACCTGGAGGGTACGATCGAGCGCTGGGAGATACGCTCGAAGACGGTGCGGTGTGCATCGTCTCAGAACGTAATCCCGAGCGGCCCGACCAGTGGAGCCGGTGGTGGTGGCTGTGGGTCGGCGGGGAGAGGCTGTGCGGGCTGTGGGTGCACTGCAGGCTGTGCGGGGTGTGCGGGGCCTGCAGGCTGTGCTGGGTGTGCGGGGTGTGTGGGGACGGTGGAGGAGAGTCCTCCAACTCGTGGGAGGGGCCGGCATCATCCGACCGCTTCCGCTTGGCGGAAGCTCTCTTCGACCGCGGCCGTGTCCGGGGCGGCAAATCGGCCCCGAGCGCGCGCCGAAAAACGTGAAAAGTGTGGCGTGTGCAAAAAGAATGGAAAGAGTATACCCAAACACGCCGCGAGTGCTAAGCAGTGGAAGCGTGCGAAGTCCGCGCCTCCACGAAGTCCAAAACAGCCCGTAGAAGCTCCCCTGAGCTCCCCTAAGCTCCAAAAAGCAACCTGCGCATGAAAAAGCGATATCAGCGAGTAATAATCAAAATGTATGGAGCAATAGGGGTATAATGGATAGATATAGAAATTGATTTGGGTTAGGGGGGCGTTTAGCACATGGATCCTCAAGAAATACACGAAAAGAGGAGAAAACGGCGAAAACAGGGGTACCGGAGGTGATCGAACGGGCGGCCGCCGGCGGCGACTCAGGCGAGGCGTCGGCGGTGCTCGGCCGACGGTGGCGGGCCGAGCGGCGGCGGGGCGGCGCTGGTCGGGCGAGCGAGGGGTCGGGCGAAGCGATCGGGCGAGGGGAGCTGAAGGGGCGCGGGCGGTTTGGGGTTTTGCGATTTCGAAAACTGTGCCCCCCCTCGCCCCTTATATATAAAAAAAGTTACGACTCGGCCAATGAAAATTTCCTCCCCGCTATCGCTTCGGCCGAGTGGCTTTGCCAGCCTCGGCCGAGTGGAGTAAGTCCATTCGGCCGAGTGACTCAAGCTACTCGGCAAGACTCGCCCTAGGAGGGTATCCGTTTTACTCGGCCGAGTGACAATATATACTTGGCCGAGCAGCAGTTATAATGGAATGAGGAAAATAAACAGAGAGTTGGGCACAACAGACTTCCCTCGTTCGTGAGCGGCTCGGCCGGACGAACTTGTGTACTCGGCCGAGTGACTAGTATACTCGGCCGAGTGAGGCTTGTGTTCTGCTGTTTGTCTTCGTTTTGGCTCTAAACTCTGTCTTTCTTTCTCCAATCGATTTCATCTTCCTCCTAAGCGTCGAGCGCCTTCTTGGAGCGCTCCTCGTCGTCTCGTTCATCCTCCTCAAGATGGACCTACCTATCTCCTCTCCTGTCAAGAAAAATAGGACCCGTTATCGCAAAATTTTTGGGCGAACGACTCAAAACACTAAAAATTTCTAAAACGAAAATAAAGAAAAAGTAAAAATAAATCAAAAACCGCCGGGTTGCCTCCCGACAAGCGCTCGTTTAAGGTCGTGAGCTCGACCCCCTATAATTTTCAATCAATGCGGGATGTTTGGTGCATATGAGATGCACCCATCAAACTTTCCGGGGAGCGCGATTAGATTTGGATGTGGCGGCGGCGCGTTCTCCCTCGGTGGTCTCCTATCTCGAATAGTGTTGGGGGGATGCTCCCCCAAGCTAGCATTTGCTCCTGTCAACCTTTTTGCCGGTGATGCCGATTTCCGTGCCGGCGGAGCTTTCTTTGGAGACTTTAATTTCGAGAGCTTGCAGAGCTCTCGAATCCTTGCGACATCAGCGTCGCCTTCATCTTCTTCAGCGGAGAAGTCGGGGGAATCATCTTTATTCTCTTCATGGCCTAAATCTGGGCCTTCTTCAAAATCTTCATCAAAAAGAGCGCCAATTGAGTGAGGGATCGCCTCCTCTATCACCTCATCAAGGAGGTCCGAGAGATCATCCGACCGTTCCTTAAGCAAATATACCCTATTGGTTTCGCCCGTCGGGATTCCTTCGGAATAGTGCTTGAGCCTTTGACCATTTACTTTGAACGTGGAACCGTCCTTGCTCTCCAACTCGAAAGCTCCTCCCGGTTGTATATGCTTGATGGTGAAAGGTCCGGACCAACGTGACCTCAACTTACCGGGGAATAGTCGGAGCCGGGAATTATAGAGCAAGACTTTGTCTCCTACTTTGAAGTCCGTGACGGTTATGCGGGCATCGTGGAGAATCTTGGTCCTTTCCTTGTAAATTCTCGAGCTCTCATAGGCGTCTCTCCTTATTTCATCAAGCTCGTTGATGTCCAAGAGTCGCCTCACCGCCGCACTCTTGTAGTCGTAGTTAAAGGTCTTGATGGCCCAATATGCGCGGTGCTCCAACTCTACCGGCAAGTGGCAAGCCTTCCCATAAACTAATCGGAACGGTGTGGTGCCTATGGGGGTGCGAAAGGCCGTACGATATGCCCATAGAGCATCGTTTAGCTTCATTGACCAATCCTTTCTAGACCGATCCACGGTTTTCTCGAGAATTTGCTTGATCTCTCTATTTGAGACTTCCACTTGGCCGCTCGTCTGGGGGTGATAGGCCATGCCAACTCTATGGTTTACTCCGTACTTCTTTAGCATGGCTTCAAACTTGTTCTCTATGAAGTGGCTTCCCCCGTCGCTTATCAAGGTACGAGGCACTCTGAAGCGCGGGAAGATATTTTGCTTGAAGAACTTGGAGACGACCCTTGCATCATTAGTAGGGGTGGCAATTGCTTCCACCCATTTGGAGACGTAGTCGACGGCCAATAGGATGTATTTGTTGCCATTGCTCGATGGAAATGGCCCCATGAAGTCTACTCCCCAACAATCGAAAAGCTCAATTTCTTGGATGGGCCTCATTGGCATTTCATTGCGCTTGGAGATATTCCCGGTTCGTTGGCATCTATCGCACCCCTTTACAAAGTTGTGGGTGTCTTTAAACATTGTCGGCCAGAAGAACCCGCTCTGCAAGATCTTAGCGGTTGTTTTAGAGGCGGCATGATGTCCTCCGCATGGTAGACCGTGGCAATGCAAAATGATCGATGTCGCCTCCTCCTTAGAAACACACCTACGGATGACACTATCTTTGCATATCTTGAAATGGTAAGGATCTTCCCAAAAATAGCTACGGACCTCATGCATAAATCTCCTCTTTTGTTGCGTGGACATCCCATGCGGTTTGATTCCGCATGCCAAGTAGTTAACGAAGTCCGTGTACCAAGGTACTTCACCGGTCCTTACCGCATATAGCCTCTCATCAACAAATGTGTCGTCAATAGGTAGGCTCTCATCCTCCTTGTCGCGAATGAGCCTAGATAAATGATCTGCCACGACATTGTCTATACCCTTCTTATCTCTGATCTCTAGGTCGAATTCTTGCAACAAGAGTATCCACCTAATCAACCGAGGTTTGGCCTCCTTCTTGTTTAAAAGATACTTCAACGCCGCATGGTCGGTGTGGACAATCACCTTGGAACCGAGGAGGTAGGAGCGAAACTTCTCTATGGAATAGACGACTGCTAGAAGCTCTTTCTCGGTAGTGGTGTAGTTTTTCTGCGCGTCATCCAATGTCTTGCTCGCATAGTATATCGCATGAAGCTTCTTATCTTTTCTTTGCCCCAATACCGCTCCAATGGCTTGGTCGCTAGCATCACACATTAGCTCAAAAGGAAGGCTCCAATCCGGCGGTTGTATGATGGGCGCTGAGACTAGCGCTTCTTTCAAGGCGTTGAAGGCTTGTAAGCATTCACCTGAAAAAACAAAAGGAATATCTTTAGCGAGCAAAGAAGTAAGTGGTCCGGCAATCGAGGCGAAATCCTGTATGAAGCGGCGGTAAAACCCCGCGTGACCAAGGAAGCCTCTAATGCCCTTGACATTAATAGGAGGAGGGAGTTTCTCGATTACCTCAACCTTTGCTTTATCTACCTCAATTCCTCTCGAGGAGACAAGATGTCCGAGAACTATACCTTCCGTAACCATGAAGTGACACTTCTCCCAATTGAGAGTGAGATTGTTTTGTTGGCACCTTTTTAGGACTTTAGTAAGATTTTCCAAACAAGAGTCAAACTCACTTCCGTAAACCGAGAAGTCATCCATGAAAACTTCCATAATATTTTCAATGTAATCGGAAAATATGGATGTCATACACCTCTGAAAAGTAGCGGGGGCATTACAAAGGCCAAACGGCATCCGGCGGTAGGCGTAGGTGCCATAGGGACAAGTGAAAGTTGTCTTCTCTTGGTCATCTTCATGCAAAGGGATTTGGAAGAATCCCGAATACCCATCTAGATAGCAAAAGTATTTATGTTTCGCAAGTCGTTCAAGCATTTGATCGATGAAGGGCAACGGGTAATGGTCCTTTCGGGTAGCTTTATTGAGTTTCCTATAGTCAATGCACATTCGCCATCCCGTGACGGTGCGCGTAGATATGGGCTCGCCTTTTTCATTTTTTACGACAGTCATCCCCCCTTTCTTGGGGACGACGTGAACGGGGCTAACCCACCTACTGTCTGAAATAGGATAGATTATACCGGCTTCTAGCAATTTTAGGATTTCCTTTTTAACCACCTCCTTCATATTCGGGTTTAACCGCCTTTGAGGCTCAATGGAGGTGGCGTCGGTATCCTCCAAATGGATCCTATGCGTGCAAAGCCTAGGGCTTATCCCTTTTAGATCGGAGATAGTGTAGCCCAGGACGTCCTTGTGACTCCTAAGAACGTGAGAACAGTTGTAGTTTTACCGCAAGCGCACGGTGTAGCGGCGAGCGGGATATCGAACACAGGGAGGACGAATGACCGTGCTTGTTCCCAATCAACCTGGCTATTTAAGAATAGAGAAAATTGCCTTGGGCGATCCTGTCACAATCGTCAGACAAATGTGCGAAATATCAAATCAAATAAAGAACGTCTAGGGAATGGGGAATTCCCGCTACTCACCGTATTTCATAAATGTGGTTCGTCGGTATCAAAATTGCTAGAATGAGAATTCGGATGAACTAGTTGCAACTGAATGTAGAACCAAGCTCACGCTCTCGCGCTGTTGCCGGTCTATAGCTATCCTAGGTTTGGGTCCAATCTCTTGCAAACCCTAGCCTAGGGAAGCTAGCATTAGGATCAACATCATCGTCCAATTGCGCACCGAGCCCAATCTCTTGCAAACTCGGTCCACAATCTAAATTAGGATAGTTCCTACCCGTCCAATCTCTTGCAAACGGGTATTGGCATGGAATTGCAATCGGGAATCCTAGTATCGGTCCAATCTCTTACAAACCGATACTTCGAAAATCCGACTCCAACCCAATTCGGATTTCTAGGGCTTCCTATCAAATTGGGATCCAATCTCTTGCAAATCCCAATTGATATGAATACCTAGCAATCCGTAGTAAATCGATCCCAATCTAATCCCTAATAGCAATTCTAGCTCAATTTCTACCAATTCAACACAAATAAGAAAGTGGGCTTGTAGGGTTCATCCCCACGCCCCAAGACGTGGAGACTACTCACAAATCATAGCAATAGCACAAAAATAATCAATGAAATAAGCAATATAATTCATCACAACAATGATATAAACAATAAAAATAGAATTTTTTTAGGGAAGAGAGATGCAAACCAATGTAGTTCTTCAATTAATCCAACAAAAATCCAAGTTTTGCTCCTTCTCCAATCACAAGAATAAAGCTAAAAAAACTAATCTAAAAAACTGCAAAAAATCTAAGAGATGGCTCTCTAAACTAGGGTAAAAACAGGGCTTAAATAGCCCCAAAAATCGTCCAAAAATCGTGACCAAAATACCCCTGCACAGCCTGTTTTCCGCAGTTTTCGCTACAGGCAGCGCATCGCACTCGGCCGAGTGACAAAAGTCGCTCGGCCGAGTGAAAACCCTGCAATTTTCCAGAAAGTCGGGGCTTTCAGGGGTCTTCAGTTCGGAGGCGGCTCGGCCGAGTGAGTTGTCGTCACTCGGCCGATGACTTCACTGCACTCGGGCGGACGGGATTCTCCACTCGGCCGAGTGGGTCTTCTGAAGTTCAGGCAGCCGAAAAACAGAAACTTCGATGTTTTGGAAGGGCTTCGTCTGGGCGCCACTCGGGCGGACGTGGTATCGTCACTCGGCCGAGTGGGTCTTCTGTGCTCGGTCGAGTGCACAGGTAACTCGTGTCTGAACTGGTCGGCCGAGCAGTGTCTCGCTGGTCGGCCGAGTGGCTCCTCCACTCGGCCGAGTGGGACACAAAGAATGCCCAATCTGCTTGTTTTGGCCTCCTCGTCGCTCCTGCGACGTCCATTCTTCTTTCGCTCCTCTCCAACAGCAAAATACCCCTCGGGGAGGTCGTCGGTGACCGTCTAGAGTAAGCGCATCTCGAGATCACTCCAAATCGTGCCAAATCACCTGAAATGCGACAAAAACAACAAATCGTGAAAAGCATCGCAATATCGTCGATATATCGTGAAGAACATGATTTGGGCGATCTAAATGGCATGCAAATATGCGGAAAAAATGTGTAAAATAAGGAGTGATCAACCATCATACACTATTATACATTCAAATATACTTCCACTTAGGCTCACCAACAATCATCCATATACTAACACATATATCATAAGTTTATTTACACACCAATACATATTCACACAGATACTCTGTATATATATATACACTCATCCACTAAACACCTATATACAAATATATCTTCTAACATCACTTTAATGCATCATACTCTAGTATCTATACTTACGGCTCTATATACATCCTTATGGTCATACATATACACCCCTAATTATAATCTAAATATAGATTACCACATAGATAATACATAACACTCTATTGCACAGATAATATGTTTTACACATAATTTCACTCATCAAATATTACATTGACCTCAATCCACTCAAACAACATTACTATACACACACCTATACTATGAATAACAAGAATACACTTAAGTAGTCATGCACGTATCTATAGTGTATCTTATTTACAGATATATTTATAGACACATATCTATAGAAATACACGTGAATACACTACAATACTTTTATATCCATGCAAACACATACATACCAATACATATATGTATATATTCAAGCAACTACCCATGCTTAACCTCAGGGAGCTCTTTACATTGGGTTTCCTAATAACAGGGTTTTACCCTAAGGCTGATCACCTACCCACCTTAGGATACATCTACCCCTATGGAGCATTACCTATACTATCCTTATGCACGCAGCAGTGCGGAGACCAGCATGGGCCACCAACTGTAACGACGCGGTCCCCGAGATACCCGATAAGTACGAATCCGTATCAGGTATTCCCGAAGAGGCGAGTGTTATGTAGAAAGAGAGAAAGGAAGAAAGTAAAAGAACACTGCAGGTCACTGCGCACGTACTGGAAAGTACAAGTAAAGCTCCATCACATATAAAACACTGAGAAAATAAACAAAAGTACAAATTTCAATTTATTATACAATGAGACAACATTTTACATACACCATCTGTACAAAAGAGAGAAGCTACACTGAGATAACCATAATGTTATACAACTCCAAGTCCAGATCCAATTTATACAACTCCAACATCCTCAATGTCACAAACCTAAGTACAAAGTTCTATCCGAAAAAGAAACACCAAAAGTACAAGTCTCTCATCATACCCCTCGCCAACCAATCCTACAACTGTTCACCAACTCCAAAGCTCCAGCCTCTAACTCCAACTTCCAACTCACATAACCTGAAAGTCAACGGGGACACGTCAACGTGTGACCCAGTAGAAACTCCTAACACTCTAGTAGAACCCAGTTTTAGAACTGGTCTGCCTATCTAGGGAGGGTGGTCTAACAAGTAAGGTTCATGGTGCATAAAATTGAGCACATTCTAACATGCGAACTTAGTTATGAGAACTTGCAAAATATGCATATGAAACCATTTTATGAAATGCAGATATTGAAAGGAAGCATAAAAACATGTTACCATGGGATAGTAGCATTAAAGTAAACAAAAGTAAGGAGACATGAGGTAACAACATTTATAAATTAAAGACAATTACTATAAGTTGTTGATCCACATGTTTGGAACTCGTGTAAATCGTAGGACGCTAAGGAGTCGGACTTCACCCAAGGTGGGTGAAAAAGTGGTACCACTCCAGCGATACGAGCACTAGAGGGGCCTCTCGTAACTCCGTACCCGAACGGGGCAAGGCACTAGAGCGAGACTCATCTCGGTTTTTCTGTGAAAAACGGAGAAAACCATCAATTACCAGACATGGTGCGACACGAGCACAACACCAGCCTCTCCAACTCTAGTCAACTCCCCCTTACGGGAGTGACGTGGCGAGTGAGAAATAGTACTACGGTCCGCTCCTTAACACCTAAAATTTACCCGTGTTCCCCCAAACCCACATTTGGAGTCTCACCCATTTTAGAATGGACTGAGCACTCCGATGTCAACTCTCATCCTCACTCTTAGTTTTCAAATTATTACATCATTACTTTGACAATGATTCATTTACGGTTCACTTCCACTTTCACTTCATTTTAACAAATATCATTATCATCATCATCTTTATCATCTCAAGTAAAGCATTACATGAAACATCATAATAAACTCGTTATCATGAACGTACTAATATGAGCACAAGAACATTAACCACTTGAACTTAAGCAACATGAACAAAACTTAAATGTAGCATAATTTACCAATCTGTCCAAAACTGTCAGTCCAGAAAGAATGGCTCTGCAGACATATTTATAGCCAGAATTAGATTCTGGTCCCCTTCAAAGGTGTAGATAATTTTCTGCAATTTTCCGTAGTATCCTAGATTGTATTTTTCTGATTTTTCTGCTATTTTATATGATTTTTCTAAGTTGATGTCCTGTGCTAACAAAAATTCCAGCAACTTGTTTTTCCAACTAAACTAGTTCTTTAACATCATTTAACACCAAACACACCATATATCATACAATGAAATATACTAACAACTTAGCATACTAAAACGTGACGATCATAACCTTATAACATGAAAACTAACACAACCAACATCGCTATGGAAATATGATAACAAGCTTGGGAACATAAAACAATTTGTGCTTAAACTTAACATGACATAAAACATACATGATTTGCAAGGAATAATTTTGACACATAAAGAACATAATATTTCATGACATGTTAATCTAACTAAAACTCAATTTGCCTAGCCTAATTTTTCCTAACAAAAGATAACATTTTCTAGGCTTGTTGACATAAATTAAAGGGTAAATGACATTAAAATACCCTAACGTTTGGGCCATTTTCACTTATATACCCTATCGTTCATTTTGGTAAACTTTGATACCCAAATCTAAATTTGATGTAGGACTGGAGGAGGAAATATTGTCTGAAGAGGAGGCTGAAAACACTGTGCATCCCAGACATAGGAAGACTGATGGAATGCATGTATTTGGAGGCCTCTTCAGACAATATTTCCTCCTCCAATCCTACATCAAATTTAGATTTGGGTATCATAGTTTACCAAAATGAACGATAGGGTATATAAGTGAAAATAGCCCAAACGTTAGGGTATTTTAATGTCATTTACCCTAAATTAAATCCTAATTTACATATCATAATTTCCTTCTAAAATCTTTTAATAGTGACCTATCTTAAATAAGTTCCTAGTGCTAAAACTAAATCCTACTAAGGTGTTAGGAATCTACCTCCAAAAGTCCTCCAAAATTTTCTTTGGCCCTTCTTATTTCCTTGATGAATTTTTTTGCCTCCTAGTCTTCTCCTTCAACCTCCTAGCTTGGCCTTCAAAATTGGAATGTTTGGAGTATTTTTGGAGAGAATTTGGATGTAGAATGATGAGGAATGGATGTGGGTTTTTGGTGGTGGGATGAGTGGTGCTTAGGGAGGAGAGTGGTGGTGGGAAAGGTGGAGCAAAAGGGAGGAGAGGGAGAGAGATGATGAAAGCTTGATTTTTCTTCTTTTCTTTCATTTTTCCTTAAAATTTTCTTATTTTAAAACTATGCACAAGCTTAGTCATTCCCTAAAATCCTCTCCACATGCCATGTAGCTTAGGGTTAGGTGAGGGTCATCCTCCTAATGACACATAATGATAGGTTAGGTGAGAATTAATCTCCAAATGACACCTTGCAAGGAGGAGGTGGCATGGCAAGGCAAATTAGGAATTTAATTTCTAAATAAATGAGAATACATAAATTAATACACCATACCATCCTAATACACAGTATTTCATCCAAATACTTCATTTACATAATTCAAATGATGTTCTAAAATTATTTTAAAAATATTTTACTTATTAGAAAATTATGGAAAATTCATGAAAATACCCAAAAATCTTATACGTACAAATACATCAAAAAAATACATACATTATACTCGTTTATACAGAACGGGATATTACATTGTCCTTTTTTAATTTATATATCATGGTGGCCTTATAATGGATCCTTAGATGGCAAGCAGAAAACACTAGGGGGGTGCAAGAATAATTTTTTATAAAATCTTATAAAAACTTTTAAGTTTTTCGTCTAAGAAATCAAATTGTGTTACCAATAATATAAACGAGATATGCAGCGAAAATTTAAAAAGAATATTTGCAAAAATATAAATTAACACAAAAGCAACACAAACATAAAGTCTTATCATGGTTCAGTCGATTCCCGCCCTACTTTTAGCCCCCAAGTCCAACTTGAGCTTTCCACCACTCAATTCCAAATCGAAAGAAAAGTACAACCTTTCCACTACATCACAACCTGGTGCATGAAAAAACCACTCGAACAAACTCAAGTAAACACCCTCTCAACAACTTGAGAGAAACCCTTCCCTCTTACAAACAGAAGTAAACACCCTCTCAACAACTTGAGAGAAACCCTTCCCTCTTACAAACACAAGATAAAACACTTACAACCTTATTGAAGTACGATTTTTTTATAGCCTTGCGATGAAGCTCGTGTGTAGAAGTGAGACTATAAGAGTTTTGATCTCTAAAAGAAGTTGAAATCTGAGGCTTGGGATATCAAGGAAATGGAAAATAAATCAAATGACAAATTTAAGCAAAAGACCAAGAATGAGGGGTTTTTACTAGTGAAAGCTTTTAAGCACAAAAACAAGTTTACCTTTAAATAATATGAATTTCTTGATATAAAAAACCATGTAATAGTTCACTATTTACAGATGAAGAAAACACGAATTTCCAAAACCATAGAAAATCCACTCTGGCCAACGGTAATGTTCTAGTCGACTAGTGTAAACCGATTAGTCGACTAAAGGCTATTATTCTACTAATCACCAAGTACTAATCGACTACTCGGTCATGTAAATAAAGCTGCTAACTCACTGTTTTGAATTAAACGACTAGTGTTTTGATGATAGTTAATTAATCCACGAATTAGTCGACTTTCACTTAAAGTATGGTCGAGTAATTCTGACATGTTGATAACCATAAATATCCAGGTTTATTAGTCAACTAGTGTGAGTAAATAGACTAAAAATCAATGTCTTTGTCAAATGTTTTGGATCATAAAATAGCTTATTCACTGCTAAAATCATTATCAGGTTTTGTGGGTTTTGAGTAGTTTTAATATTAAAATATTCTGAAAAATAGTTCAAAATCATAAAAAAGATATTTTAACAAAATCATAGAATTATCCTAAAAATAATTTAAAATTATTTTGATAGTATTTATAGCATAAATACATATTTATATGTAGGATCGTCACATTGTTCAAGGCATTAACCGTCGCTAGAAGAGGGAAGACACTAGGACTTCTTCATGGTATGTTCTGTTAAAATCTTTATTTGAGTCTAACTCAATAGAGTTTTGATTCGCATGTCTTTCCACACACACATGAATCCTTTAGGGATTATTAAAGTCAAAAATGTCTAAGACAGTTGTCTTGTTGACGTGGACCTTTCGTGCTGAGTCGGAGCCTCGTTAGCGAGTTGAATGCGACCCTAGGTTGGAAGAACTTGGGTCGGTTGATGGATGGTGAATATCTTGCTATGCTTGATCGACCTTCGAGCGAATTGTGTGTTGACGGATCGAGGCTGGGACACTTGAGACGACCCTCACGAAAGGTTGAGACTTAGCAATCTGCACCATAAGGAAGCGTTAGGGGGGTCGGATCTGGGTCCTGACCCAGATCCCCTCCGATGCTTAAGTTAGTTTGGAAACTTAAGGATGAGAGAGAACATGAAGCAGTTGGGATCGACCCACGGAGGTTCGTCTAAGATCTGACATCATAAGCTCTTTAGTGGAAGAATTTTAAGCTGAAGAGTAGAGTCTATGTATTAGATCTCGTACCTTGGGAAATGGAACCTTTTGGTATTTATAGACCTCCTGGGTCCTTTTCAGTGACGTTGAAGAGATAACGGTCACCTATTATGGTGCCATGATCTACCTTCTTTAATAGGAGCGAATGTTGCCTACGTTCCCGCTATTTATGAGGCCATCAATCTACGTTCGAGTAATGGGAGTGCAAAGGGCGACTGCTTGCTGTTCTGTGATTGAGTCGATTTTGGGCTTCTTTTGTCGGCTTCGTGGGCCTTAACCACTCATTGGTCGAGTCGTCTCGAGTGCCAGCCCAATGATTCAACAATGGCCCCCGTCGCACAACCTTGAAGAGTCTACTTGTTGGGGTCAAGCGATATTACATCACATTAATGGGTCATGACAGTCGAGGAATAAGCACTCAAGTTCTACGTGCCAAAACGTCTGCCTCACCGATTCGGATGATTTGCCGGTTCGAAACCCAAGATGCTTAGAGTCTTGGATCTTCGACATGTGTCTTATCATGCGGCTGTCGTATTATTGATATAAGAATGTTCCAGTGTAGGAATTTGAAGACATCATCTTTGTCTTCCTTGATTTGGATATTCTCTCTTTGAAAGAAATGGCTTCATCTTCCGTCCTTGCCTCAGAGAGGAGCTTGGTTACCGTCATACAAAACAACAAGGAGGGGATCATGGAGCCTGCTTTGATCGCAAATCTGAGGTCCATGGTTAGAGCCAATCAGATTCCTGAGCTTCAGAGCAACTACATCCGCCTTAATTATCAGATTCGTGTGCCAGGGAGGGATGAGATGGTCCATCGTCCTGGCGACCGAGAAGTCTGTGTCTATGTCAAATCCTTCCAACAGGGCTTCGATTCTCCATGCACCCTTTCATGCGCTATTTCTTGTGCACCCTAAAAATTTCTCTCTGCATGTTGATGCCGAATGCCATAGGCATGCTGATGGGCTTTATGGCTCTATGCATGATGAAAGGAATTGAACCCGTCGCTGAGACTATTTAACCATTTCTTCTCGGTTCCTCCTCTCAAGACTCTGGGCTGGTATATGATAACTGCTCGTCGAGGTAGGAAACTGTTTGACGACCTCCAGACTTCCAATGCCAAATGGAAAGAGGAGTTCGTGTTCTTAGTCTTTCAAGGAGAGGTGAGCTTCTTCACCGGCTAGGGTGCCCTTGACTTAGGCCCTACCGAGTATAAGCCTTTGACTAGAGATGGAAGCCAGTGACATCCTGGCAAGTCTGCCAGAGAACATGAGGAAGACGAAATGGCTGTGGTCCGATGACGTGTTGCGTCAGACTGTGTGGACGAAAGGTTGTTTCGATCGTGCCAGCCAACTGTTCGACCTTCGATCTCTGACTTAACTTGTTTGTTTCTTCTGCAGGCATGGTCGGTCTGGAGTATCATGTGGACCTACTCTGGGGGAGGGAGCTGATGCCTCTATTAGAGAGGCTAAGGAGAGTATGTTATCTCCTAGAGTGCTATCCGTTGGAGGAAGGACGGCTCAATCACTGGAGGATCGACCCGTCGTTGTTGTGAGGACTTCTCAGGTGGCTCGTCTCCAAAGGAAGAGAAAGGAGAAGCCCGCCTCAAAATTCAAGGTGGTTGCCATCGAGGAAAGTAAAAGGAGCCGACGACTTCTCCTTAGTGACTCTAGTTGACTGAAGCTGCGGATCTGGTTCCTCAGCAGGCACGGGGAACTCTTCTAGAGGGAGACTCAAGGGAGGCCCGGGTCCCTCCGGAGCTCCTTTTGCACGAGGATTCCTGACCTTGAGGAGGCATGTTCCCTCCAGTACCATTGTTTAAATACATCCCCGATGAATTCAGGCCGATTTTAAGGGAGAGTCGATCTCCTCAGACTCCATTTGATTGCTCCATAGAGGAACTCATTCAAATGGAGTTTTCGATGAGGCGAGAAGATTCTGCTCTTCTGAATTGTAGGTCCTCTGCCTGGATTACTGAAAATGTGACCCTTCCATGAGACATGACTGTCATGGAGATGGTTGATTACGAGAGGCTTGCATCGATAGCCGTTCATGTTAACGTCCAGGTAATTATTACACCAGCCTCCATTGTAGGTGATGCAAGCACAGATGTTAAATATCATGTTGTAACGGTCGGTTTCCGATCGTACTTTCTTTGTGCACGTGCTCTTGATTGTGCACGTGTTTATTTTTGACTTTATTTGATTTTGAACGTTATTGAGTGATATATTGACGTGATCGTATCTGAGAGTATTAGTTTGTGGAATAACTTTGTAACGACATATCTCGAGTCGTTCTTCAGCGATACTATCTTATTTGACGTGACGTCGCGACTTTCTGTTTTGACGCGAGACGTTACGAATTTTAGTTTTGTCTCTCGACGTCGAAATTTAGATCCGTCTTCTCCACTCTCTTTCTTTAGTCATCCCGAACACCCCATAATTATTTTACAATTTTTGGACTTAATTTGACCTATTTTCCATTTTTTGAAAGTTTTAAATAATTTTAAAACCTATTTATATAAGAGTTTTAATTACAATAAAATTCCTATATTATAATAACGTATTAAAGAATTTTTAGGCAAAATTTTAGAATTTTTGGCCGCACCCATTTTGCGTGAGGGAGAGGAGAGTAATTTTAAATTAAATTAATTATTTTTAAATATTTTAATTACGTTTTTCCGAACCCTAACCCTAACCCTAGCTCTAACCTATTTATATTAGCCCTAGGCTAAGTTATTTGGGCATTACACAAAACCCTAGCCGCCGTTTCCTCTCCCAAAGCTTCGTCGCAACGTTGCGACGATCACCCAGTGCACGACCGGAGCTCACCCCTGCAAATCCTAGTGCACGACTGGAGCCGCTCCCCGCATCGCCGCTGCATCGCCCCCACTGCATCGCACCCCTGATGTCGCCCCGCTCCGACCGAGGCCGCCTCTCGGTCTGACCGAGAGACTTTCTCCGCACAGCCGCCCGCTCTGCACCGCTCCGCATCACCAAGAGCCGACCGACCCGCCCCGTCGGTCTGACCGAAGCCCGCTCCGCACCTGAAGGCCGCTCCGCACCCTGCTCCGCTGCCAGCCTCGCCCAAGCGCCCGACCGATGAGAATCTCCGCACCGACCCGCTGCGACCGAAGCGCCCGCCTTGCAACGCCCTCGCTGCGCTGCATCAGCGCCCGACCGAAGCCATCTCTCGGTCTGACCGAGAAAACTCTCCGCAGCGGCAGTGCACGACCGACGGCCATACGTCACAAGTTGGTTTCTCCCACACCAACTCCTGTGGTGGGCCCCCAAGTTCTCCAGAGGTGTTGTGGGTCCCCCTTGGACCCCTAGCACTGCTGAGGGCCCCACTTGGACGTGCTACTTCGCGGATTTGCCGTCTACGACGTTGCGACTCGTCGTAGGCCTTCGCCGCAAGTTCGAACTATTGGGGAATCGTACGAGGACCAGATCTGAAGCTGAGGAGTTCTCCGATCAGACCCGACATCCAATCTACAGCAAACTCCGGTTCAGGTTGGTTCCCCGAAACTCGTAGAAACCCCCACAATAGCTGACTGAACCCTAAACTAAAAACCGTCAACTTGAACTAAATTTACTTTCCAGCTCCTGTAAAATGTTGTACGAACATAGAAAATCGACGAACGGACTTTGTTGACTGTGCACATAGGATAGATCATCGATTAGGCTGAAACATCAAAAAGTGACTTTTGACGAATAGGATAGTCCCGAAAACCTAGAAACGAAACCTAATAGGATTTGATGAATTTAAGACCTGACATTGTCGCCGTGGCGATATTTCAGACGGACTTCTGCGGACGAGACGCTTGGACGAGACGCTTCGAGGGGACGACACACTCGCCATCACAGGCAAGTGTATCCACTTGCACTTTTTGGCCGTGCTTAGGCCTTAGTTGGTTAGAATTGATAACAGTGAACAAATAGAACCGGACGTGAAATGATAGCGTCCGGGACGACCCTTGACGGCTCAGACTTGACGACGAAGTCTGAGCCTGACAACAACAACTTTTGATGCTGTAGGGCTATCATGTGTGTGCGTGTGTATGGACACCCTAGAATAACCCTTCCCATCTTGTCACTTCCCATCCCGTCTTGCACAGCCCGTTGGGCAATAGGGCACTCTCCGAGTGATCCCTTGTACAGACTCACAGCCTGCGGGCAATAGGGCACTCTCCAAGCTAGAGAGAGTGATCCCTTGTACGGATACACATCCTGCGGGCAATAGGGCACTCGCCAAGCTAGAGCGAGTGATCCCTTGTACGGATATCTTGTCTTGTCTTGTCTTGGGGTTTGGGGTTGGGTTGAGCGTGCGCACGACAAGAGGGTCTGATCCCCCTCGAACCGTAAGGCGTGAACCCTTTCGTGTCTCACTTGTCTTGTCATGCCTTGTTTCCGTCACGTCCCGACTTGTCTTGACACCTGTAGGCTAGTCCCGTAGTTGGTAGCACACGCTACAACTACTACTTGTTGTGCTTTACTTTCCTGCTGCGTTACTTCTGTTTGTTACTCAGTTATAACCCCAACATGCTAATCAACCAGTAAAACGTTGTCTAAAAGTTGATACACTTGTAGTTTGGTCTAACCCTTTTTGTAGACCTGACCTGATGTACAGTTCCTTCTTTTGGTGCTGTACGTCAGGTGTTGAGCCAGAGTACGTCGACGAGGCGGACTTGCCAGCTGACGGAGAGCCGGAGGACGTTGATCCGGAGTACGACTCGGAGGAGGACCAGAGTTAGAGGCCTCTAGTTGCTGATCCAGATTTCTGTTCCAGTTTAGTTCGGGTGGGTAGCACCTGTTGCTTTTCTTGTCTAGGTTGGGTGCTTGCACCAGTAGTTTTCTTTTCTGCAGTTGTAGCCTTCGGGCGTTTTAGACTCTCAGTACTTTTGGATGTTTTATTTGGAATAAAATGAAATGATATCTCTTTTCAATACTTTGTTGTTTCCGTACTAACTTGCAGGGACCTGTTGCCTTTGTTTGGAATATCACAGACGCTTATTGGGTCTGGGCTCTTTGCCCTGGCCTAAGCGGGCCTTAGTCACGCTTCGCCTCCGACTTTTTGTGGGAAGCGGGGCGAGACAGGTTTTAGTGGTGGCCCATGCAGGTCACCTCTTTCTGCGAATACGGAACAATCGAAGTTTTGAAATTCATTTTATTATCATCCAATAATTGTACGAGTCTAACCTCTGTGTTTCTGTCAATAGGATGGCCGGACGACGTGTTACCCGATCGGGGAACTTAGGCGATGGAGTTCCGGAGGACCAGAGCGGAGACTTCCGTCAGTTTCTGGGTGTGATGAGGGAGATGCTGGATGTTCAGCATCAGTTGGTTCAGCAGTCCCAGCGTGCTGCCCAGGCTGTTCCAGTTGCACCACCACCACCACCACCTGCCCCTCGAGCTGCTCCAGGAGTGAAGCAGTTCAACGAGCTCCAGCCTAGGACATTTTCGGGGAAGGAGGGACCCCTAGCTGCTGATGAGTGGATCCAGAGCATGGAGGAGAAGTTAGTTGCTGCGAAGATTCCTGATGATACCCGTGTGGAGATAGCAAAGATGCAACTGACGGAGAATGCGAGGAATTGGTGGCGCATCGAGGAGAGGCATCTTGAGAAGCCAGTGGGATGGAAGACCTTCAGGTCTATGTTCAAGGATAAGTATTTCACCAAGTCTGCTAGGAGGGAGCTGCTGAGCAAGTTTATAGACCTGAAGCAGGAAGGTATGACTGTCGAGGAGTATGAAGCTGAGTTTGAGATGTTGAACCGTTTTGCCCCGCACATGGTGAAGAAGGAGGAGAAGCGATCTGATCGCTTTCGTCAGGGACTGCATCCGAAGATTCAGGCTTCGATGTATTCGGCGAGTTTCTCGACTATGAGGGAGGTGCTTGATGCTGCGAAGAATCATGAGCTCATAGCTCTTTTGCCTGACCCTCCAGCTGATAAGGGGAAACGTCCCATGGAGCAGTACCGGCCACCTGCCAGGCTGGCGATGAGGCCAGTTCAGACAGTACCATTCAAGAGGCCTGGAGCACCAGTTCAGATTCAGGGCAAGGGCCCGTGCCACTTCTGCGGAAAGCTTGGACATGTTCAGGCCACCTGCAGGAAGAAGATGGGGCTATGCTTAGTTTATGGAGATGCCTCACATGCTGCGAGGGATTGTCCGAGGGCTCGTCAAGCTGTGGCTGGAGCGCCAGCCCCGTTGCAGATGAGAGCGCCTGCTCCAGTTCAGAGAGGACCTGCTGCGCGTGGACCACCTTTGCCGCCACAGAGGCAGATGTACCAGAGAGCAGCACAGCCCCAGAGGCCGGCGTATACCATGACTGCTGTTGAGACTGAGGAGCTGGATGGAGTTATAGCAGGTAACTCTTGATCCTAGTTTTTCATTTCATAGTTTAGATCTTATTATTTGTGTTGCTTGTTTGACTTGTTGATAGAATAGTTTGATTTGACCATAGTCCCCTTATATCTTAGGCACCATTCTAGTGTCCTCTCACCCAGCCTTGGCTTTGTTCAACTCCGGTGCATCTATGTGCATCATATCCCGGAGGTTTGTGACAAAGCACTCTATCCCCACCCATACACTCCCTAAGTGTTGGGACATTACCACAGGGAACGGAGTGGTGACGGTAAATTTGGGATGTCGATCGATTTCTTTAGTGATCAGTGGACACGAGCTCTTTGCAGATTTCATTGTCCACGATCTGCCACATTTCGATGTCGTTCTTGGCATCAATTGGTTGGGAGATTTCCACGCCTCGATCGACTGTCACAGCAAGAGGGTGGTGTTCTGGATTCCAGGTCATCCGGAGTTCGAGTTCCGCAGCAGAGATGAGTCGCTTGGGCCCATCAAATTTCAGGCCAAGCTGGAGGTGCCGATTGTTACAGCCATGCAGATGGAGATGGAGATCGAGCGACCAGCAGTCGTCAGTGACTTCGACGACGTCTTCCCGGAGGATATCTCAGGTTTGCCACCCGACAGAGCTTTAGAGTTTGGAATTGATCTTATGCCGGGAACGCAACCGATATCAAAGGCGCCGTACCATATGGCCCCCGCTGAGCTCAAGGAACTGCGGAAGCAGTTGGATGAGTTGCTGCAGAAGGGTTTCATCCACCCTAGTGTGTCACCGTGGGGTGCACCTGTTTTGCTTGTGAAGAAGAAGGATGGGTCCTGCAGGATGTGCGTGGACTATCGAGGATTGAATGCTGTCACCGTAAAGAATAAGTATCCACTGCCGCGCATCGACGATATCTTTGACCAGCTTGGAGGTTCGCGAGTCTTCTCGAAGTTGGACTTGAGGAGTGGATACCACCAGTTGAAGGTAAAGAAGGACGATGTTCAGAAGACGGCTTTCCGGACGAAGTACGGACATTATGAGTTCGTGGTCATGCCGTTTGGCGTGACCAATGCACCGGCTGTGTTCATGAATTTGATGAACTTAATATTCTATGACTTCCTGGACAAGTTTGTTGTCATCTTCATTGATGACATTCTTATTTATTCGAAGTCTAAGGAGGAGCACAGCTGTCATCTGAGGACAGTGCTGGAGACGCTGAGGAGACATAAGCTTTATGCCAAGTATAGCAAGTGCGAGTTCTGGCTGGACAGAGTCGCATTCCTGGGACACGTGGTGTCTGGTGATGGCATATCTGTGGATCCGGAGAAGGTTAGAGCAGTCAGAGATTGGCCGACTCCGCAGTCAGCGTCCGACATCAGGAGCTTCCTTGGTTTAGCAGGCTATTATCGGCGGTTCATCAAAGATTTCTCGAAGATTGCAGAGCCGATGACGAAGCTGACGAGGAAGGACAAGGAGTTTATTTGGTCAGATGCTTGTGAGGAGGCCTTCAGTATCTTGAAGGCGAGATTGACCACGGCACCGGTGTTGGCAGTACCGGATCGAAGCGGAGGCTTCGAAGTTTATTGTGATGCATCAGGGAAGGGCCTAGGATGTGTCTTGCATCAGCATGGCCACGTGGTCACGTATGCTTCTCGTCAGTTGAGGACTCATGAGAAGAATTACCCGACGCACGATCTGGAGTTGGCAGCAGTGATTTTTGCACTGAAGATTTGGAGGCACTTATTGCTAGGTGAGAGTGTGAAGATTTTCACCGATCACAAGAGCTTGAAGTACATCTTTACACAGAAGGAGCTCAACATGCGTCAGAGGCGATGGTTAGAGCTCATGGCTGACTACGAGATTGATTTGCAGTATCATCCGGGGAAGGTGAACGTAGTGCCAGATGCCTTGAGTAGACTTCCTACTGCGATGATGCTTGCAGCCGACTGGAGAATTCAGCAGGAGCTTAGGGATATGGATTTGGAGGTTGTCCTACCTGGTGTGGTTCGTTCGTTCATGAATTTGCAGATTCAGTCCACGATCGTGGATCGGATCAAGGCAGCACAGGCAGGAGATCCGAAGCTACAGAGGATCAGGAGGCAGGTCGAAGCTGGACTACAGACGGAGTTCGTGATTCATGAGGATGGTTCGCTGCGGTACGGCAGTAGACTCTGTGTACCTGCAGGTGATGTTCACGAGGAGCTGTTGAGCGAGGCTCATAGCTCACCATATTCTATACATCCTGGAGGCACCAAGATGTATAAGGACCTCTGTCTGAATTATTGGTGGATTGGCATGAAGAGGAGTGTGGCACGGAGCGTTGCCAAGTGTTTGATATGCCAACAGGTGAAGGCTGAGCACCATCGTACTGCTGGGTTGCTGCAACCGCTTCCCATTCCGGAGTGGAAGTGGCAACATATTACGATGGACTTCGTGACTGGTTTACCTCGGACCCCGAGATAGAACGACGCAGTTTGGGTGATCGTGGATCGGTTGACCAAGTCTGCGCATTTTATCCCTTTCCGAGTGGGCCAGTCTACGAAAGCTTTGGCGAGGAAATATCTGGAGGTAAAGCTCCGTTCTACTTTTACTTCTATTTTGATTTTCTCTTTGAAATAGTCGTGACGTAGACCGTGTACGTGCAGGAGATTGTACGCTTACATGGAGTCCCCGTGAGCATTGTGTCTGACCGAGACACGAGGTTCACATCTCAGTTCTGGAGAAGTCTGCAGGAGCATTTGGGTACGAGTCTGAGTTTCAGCACGGCGTACCACCCGCAGACTGATGGCCAGTCCGAGAGGACTATTCATATTCTGGAGGATATGTTGCGAGCTTGTACGCTCGATTTGAAGGGATCATGGGAGGACCATCTTCACTTGGTGGAGTTTTCATATAACAACAGCTACCAGGCGAGCATTGGCATGGCGCCGTTTGCTGCCTTATATGGAAGGAAATGTCGATCGCCACTGAGCTGGGATGACATCGGAGATCGGGAGCTGTTGGGTCCAGAGATGATAGTTGAAGTTGTGGATGTCGTGAGGGACATCAGGGAGAAGCTTAGAGTTGCACAGGATCACTTCAAGCATTGGGCTGATGCCAAGAGGAGACCTTTGGAGTTCCAGCCTGGAGATCACGTCTTCCTGAAGATTTCTCCGAACCGCGGAGTTATTCGTTTTGGGAAGAAGGGAAAGCTGAGTCTGAGGTTTATTGGGCCATTTGATGTGCTAGAGCGTGTGGGAGCAGTGGCCTATCGCCTTGCTCTGCCACCATCTTTGGAGGGTGTTCACGACGTATTCCACGTATCTCAGCTACGTCGGTACGTCAGTGATCCGTCACACACGGTCGATTTCTCAGAGATTACGGTTCGACCGGACCTGACATATGACCAGCAGCCTGTGCAGATCTTGGACCGTCGACAGAAGAAATTGAGGAATAAGATAGTCGACCTGGTGAGAGTGATGTGGCGTCACGGATCGCCTGGAGAGTCCACCTGGGAGCGTGAGGATGATATGAGAGAGCGCTTCCCGCATCTTTTCCCAGCAATGCTTGATGTTGATTCCGAGGACAGAATCATTTCTAAGTTGGGGAGGATGTAACGGTCGGTTTCCGATCGTACTTTCTTTGTGCACGTGCTCTTGATTGTGCACGTGTTTATTTTTGACTTTATTTGATTTTGAACATTATTGAGTGATATATTGACGTGATCGTCCTGAGAGTATTAGTTTGTGGAATAACTTTGTAACGACATATCTCGAGTCGTTCTTCAGCGATACTATCTTATTTGACGTGACGTCGCGACTTTCTGTTTTGACGCGAGACGTTACGAATTTTAGTTTCGTCTCCCGACGTCGAAATTTAGATCCGTCTTCTCCACTCTCTTTCTTTAGTCATCCCGAACACCCCATAATTATTTTACAATTTTTGGACTTAATTTGACCTATTTTCCATTTTTTGAAAGTTTTAAATAATTTTAAAACCTATTTATATAAGAGTTTTAATTACAATAAAATTCCTATATTATATTAACGTATTAAAGAATTTTTAGGCAAAATTTTAGAATTTTTGGCCGCACCCATTTTGCGTGAGGGAGAGGAGAGTAATTTTAAATTAAATTAATTATTTTTAAATATTTTAATTACGTTTTTCCGAACCCTAACCCTAACCCTAGCTCTAACCTATTTATATTAGCCCTAGGCTAAGTTATTTGGGCATTACACAAAACCCTAGCCGCCGTTTTCTCTCCCAAAGCTTCGTTGCAACGTTGCGACGATCGCCCAGTGCACGACCGGAGCTCACCCCCGCAAATCCAAGTGCACGACCGGAGCCGCTCCTCGCATCGCCGCTGCATCGCCCCCGCTGCATCGCACCCCCGCTGTCGCCCCGCTCCGACCGAGGCCGCCTCTCGGTCTGACCGAGAGACTTTCTCCGCACAGCCGCCCGCTCTGCACCGCTCCGCATCGCCAAGAGCCGACCGACCCGCCCCGTCGGTCTGACCGAAGCCCGCTCCGCACCCGAAGGTCGCTCCGCACCCGCTCCGCTGCCAGCCTCGCCCAAGCGCCCGACCGACGAGAATCTCCGCACCGACCCGCTGCGACCGAAGCGCCCGCCTTGCAACGCCCTCGCTGCGCTGCATCAGCGCCCGACCGAAGCCATCTCTCGGTCTGACCGAGAAAACTCTCTGCGACGGCAGTGCACGACCGACGGCCATACGTCGCAAGTTGGTTTCTCCCACACCAACTCCTGTGGTGGGCCCCCCAAGTTCTCCAGAGGTGTTGTGGGTCCCCCTTGGACCCCTAGCACTGCTGAGGGCCCCACTTGGACGTGCTACTTCGTGGATTTGCCGTCTACGACATTGCGACACGTCGTAGGCCTTCGCCGCAAGTTCGAACTATTGGGGAATCGTACGAGGACCAGATCTGAAGCTGAGGAGTTCTCCGATCAGACCCGACATCCATTCTACAGCAAACTCCGGTTCAGGTTGGTTCCCCGAAACTCGTAGAAACCCCCACAATAGCTGACTGAACCCTAAACTAAAAACCGTCAACTTGAACTAAATTTACTTTCCAGCTCCTGTAAAATGTTGTACGAACATAGAAAATCGACGAACGGACTTTGTTGACTGTGCACATAGGATAGATCGTCGATTAGGCTGAAACATCAAAAAGTGACTTTTGACGAATAGGATAGTCCCGAAAACCTAGAAACGAAACCTAATAGGATTTGATGAATTTGAGACCTGACATCGTCGCCGTGGCGATATTTCAGACGGACTTCCGCAGACGAGACGCTTGGATGAGACGCTTCGAGGGGACGACACACTCGCCATCGCAAGCAAGTGTATCCACTTGCACTTTTTGGTCGTGCTTAGGCCTTAGCTGGTTAGAATTGATAACTGTGAACAAATAGAACCAGACGTGAAATGATAGCGTCCGGGACGACCCTTGACGGCTCAGACTTGACGACGAAGTCTGAGCCTGACAACAACAACTTTTGATGCTGTAGGGCTATCATGTGTGTGCGTGTGTGTGGACACCCTAGAATAACCCTTCCCATCTTGTCACTTCCCGTCCCGTCTTGCAGAGCCCGCTGGGCAATAGGGCACTCTCCGAGTGATCCCTTGTACAGACTCACAGCCTGCAGGCAATAGGGCACTCTCCAAGCTAGAGAGAGTGATCCCTTGTACGGATACACAGCCTGCGGGCAATAGGGCACTCGCCAAGCTAGAGCAAGTGATCCCTTGTACGGATATCTTGTCTTGTCTTGTCTTGGGGTTTGGGGTTGGGTTGAGCGTGCGCACGGTAAGAGGGTCTGATCCCCCTCGAACCGTAAGGCGTGAACCCTTTCGTGTCTCACTTGTCTTGTCCTGCCTTGTTTTCGTCACGTCCCGACTTGTCTTGACACATGTAGGCTAGTCCCGTAGTTGGTAGCACACGCTACAACTACTACTTGTTGCGCTTTACTTTCCTGCTGCGTTACTTCTGTTTGTTACTCAGTTATAACCCCAGCATGCTAATCAACCAGTAAAACGTTGTCTAAAAGTTGATACACTTGTAGTTTGGTCTAACCCTTTTTGTAGACCTGACCTGACGTACAGTTCCTTCTTTTGGTGCTGTACGTCAGGTGTTGAGCCAGAGTACGTCGACGAGGCGGACTTGCCAGCTGACGGAGAGCCGGAGGACGTTGATCCGGAGTACGACCCGGAGGAGGACCAGAGTTAGAGGCCTCTAGTTGCTGATCCAGATTTCTGTTCCAGTTTAGTTCGGGTGGGTAGCACCTGTTGCTTTTCTTGTCTAGGTTGGGTGCTTGCACCAGTAGTTTTCTTTTCTGCAGTTGTAGCCTTCCGGCGTTTTAGACTCTCAGTACTTTTGGATGTTTTATTTGGAATAAAATGAAATGATATCTCTTTTCAATACTTTGTTGTTTCCGTACTAACTTGCAGGGACCTGTTGCCTTTGTTTGGAATATCACAGACGCTTATTGGGTCTGGGCTCTTCGCCCTGGCCTAAGCGGGCCTTAGTCACGCTTCGCCTCCGAATTTTTTTGGGAAGCGGGGCGTGACACATGTGTTGCTTACGGACTCTCGTGGCCACTGCTGCGTTGCGTCAATGCACTCTGGTGGTGGCCAATCACGAAGTCACACTGTAGACCGTCAGGTCGGCAGTGGAGAAGTCTCAAGTCGAGCTGACTAGGATTCGCCTCCTTAGTGAAATGAGGATGGATCACCTTAAGCAGCTCGATTGTGAGCTATACGAGTCTCGCAACAGGGAGGCAGAACAAACTGCTTTATGGGAGCGAGCAAAGAAGGCTCTGTTGGAAGAGAAAGCCAACGCCGAAGTCGCAGCAGAGAGGGCAGTCCAGAAATTCAAGGATTTATTATCCGATTTTGACGAGCTGTACACGGAAGGCTACGATCGATGTCGAACGGAAGTGAAGGACCGATTCCCCGACCTCTCTGCTGAGATAGACCAAATCATGGTGCTTTTTTCGGACCTTGGTGTTGACAAATCGAGTCAAGGCACGGAGGAGGCTGCTTCCATTGGTGAAGTTGTCACCATGACAGGTGACAATGCAGGGGCTGGTGATTCGAAAGACCAAGAGCCCACAGCCATGCAGGAGGAGGGATACCAAGGGCCTAGCCAGCCGTTGTAGAATCTTGGCATTCCTTTTACTCCTGCTTTAATTTTTGAATGTATATGTAGTAATGTAGATGTAAACGAAAATAAAATTTGTAGCAAAAGTGCCAGAAGATTTGGCTTACATATCTTTGTTTTGTTGTTGTATCTCTTTGTTTGTCGTCTCTCATGCCATGTGGTCATAATGTCTGATGGCCCCTTTCGATGGGTTAGACCCTTGCTCACGTTAGAAATAGACCACTATGTTTAGTGGCAAGGGAGCGATTCCCTCGACTCGCGATTGACGACATGAGGGAGTTGTTAAGTGGCAAAAGGGTGGCCCTTCGACTTACGACTGGCGACATGATAGGGTTGTTCAATGGAGAAGGGGTGGCCCCTTCGACTTACAGCTGACGACACGTCAGGGTCGTTCAGTGGCAAAGGGGTGGCCCCTTCATCTTACAGCTGACAACATGATAGGGTCATTCAATGGCAAAGGGGTAGGCCCTTTGTCTTCCTGCTGACGACATGATAGAGTCGTTCAGTGGTGAAAGGGTGGACCTTCGTCTTATAGCTGACGACATGATAGGGTAATTGTTCAGTGTCGAAGGGGTGGCCCTTCGAATTATGGTTGACGACACTTGGGTCGTTCGATAGCAAAGGGGTGTCCTCTTCGAATTACGTCTAACGACATGCTAGTGTCATTCAGTGGCAAAGGGGTGACCCCTTTGACTTCAAGTTAGGAGAGTAATTCAATGGAGAATGGGTGGCCCTTCGACTTACGGCTGACGACACTTGGGTCGTTCAGTAGCGAAAGGGTGGCCCCTTCGAATTACATCTGACAAAATGCTAAGGTTGTTTAGTGGTGAAGGGGTAGCCCTTCGACTTACGTATGACGACACGTCAGGTTCGCTCAGTGGCAAAGGGGTGGTCCCTTCGTCTTACAGCTAACGACATGATAGGGTCGTTCAGTGGCGAAGGGGTCACCCCTTCGACTAACAGCTGACGACATGTCAGGGTTGTTCAGTGGCGAAGGGGTAGCCCTTTTGTCTTACTGGTGACAACATGATAGGATAGTCGTTCAGTGTCGAAGGGGTGGTCCTTCGACTTACGGGTGACGACATGATAGGGTAGTCGTTCAGTGGCGAAGGGGTGGCCCTTCGACTTACGGCTGACGACACTTGGGTCGTTCAGTAGCAAAGGAGTGGTCCCTTCGACTTACATCTGACAACATGCTAGGGTCATTCAATGGCAAAGGGGTGTTCCCTCCGACTTACGGCTGATGACAAGTTAAGAGTATCGTTCAGTGGCTTAGGGGTGGCCCTTCGACTTACGTCTAATGACGCTTGGGTCGTTCAATAGCGAAGGGGTGTCCCCTTCGACTTACATCTGATGACAATTATTAAAACACAAAACAATTTTAAACTAATTTTAACATAAAGCTAAAATAGTTCGTTTGTTTAAAATTAAGCAATTTTAAAGATTTAAAAGACATCGCTTAAATAGATCAAAAGCAGAACCGTGGTTTTGATACCACTGTTGGGGTTTTGGCGGACCCTCAGAGCTCGGATCTGTGTCCGTCCTAAGTCGGACGGAACACATGGTCTTAAAACGCAGTGGAAAAAGAAACAAATGTTGGATATGGACGACATGGATACACCCATGAGGGGATGTATGAGGGTATACGGACCTCAGATGTCGCGTGCACGAAAGCGTGCACGAAGGGAACCTTTTCTCGTGTGAAAAGGACCACTCGATAAGTGGAAAAAGCCACTCGAGAAGGGGAAAAAGTCACTTTATAAGTGCATAAAGGCACTTGATAAGTGAAAGAAGAAGAGGATAAATGAATGTGCTAATATAGGCTAATAAGCTTATAATTGGTTATTTCCTACAATAACCACCCCTAAAGCCTATAAATAGGACCCAAGGGTAAGGCATTCATTCCACACTTTCCATGCCATAAGTTTGTATAAGGCATCTTATGTTCTTCTTCTCCTTTCCATTAAAATCCTCTTCTAAATAGAGATTTAGGCGGTGAAACTCTGCTTCGATCCTCCGTGACGAAGTATCGACCGTTGTGGCGAATCCGAGGGCGAAGTTCCGAGATTACGGTGCCGCGTACGCAAGCGTAAGTCTCTACTTCATTATTCGATCCTAACGTCCTTGTTTTGACAGGATCCTACAATAAAAACTTTTAAGCTAGCTAAACTATTTATCTAGGCTCTAAGGGAGCCAGAACCTAGCCCGATCTTGCTAACTTGGGGTGGATCTGACCACCACAAGAAAGATCTATACTAAAGCGACAAAATTAAATCTACACTAAAATTACTTAACCACATACCCGGAATCTTGGCCCTGGAGCAGGCAAGATGTACCGCACCGTCTTCTGATGCTCCTCGTAGTCGAGTTGCTTTGACTCGATCCGCCTGAGCCGCCTCGCACCCTCGAACCAATCCGCCCGAGCCGACTTTCGCCTCCGAGCCGATCACACGCGGTAGAAAGTTTCACTTGAGTAGAACCCACGTCTTAGACGTTTGGATCCAAATCCAAACCCTCTTTGTAGTCTTGCTAGGACTACTCCGGAGAATAGGAAGAGAGAGGGAGAGAGAGAGAGAGAGAGAGAATATTTTAGTCGCCGATCGAGCTTGTTCTAAAAGTCGGGAGCTACTCGATCGAGGACTTGGTGTGTTTTTCAACGAAGAGAGTGCACCCATATTTATATAGGGAGTCGGTACTCTGTAACGACCACTTTTCGTGGTACGTTGTTCGTGCACGTGCTTTTGTCCGTGCACGTGTTGTTTTAGACTTTGTTTGTTTGGGAACACTTTCGTGTGATATGCCGTCGTGAACATCTCTGAGAGTATTAAATAGTGGCACTAATTTGGAACGACGTTTCTCGAGTCGTTTTCCCACAATTTAATCTTACTCGATGAGACGTGGCGATTCTCACTTTTGACGGGAGACGTTTCTATTTTTGGTTTCGTCGTCCGACGTCAAAATTGAGATCCGTCTTCTTAGTTAGCTCACTTTCGTCATCACGATCACGCCGATATTTATTTTATAATTTTTAGAGTTTAATTGACCACTTTTATATTTTTAGCAAGGTTTAAAATATTTTTAATAATTAATGTTTATATTAATTTCGGCCAAATAAAATTTATTTGAGTTTTAAACGTTTTAAAGAATTTTTGAGCCAATTTTCAGGTCATTTGGACCAAGTCAAATCCTTGGGTGAGTTGGGGAAGTTGAGATTCGAATTTTAAATTATTTTAAACTTCTAATCCTATTAGATTTAGCCCTAGACCAAGTCAACCCATCTACACTATATAAACAACCCCTAGGAAGACCCATTTTTGCAAGAAATTAACCCTAGCCTCTTCCAAAACCCAAATTGGACGTTGCGACGATTCGTCGCAACGTTGCGACGTTCAGCCGCCGCACCGACCGAGAAAACCAAGCAATTTTCCCCGCTCCGACCGCTAGCCGCCCCCGCATCCATCGCCGCTCGCATCGCAGCGCATCGCCCCGCTCCGTTCCCTCGGTCTGACCGAGGGCTTGGCCCGCACCCCGCACGCATCCTCGCTCCGCACCAAGCCCCGCACCGACCCGCTTCTATCGCCCGCCTCCGCTCGTGTCTGACCGAGCGGGTCGCCCGCACCGACCGATGTTGCAACGTTGCAACGTTGCAACGTTGCAACCCCCGCATCCAAAGCGCCCGACCGGCGCTGTCCCCCGCTCCGACCGAAGCAAAGCCCCGCATCCAGCGCTCCCCCGCACTGATGCACACCCCAAGCGCTGCATAGCCCCGCTGCATGAGCCCGACCGATGGAGCTCCCCACATTTGGCTGTGTACGACCGAGAGCAAACATCGCAACCCCGCACCCGTCGCACCACTTGCCACCGTGGGCCCCCCAAGTTCTCCAGAGGTATTGTGGGTCCCCCAAAGGTCCCTAGGACTACTGTGGGCCCCACCTAGGTGCTTTCTCTCCGACGATTCGCCGTGCACGACGTTGCGACACGTCGTAGGCCGTCGTCGCACGTGATAGCTTTGGAATCTGGAACCGTTGCTCCGGTTGATGCTCTGAACTTTCCAGCGAGGAAACTATATTGGAATCAGGACTTGGAGCGCGTTCTCTTATTCCAACCCCCGGCGTCGCTACCCGACGCCGGTGTAGCTTTTGCGTCGTGTTGAGGTAACGCTTTGCACCCCTAGGACCCCCAACCCAATGCATGCTAATCAAGACTAAAATCAGTATTTTTAAAGTATTTTAAATGTTTTAAATTCACTAATCAAGATTAATAATATGGACTTTAGGCCGGTGGACTTGTGCACGTAGGATAATTGTGATTTTTGGACTCATTGGACGGTGTGCTCAGACGGCGTACTTGCAGGCAAGTGAAACTTGCCAACTCTTGTGTAGGGCCATGTTTTTAGGCCACTTCCTTGTTCCTAGCGTAAAAGAGACTAGTCAGTTGTCACGCCCCGCTTCCCATTCTACCGGGAGCGAGGACGCGAGTGGGTCCGCGATGTGCTTAAAACAAAGAGGAGTACTTTTTTTTCTTTTGGAATCTTCTTCTTTTTCTTCCTCCTTGGCTTAAACACACTAAGCGTCTGTATAAAAATTGCAGATCCTTGCATGCAAATTTAAGAAGCAGCTCAAACAACATTATTACATATCCAGTGTACAATAATTAAGATACATCTCGGGCCTAGTATGTCCAATACAAACAAAGTACACAATTACATTATTTTAAATGTAAATAAACAGTCGCAAAGGGGATTGTCTAATCTTCTGTGGGTGGGTACTCCACGTAGTCTTCGAGCACTGGCTCGACTCCTGCAGTAATGTCTTCAAAGAACTCACTATCGATACCTGACGGACATTTCGTAAAACAACAAAATGAAATGTCCGTCAGCGAGATTTACTCGGCAAGATATTCTCAAAACCAAAACGTTAGACATTTTAAAATTAAACAGAGCTGAACTTTAAGGACAAGCAATAAGTTTAAACTTTAAAAGAGGTAAAGACAAGCAATAATTTTAACTTTAAAAGAATTAAAGACCAGTAATAAGTTGAACTTAAAAGATTTAAAGCAGTTAAAAAAGTTTAAGCAGTTAAAGCTGTTAAATATTTGCAACCTGCAGCAATTTAATCATTTGATAGCCGTTTGCAATACCATTTGCAACCTGTAACAATTTCATTATTCAATAACAATTTGCAAGCCGTCTGTAACCTGTGACAATTTAGCATTCAATAAACACACTGTAGCAACCTGTAGAAAAGATGTTAGAACAATAATCAATAACCAGTCTAACCTAGTGATAAGTCCATGTCCAAGAGTACTAGAGATAACCAACATGCAGCCTGCGACGGGAGCAACTCCGAGGCTTACCCACTGTTCCGATATGGCAACGGTCAAGGTTCTAACCCCCGTAATGTGTTAGAGGTAATTTAGTATGGCGCATCCAGCCACTCTGTAACACTTGTGATCATAGACTACCCCAATCCCAGGTCAAGTCTAGTGTCGGGTCAAAAGAATGTGTACTAACTGTCTATTACTGAAATTCCATCTTCCATTCTATATTATTAAAGTTCCATCTTCCATTCAATATTGTTGAAGTTCCATCTTCCATTCAATATTGTTGAAGTTCCATCTTCCATTCAGTCAATTTAATCTCGGTGTTCCAATAGTCCGTACAACAGTCTCGTGAAAGTTCACAACTTCACGACTCGATTAAATGAAAACATCAGGATCACTTAAATAAATAAGAGAACGAGTAAGATATGATTTTAACCAAGCAAAAGAGTTTAAATTTGTTTAAAATACTTTCTAAGACTAGTAGTTATTTTTCAAGATTTTTAAACAATTTTTAAACAATTTTAAATAACCAAAAAGCAATTTTAAATCAAGAAATGATTTTTAAAATATATGTTCAAGGAATTGTTTAGAGCAAACCGTACATCAAAATTCTTCAAACAAGGTGTCAAAATGATCGTATTCACTAGTACTACGACATATTTTATCGTACATAAGTGTACGTAAAAATCACAGATTACGAATTTTAAAAGGATTTTTAAAACAAGAATTTATCATTACAACATATCTTCAAAGATTTATTCCAGGCAAACCGTACGTCGGAATTCTGTAAACAAGATGTCAAAACGATCGTATTTACGAGTACTGTAACATATATTTTTATCGTACAGCGGTATGTGTAAAAATTGCAAGCTACGAATTTTAAAAGGATTTTAACCTATTTAAGTTTTGCCTTTAAAAATTCACTGTGAGAAATATACTTGCCTTATGGCGATGAAACTAGCGCCAATGGATTCGTTTCGACGTTTCTGATTTTCTGGGACTAGCCTCGCAATTTTCTGAGGCCTGTACGAATTACTATCAATTTAAATCCAATAAGATCAATTTATAAATAAACTTAAATACGTAAATACGTATTTAAATACGTATTAAAAACGTATTTGTTTATTTAAAAACCCAAACGTCATCATCCTTACCTTCGACAGAGAGAAACTGAGAGAGAGAGGGAGTGTGGGCGAGAGCTCGGCGGGGAGGAGCTCGGTGGTAGTTCGCTGCGAAGCAGCGGCGGCGGAAGCTGTCGTACGGTGGGGCGTGGGCTTTAGGCGGTCGGAGACGTGGGCGCACGGGCGGAGGCGGACGGCGTGATCGTCGGAGCGACGAGCTGGGGCGGTTGTCGAGGGGCTGTCGGACGAGGGGACAGCGGCGATGCGTGGCCGGAGAGCGGGCGGAGGGAGACGTCGGAGAGCGGGGAGGTCGGGCTGCCGTCGACGGAGAGCGGACGGTGAAGCTTTCTCGCAGGGGAGCGAGGGCGCTGGCCGGTGTGCTTCGGGTCGGAGGCTGCGGTGACGTGTGCACCGACGAGACGTCGCCGTCGACTACAGGGGAGAGCGCTCGGAGCGGGGAGCTCACCGTACGGCGGAGAGTACGTAGGGGTCGAGGCGGTGCTGTGGCGGCTGTGCTTGGACGGCGAGCAGACGAGCGGCGATGGGCGAGCAGCGGCGCTCGCCGTGGAGGGGGTGGCGGTCGGTTGCGCCGGCGATCGGGGAGAGAGGGGGAGTCGAAGACGAGAGCATGAGTATGGGTTTGAGGGAGAGTATACGTGTGAGAGCCCGGGTTTGTTTTGTGAAGGAGAAGAATTAGCAGAGGGGTTTAAATAGGGAAAATAATTAGTAAACTATAAGTGTAATAAATATTTAGTCAATTGAAAATAAATGCAAAGTTTAGCTTTTTGACAAAGGGGTTAGAAGCTTAGACTAAACCTCTTCCCCTAACAAAACGTGTGTGAGTTTACCGACGGTAGAGGATTAAACTAGGTAATTAACATGGTAATTAGGGTAACGTAAAACGGTAATTAGTGAATGTAATTAGGGAAATTACAATTTTGCCCCTGGGTTAAACGACTCCGAAAAATTACAAAAATATAGCCACGGGTTCGTATCGTCACGAGGATCGTGACTACGAGATCCATTTCGTAGTTTGGACTACGGAAATACGTGTTTTGGGTCAAAACGTTTAGGAAGCGGGTTTGCGGGTTCTCTATTGATTTGACTTCGGAAAATTACGAAATTAATGTGGGAAGCACTAAATGGTCTTAGAGTGATACTGTAGAAGTTTGAAACCATTTTGAAAATGTTTACTTAGAAAAATAATTGTTACGGCTGTAATGTTAATACTTGAGATTAAATAATTATAAAAACCATTTCGGGACCTAGGTTGGTGCTCGTATACCCTAAAATAGGTTAAAATTATATTGGTTCTACAAAACATTTTTCTATAAATGATTTAGAAACTATTTTGATATTCAACTCCTAACAAACCATTATAAAATATTATTAATTAAGAAAATACGTAGAAAATGGGTATTGTTGAATACGGGTCATCACATTCTACCCTCCTTAAAATAATTCCGTCCTCGGAATTTATCAAAACTTTATTAAATAAAATAATTACTGTTATTAAGAAGCTCAAGCAAATAAATGATAAAATGGAAAACTTGATGAAAATTACAATTTAGAAAATAAGTTGTTAATAGCATGAAATATAATGTGATATCACAGCATCAAGAAAACAAGAGATATTTCTAATAATTATATACTATTAACATCACCATAGCTTTCGTAACTAGTTTCGAAACCTAGTATCATCACAATAGTTACTTTGACTTCTCAAGTAGCCTAAAATTAACATGAGATAATAACATCACATGAGAATGAGGGCTATTATGATGACAACCTCTGTTCGAACTTGGAACCTGAGGTGATAAGCTAGTAGCAAGCTATTTAAACCACATAAACTGAAGACCATAAAGTCTGTTCGTGCTACTGGTGACTAACTGGGTCTAGCCAAAGGTGTCGTTCGTAATATAGCATGTAACGACTAATTCTCGGATACCAACAACATCAATCTCCATAATGCCCAACCACATGCTAACGTCCAAATCAACGCCCAAAGGTAAGTACAAGGCCAACACCCAAAGTCAGTAATTATTGCCAGTATTCCTTCCATCATTCTCCATAATATCCCACAATAAGGCAAGATCCAAGCTCTCATCCAGAGCCAAGCACAAGGCCTACATCCAATTTCAACACCCAGGGCCAATATCATGCCAATAATCATCGACATCACTCCTTCCGTAGACCAATACTTGACATTCGCAACACCCAACATCACCCAACAAATGAACAACCAAAAGCACGCTTTCCAGCACACCAGAAGGAGTAGACGCAAAAGGAAGCCTAGACGGGATCTCAATCTGGGTGAGATCAAGAGCAGAGAGCTCAAGAGAAATCCAAGGATCACGACTTCCCAAGATCTCAGCCATACGGCAACAGCGAGGGTGGCGGAGAGGGTCGTTGCTAATCCCATCATACGTCGGTGGGCCATCGGCGACTGTCGATCCAAGTCGTGCAATGATTGCTCGTCGTGGCAGGTGTCACTGGAATGGGGTGAAGTGGTGGAGCTTCGGGTGAGGCCGAAGGAACTGGAGGTGAGGTGGGTCAGGTTCGCTTGGGGAAGAGGTCGGGAGGAGGAGTGGGTGTCGCCGAGGCGTATAGAAACTACGGGTGGCTTGGTGAGGAAGAAGGGGGTCTTTTAAAGAAAAAGAGGGGCACCGAAAGTCGTCGGCAGGGTGGGGTAGGGTTAGGATGAACGGGGCTCGAGGTGAGGAAACAGACAAAACGCAATAAAGAGGGGGAGAGAAAGTAGGCGGGAAAAGAATTCAAACCATGGAAAAATCTGGTATAAGACGAAAGTAAGGGATAGAAAATACGAGCTCAAGAAAGAAGAAGAAGAAGTAACAGTCTACACTTACAAGTCGTGGTTTGGCTCGTCTCAAATTCTCTAGTACCATCCTCCAATACTTCTGAACGTCCTCGATCTGCTTCAGTTGAGGAATCCGAACTTCTGATGATCGAAAACTCGAACGCTACCCTCCTTAAAATAAACGTAGATAGGGTTCAAGCAATGAAAAGATTTTAACAAAGTCAATCGAAAGGTCATCAAGATAAAGGAAGGTTGATAGTGAAGAAGATCGATGACGTCACATAATCATGATTCACGTCCTTGCGGTCCAGCGGACACGGCCAGGGAAGTGACTAAGCCAGGATCACTTATGCCCAGTCTAGCTAGGTCGATCCAACAGACTTTAGCCAAGCACATTGACCGGATCATGGTCCATTGAAGAAAGCTTATCATTTATATGCGTGCCATCATCAACTGAAGGAAAGGTGATGAAGTAGGTAGATGGTTCAACATATGAAAATAACTATAACTGCTAGCAAAAGAGGTTACTAGGGAAGGTATAACCAAGAATGGAACACGAGTTCCTAAGCAAGGGTTAAGAGTTCGAAAAAGGTAATGAGGTTTAATGAAAATAGTTCGTTGCGAATTTTGTGGTAAGAAGCAATAGGAAACTTCCAAATCAAGAAGTGGACATGCTATGAAGACAAATACATGTAGCACGATAAAATATGCCAGCAATGATAATAAAGACGATGGGTGTCAAATCGACGTAAATGGAAAAGATTTGGATATACTAGTGATTATCAATTCGGTAGCCTCATGGAGAATTTGGCGTTGAATTTCCAGTATTTCCTTAACGATACTCAAGATGTCATTGTTGGTGACGCTGTGAGTATCTGGTCGACCTGCCATACTTCAAAACAAACCGCAATGTAAAGTAGGTTTAGAATAAATCTATTCTAGTTGTACACTTAGATATTAATGTCATTTAAACCGATCTTAAAGTATTTGCATACACATGACCTGCATGGGCCGCCACTAAAACCTGTCACGCCCCGCTTCCCATTCTACCGGGAGCGAGGACGCGAGCGGGTCCACGATGTGCTTAAAACAAAGAGGTGTACTTTTTTTTTCTTTTGGAATCTTCTTCTTTTTCTTCCTCCTTGGCTTAAACACACTAAGCGTCTGTATAAAAATTGCAGATCCTTGCATGCAAATTTAAGAAGCAGCTCAAACAACATTATTACATATCCAGTGTACAATAATTAAGATACATCTCGGGCCTAGTATGTCCAATACAAACAAAGTACACAATTACATTATTTTAAATGTAAATAAACAGTCGCAAAGGGGATTGTCTAATCTTCTGTGGGTGGGTACTCCACGTAGTCTTCGAGCACTGGCTCGACTCCTATAGTAACGTCTTCAAAGAACTCACTATCGATACCTGACGGACATTTCGTAAAACAACAAAATGAAATGTCCGTCAGCGAGATTTACTCGGCAAGATATTCTCAAAACCAAAACGTTAGACATTTTAAAATTAAACAGAGCTGAACTTTAAGGACAAGCAATAAGTTTAAACTTTAAAAGAGTTAAAGACAAGCAATAATTTTAACTTTAAAAGAATTAAAGACCAGTAATAAGTTGAACTTAAAAGAGTTAAAGCAGTTAAAAAAGTTTAAGCAGTTAAAGCTGTTAAATATTTGCAACCTGCAGCAATTTAATCATTTGATAGCCGTTTGCAATACCATTTGCAACCTGTAACAATTTCATTATTCAATAACAATTTGCAAGCCGTCTGTAACCTGTGACAATTTAGCATTCAATAAACACACTGTAGCAACCTGTAGAAAAGATGTTAGAACAATAATCAATAACCAGTCTAACCTAGTGATAAGTCCATGTCCAAGAGTACTAGAGATAACCAACATGCAGCCTGCGACGGGAGCAACTCCGAGGCTTACCCACCGTTCCGATATGGCAACGGTCAAGGTTCTAACCACCGTAATGTGTTGGAGGTAATTTAGTATGGCGCATCCAGCCACTCTGTAACACTTGTGATCATAGACTACCCCAATCCCAGGTCAAGTCTAGTGTCGGGTCAAAAGAATGTGTACTAACTGTCTATTACTGAAATTCCATCTTCCATTCTATATTATTAAAGTTCCATCTTCCATTCAATATTGTTGAAGTTCCATCTTCCATTCAATATTGTTGAAGTTCCATCTTCCATTCAGTCAATTTAATCTCGGTGTTCCAATAGTTCGTACAACAGTCTCGTGAAAGTTCACAACTTCATGACTCGATTAAATGAAAACATTAGGATCACTTAAATAAATAAGAGAACGAGTAAGATATGATTTTAACCAAGCAAAAGAGTTTAAATTTGTTTAAAATACTTTCTAAGACTAGTAGTTATTTTTCAAGATTTTTAAACAATTTTTAAACAATTTTAAATAGCCAAAAAGCAATTTTAAATCAAGAAATGATTTTTAAAATATATGTTCAAGGAATTGTTTAGAGCAAACCGTACATCAAAATTCTTCAAACAAGGTGTCAAAATGATCGTATTCACTAGTACTACGACATATATTTTTATCGTACATAAGTGTACGTAAAAATCACAGATTACGAATTTTAAAAGGATTTTTAAAACAAGAATTTATCATTACAACATATCTTCAAAGATTTATTCCGGGCAAACCGTACGTCGGAATTCTGTAAACAAGATGTCAAAACGATCGTATTTACGAGTACTGTAACATATATTTTTATCGTACAGCGGTATGTGTAAAAATTGCAAGCTACGAATTTTAAAAGGATTTTAACCTATTTAAGTTTTGCCTTTAAAAATTCACTGTGAGAAATATACTTGCCTTATGGCGATGAAACTAGCGCCAATGGATTCGTTTCGACGTTTCTGATTTTCTGGGACTAGCCTCGCAATTTTCTGAGGCCTGTACGAATTACTATCAATTTAAATCCAATAAGATCAATTTATAAATAAACTTAAATACGTAAATACGTATTAAAACGTATTTGTTTATTTAAAAACCCAAACGTCATCATCCTTAACTTCGACAGAGAGAAACTGAGAGAGAGAGGGAGTGTGGGCGAGAGCTCGGCAGGGAGGAGCTCGGTGGTGGTTCGCTGCGAAGCGGCGACGGCGGAAGCTGTCGTACGACGGGGCGTGGGCTTCAGGCGGTCGGAGACGTGGGCGCACAGGCGGAGGCGGACGGCGTGATCGCCGGAGCGACGAGCTGGGGCGGTTGTCGAGGGGCTGTCGGATGAGGGGACAGCGGCGATGCGTGGCCGGAGAGCGGGCGGAGGGAGACGTAGGAGAGCGGGGAGGTCGGGCTGCCGTCGACGGAGAGCGGATGGCGAAGCTTTCTCGCAGGGGAGCGAGGGCGCTGGCCGGTGTGCTTCGGGTCGGAGGCTGCGACGACGTGTGCACCGACGAGACGTCGCCGTCGACTACAGGGGAGAGCGCTCGGAGCGGGGAGCTCGCCGTACGACGGAGAGTACATGGGGGTCGAGGTGGTGCTGTGGCGGCTGTGCTTGGACGGCGAGTGGACGAGCGGCGATGGGCGAGCAGCGGCGCTCGCCGTGGAGGGGGTGGCGGTCGGTTGCGCCGGCGATCGGGGAGAGAGGGGGAGTCGAAGACGAGAGCATGAGTATGGGTTTGAGGGAGAGTATACGTGTGAGAGCCCGAGTTTGTTTTATGAAGGAGAAGAATTAGCAGAGGGGTTTAAATAGGGAAAATAATTAGTAAACTATAAGTGTAATAAATATTTAGTCAATTGAAAATAAATGCAAAGTTTAGCTTTTTGACAAAGGGGTTAGAAGCTTAGACTAAACCTCTTCCCCTAACAAAACGTGTGTGAGTTTGCCGACGGTAGATGATTAAACTAGGTAATTAACATGGTAATTAGGGTAACGTAAAACGGTAATTAGTGAATGTAATTAGGGAAATTACAATTTTGCCCCTGGGTTAAACGACTCCGAAAAATTACGAAAATATAGCCACGGGTTCGTATCGTCACGAGGATCGTGACTACGAGATCTATTTCGTAGTTTGGACTACAGAAATACGTGTTTTGGGTCAAAACGTTTAGGAAGCGGGTTTGCGGGTTCTCTATTGATTTGACTTCGGAAAATTACGAAATTAATGTGGGAAGCACTAAATGGTCTTAGAGTGATACTGTAGAAGTTTGAAACCATTTTGAAAATGTTTACTTAGAAAAATAATTGTTACGGCTGTAATGTTAATACTTGAGTTTAAATAATTATAAAAATCATTTCGGGACCTAGGTCGGTGCTCGTATACCCTAAAATAGATTATAATTATATTGGTTCTACAAAACATTTTTCTATAAATGATTTAGAAACTATTTTGATATTCAACTCCTAACAAACCATTATAAAATATTATTAATTAAGAAAATACGTAGAAAATGGGTATTGTTGAATACGGGTCATCACATCAGTGAAATGATAGCTGGCTAGACGCCTACTTGATCTAGTTTGACAACGAAACTAGATCCGTCACCTAATTGATCTAGCTTGACAACGAAGCTAGATCCAACCCTTTAAACTTGTTGTTCATGCATACTAAACTGTCACGTTTACTTTTCTTATCTGTACGCACTTTTAACTGCCATGCATTGCATTCTACATGTCATCCAGTTGATTGTTGCATTCGTAGCACACGCTACAATACTTGTACTCCTCGTACTACTTGTCCGGCTAGGTGCACCCCTACGCCATACTTGTTTAAAACACTTCCTGGCTCGTGGTCCAGAAGCGGGCCTCATGTGTTGGCTGAAAACCAATGCCCGATACACGTGGAGGGGTAGGGATAAACGGTCACTTGAGCTTAGGAGTGGCCTGATCAGCCCTCTAGCCAAAAGACGGAATCTCTGTGCACGAGGTGCTTACTTTTCTTGTCTTGTACTTGTCTTGTGAATGATTCATGCAATAATTGTCATCCATGCCATGTTTAAATGCCATGCTCGTACTTTACTTTACTTTACCTTACCTGTTGCACTCATTACTTTAACTGCCATGTCATTGCATCATGCTAGAACTGCTAGGTTGCTTTACTTTTACCTGCTTTCAGTTTCCTTGCACAAGTCTCTTGTAGACTTGCTGACATGTGCCCCTTGCTCTTTTGGGTGTCACATGTTAGACCCTGAGCCAGAGACCGTTGCTGAGTACGTGATGTGTTGCTGACGCTGAGTCTGAGTCCATGATTGCCCAAGAGGTTTTTGGTGGACACCGGTGACCATTCTTTGAGTCCTTGATGAGCTTTCTTTTGTTTTAGGCCTTTTGTTAGTTGTTGGTGCGTGGCACCTATGCTTTGTACTTGTTGGCCGTGTTTGGGCCTTTAAACTCTTTTTCTTTTAGCCTGGTGGCTTTTCTGCGATGTTGGAATTTATATTTATGGATATTCTGAGATTATTCTTTTGTCTCATTTCATTATTATTATCTTGTTTCGCTCGCGTTGCAAGGACCTGCAGTTTTAAATTTGATTGACGCTTATCGGACTTGCAGCTTTGTAGCTTCAAGTCTGAGCGGACCTTCTCACGCTTCGCCTCCATATTTTTGGGAAGCGGGGCGTGACAGATTTTTTTGGTGGCCCATGCAGGTCCAGTCTTACAATTGCAAATTAACGAAACAACGATATTAACGGAATGTCCATTAAATAAATTGCAATATTCGAGTAATAAGCCCTGAGTCTAGTCATTTTCCTATGTCCCTAGGTGGTAAAGACTTAGTTAGACGTCTGTGCTTGCTAGTTAGAGGCCTCTGTTTGTTATTTAGACTCCCTGTCAGCAATTGATTCAATCGTCGTAGGAGTTACCTTAGTGGTCCTTGTTTACCCCTGACCATATTAGACTTCTAGAATTTCCTTCGGTCGTTCGCTTTTGGGTTCATCGATTTCGGACCAAGCTGAACGCATTTCTTTACCGTCTAACCTTTAGAAGTCTTAGCGCTTAGTTTTAATCTTCAGTTGGTCGACCGTAGGAGTTCCCCGTAGACTCTTCTGATTCATATCCTAGGCGTATGAATGTTTTGATCTCCGACCAATTTCCTTGCCTCGATTCACGAGATCGCCTCATGACGATCGTCGTCCATTTTCGAACCTCTCCATTACGAACCTTGAAACTCTTGAAAGTATTTTTCGACTCCCTCCTTTCCGAAGTTTAACCTTGTTCCAAATCTTAATATATATGTACTCATACTTCATCCTCCTTCGTTGATTTAAAATTTTAAAAAAAAAAACTTTTGTCGGAAATTTTGAACTCTAGCTTATAATATTTTTCCAGCTTATATTTTTCGTACTTATGTAAATGCGTTGCCCCTTCATATATTAATTTTATTCTGGACCGTACTTTTGCTTTGCCCAATTCGATTTATAATTTTCCTTCTTATTTGTGTTATACGAATGATGCGTCGTGTTTACTTTAATATACTTTCAAGACACACAGAATTTCAGCTTTTAGCAAGTCGATGTTATGCTCATCGTTTTCCCTGTTTCAGATTTTTTGTAAAATAACTATTTCATAACCACTTCCTGATTTAGATCCTCCATGATTTGATTTTAAAGCTTTGTGTAAACCAGTTTTATTTTTGGCACAACCCTGGTTCTCTAAAAGTAGTTTCAAATTGATCATTTTAAATTTTCCATAGCCTAAAGTTTTGAAAGCATTTAACATGAGTTTAAATTCTTCTGTTACTTGATTTCATTCTTTGACTTTCAAAAACTTTTGACAACATTATATTAAATTACCGACGTATAAGATTTCTAAAACCTCGTCCTTAATGTTCGTGTAAATGATTTTACTTCCTTTTACAATGATTTTATATAAACCAATAAAACATTTTCTCTTATTATATTCGACCCAAACTTATTTCAACTCGCTTTATCGATCTTCAAATATTTTATACAGATAAGGAATTCTAATTTTTTTTGAAGAACAACAGTTTTCAAACTCCACGTATTTTAGCTTATGCTATTTACCCTATTTCTTTTCCCCCTCCTATATAAGTATCACTACATCTCCCTTTCCTCTACCTAAACATTCATCAGTGAATCACAGTTTTCCCTAACCAAGCTGTCTCCTTGTATTCGTCCTATCTGAACTCGTGCTTATCGATCATTCCCTCGTCACGCTTTCGACCTCCCTCTATTGCTTAGGCTTTAGTGCTCGTCAATGCCTGTGTCAACTCTAAGTTGTTAGTAGGCCCTTGGACCTTGTGGGGTAGTCGTTGTGCATGTACCTAAGTTACGTACGTGAGCTTGAATGAGTATACCCCCATAGTATATTGATGTTTGCCTATTGTGTGATATATATATACTCGGAGTTATTCGTGTTAGTATGAAGTTGCTGTGTGTTAGTAGTTGTAGATTTTGTGTGGATAGCTATACTATACTAGGGATGCATGTGTATATAAGAGTTAGTGTTGGAATATCTAAGTTGTGTATGTAGTAAGAGATACTTATAATGATTGAAATAATTTGTTGGTAAAGCTATGTGTATGCTAGGTGTGATAATAATAGGTGTACTTATAGTTAAGTGGGTAGGCGTATTATATGACCTATATACTAGTACGTGTGAGTGTGTGCTCGTACGTAGAAATGTGTTGTGCGTAGACGTAAGCAGTTATGTATTTGCTGCATGAGTACATAGGTGATATACATATGGTAGTAGGAGTATAATTTTGATTGGTATTGCTTGCTTTGTGGGATGTTGTATGTGTGTATACCGTGAGGTATACACGACTATTGCACATCTTAACTATGTATGTGTAGGTGTTGGTATACTAATTATAGGTAGTAGGCTATGGTGTGAATATATATGTTACATGTGTGTGACCATACGATGAATGCGTATGAATTATAAATATACGTGCGCGGATGTCTGTATTATTATTATGGTATATAGAATGATTGAACTACGTGAGTATTGCCTGACTAAATATTAAGTGTGATTAACTTATGGTATGCATATGGTTGTATTGGTAGACATATATACATGTAAATATTGGAGTGATATTGGTATAGGTATGAATGCCGTGTTACGTATATAAAATATTCTGATATATGTATTGAGTCTCACTCAAGCTTGAGTGAGTATACTCTAAGTATATTGAATGTATGATGGTAGTTTGAATATGGCAATGATTGATGTATGTATAGTGATAGAAGTGTTTGTGCCTGGTTGAGTTACGCACATGACTGTGGGTCGCTACACCAGTATATAGTTATAGGTGTTGGTCTTATGGTATAGTTATTTACTAAGGACATGCTTGTGTGCTAGCTAAACTAGGTGCATAGATGTACTAGTAATATAATGGTATGATTGGTATACGTGAATGAAAAGTTAGCGTGTATGGGTGTGCACCATGCACGGGTAAGTATGTGCTTAGCTATAGGTATTGATGACTATGGTATATGTGGCGTGTCGTAAATACAGTTATAGGACCGTACGTAATGTGAATGTATAGTGAAATATTTGAATGCATTTGAATGACTATATATATTATGAAGCTATAGTAGAGGTGAATATATATATATTAAATATACTGGAACTTGATTTAAAATGGTATGGAGTGACTACATGTTTGAAATGTTTGGTATTGGATAAATATTAGAGGGTAGTATACCCTTGTTGTTTGTGCATAGGTAGCTATCTATACGTAGAGCAATGATTGTGTTTGCTAGGTGTGAGACTATCCTTACATGAGTATCTGAAATATTGTTTGTGTTTAGGTAAGCAGTAGTTATATAAGGGATGTATGTTTATATATATATGATTGAAATACGTGTATGAGTTTGACTGACTATAATAGGTATAAATGTATAACGTACGTGAATATATATAAATATATACGTGTTGGTAGTATTAATGTTTGACTACTTAGTGCATATATAAGCACTTGTAATGACTATACCTGGTTGAATTATTATATGACTTGATTGAGGTAGTTACTAGAGTGACTAGCTATATTAGAAAGTCTGAGGACGGACTTTATTCTAAGGTGGGGAGGATGTAACGACCACTTTTCGTGGTACGTTGTTCGTGCACGTGCTTTTGTCCGTGCACGTGTTGTTTTAGACTTTGTTTGTTTGGGAACACTTTCGTGTGATATGCCGTCGTAAACGTCTCTGAGAGTATTAAATAGTGGCACTAATTTGGAACGACGTTTCTCGAGTCGTTTTCCCACAATTTAATCTTACTCGATGAGACGTGGCGATTCTCACTTTTGAAAGGAGACGTTTCTATTTTTGGTTTCGTCGTCCGACGTCAAAATTGAGATCCGTCTTTTTAGTTAGCTCACTTTCGTCATCATGATCACGCCGATATTTATTTTATAATTTTTGGAGTTTAATTGACCACTTTTATATTTTTAGCAAGGTTTAAAATATTTTTAATAATTAATTTTTATATTAATTTTGGCCAAATAAAATTTATTTGAGTTTTAAACGTTTTAAAGAATTTTTGAGCCAATTTTCAGCTCATTTGGACCAAGTCAAATCCTTGGGTGAGTTGGAGAAGTTGAGATTCGAATTTTAAATTATTTTAAACTTCTAATCCTATTAGATTTAGCCCTAGACCAAGTCAACTCATCTACACTATATAAACAACCCCTAGGAAGACCCATTTTCGCAAGAAATTAACCCTAGCCTCTTCCAAAACCCAAATTGGACGTTGCGACGATTCGTCGCAACGTTGCGACGTTCAGCCGCCGCACCGACCGAGAAAACCAAGCAATTTTCCCCGCTCCGACCGCTAGCCGCCCCCGCATCCATCACCGCTCGCATCGCAGCGCATCGCCCCGCTCCGTTCCCTCGGTCTGACCGAGGGCTTGGCCCGCACCCCGCACGCATCCTCGCTCCGCACCAAGCCCCGCACCGACCCGCTTCTGTCGCCCGCCTCCGCTCATGTCTGACCGAGCGGGTCACCCGCACCGACCGATGTTGCAACGTTGCAACGTTGCAACGTTGCAACCCCCACATCCAAAGCGCCCGACCGGCGCTGTCCCCCGCTCCGACCGAAGCAAAGCCTCGCATCCAGCGCTCCCCCGCACTGCTGCACACCCCAAGCGCTGCACAGCACCGCCGCCTGAGCCCGACCGATGGAGCTCCCCGCATTTGGCTGAGTACGACCGAGAGCAAACGTCGCAACCCCGCACCCGTCGCACCATTTGCCACCGTGGGCCCCCCAAGTTCTCCAGAGGTATTGTGGGTCCCCCAAAGGTCCCTAGGACTACTGTGGGCCCCACCTAGGTGCTTTCTCTCCGACGATTCGCCGTGCACGACGTTGCGACACGTCGTAGGCTGTCGTCGTACGTGATAGCTTTGGAATCTGGAACCGTTGCTCCGGTTGATGCTCTGAACTTTCCAGTGAGAAAACTATATTGGAATCAGGACTTGGAGCGCGTTCTCTTATTCCAACCCCCGGCGTCGCAACCCGACGCCGGTGTAGCTTTCGCGTCGTGTTGAGGTAACGCTTTGCACCCCTAGGACCCCCAACCCAATGCATGCTAATCAAGACTAAAATCAGTATTTTTAAAGTATTTTAAATGTTTTAAATTCACTAATCAAGATTAATAATATGGACTTTAGGCCGGTGGACTTGTGCACGTAGGATAATTGTGATTTTTGGACTCATTGGACGGTGTGCTCAGACGGCGTACTTGCAGGCAAGTGAAACTTGCCAACTCTTGTGTAGGGCCATGTTTTTAGGCCACTTCCTTGTTCCTAGCGTAAAAGAGACTAGTCAGTGAAATGATAGCTGGCTAGACGCCTACTTGATCTAGTTTGACAACGAAACTAGATCCGTCACCTAATTGATCTAGCTTGACAACGAAGCTAGATCCAACCCTTTAAACTTGTTGTTCATGCATACTAAACTGTCACGTTTACTTTTCTTATCTGTACGCACTTTTAACTGCCATGCATTGCATTTTACATGTCATCCAGTTGATTGTTGCATTCGTAGCACACGCTACAATACTTGTACTCCTCGTACTACTTGTCCGGCTAGGTGCACCCCTACGCCATACTTGTTTAAAACACTTCCTGGCTCGTGGTCCAGAAGCGGGCCTCATGTGTTGGCTGAAAACCAATGCCCGATACACGTGGAGGGGTAGGGATAAACGGTCACTTGAGCTTAGGAGTGGCCTGATCAGCCCTCTAGCCAAAAGACGGAATCTGTGTGCACGAGGTGCTTACTTTTCTTGTCTTGTACTTGTCTTGTGAATGATTCATGCAATACTTGTCATCCATGCCATGTTTAAATGCCATGCTCGTACTTTACTTTACTTTACCTTACCTGTTGCACTCATTACTTTAACTGCCATGTCATTGCATCATGCTAGAACTGCTAGGTTGCTTTACTTTTACCTGCTTTCAGTTTCCTTGCACAAGTCTCTTGTAGACTTGCTGACATGTGCCCCTTGCTCTTTTGGGTGTCACATGTTAGACCCTGAGCCAGAGACCGTTGCTGAGTACGTGATGTGTTGCTGATGCTGAGTCTGAGTCCATGATTGCCCAAGAGGTTTTTGGTGGACACCGGTGACCATTCTTTGAGTCCTTGATGAGCTTTCTTTTGTTTTAGGCCTTTTGTTAGTTGTTGGTGCGTGGCACCTATGCTTTGTACTTGTTGGCCGTGTTTGGGCCTTTAAACTCTTTTTCTTTTAGCCTGGTGGCTTTTCTGCGATGTTGGAATTTATATTTATGGATATTCTGAGATAATTCTTTTGTCTCATTTCATTATTATTATCTTGTTTCGCTCGCGTTGCAAGGACCTGCAGTTTTAAATTTGATTGACGCTTATCGGACTTGCAGCTTTGTAGCTTCAAGTCTGAGCGGACCTTCTCACGCTTCGCCTCCATATTTTTGGGAAGCGGGGCGTGACACACTCACTCTTTCGTTGCAAGCAATGTGGGACTTTTGCAAATGAGAGGAAAATCAATTAAGCCAATTTAGCTTAATTTGTAGTTTAAGTGAGCTTTTCATAAAAGCAAACTTTAACTAATTAATTCTCTTCGCTCATTAAAATTTAGACACCAAACAAGTTATCAATCCGAAGGGCTTCGAATGGTGAACGTGTAGGAACCGACAGCGACGAATTTTGACTTTCGGGCCGTATCATTCTAGGCGCCGCGGTTCATGGGAATCGGGCGGGTCGTACCGATCGGTCATGAGCCATGGTCCGCCTGTGCGGAAGGATACGCTCGTGCCTGTCAGTAGGCTCGGCTTAGCTACTCAAGCGTCCCCAAGCGTGCTACCCCCGGTGGGTCGAGCGGCTGTGGTTGTTCGCCTCAACCGGGTCGGGGAACGCTACAAGGCGCGCCCGTCTCCATATTGCCCCGGATTTTTGGGGTGGCGACCCTTTTATGAAGCGGAGAGTCCGTGGATCATGTGGGTGGATTCGGGTGGGACCCCTACGATCTTTAGGTCGTAACAATTGCCCCCGGCCTTCGAGTCCGAGACGGCAGCCCGGCTCGGCTCGGAGGGCGAACCACCTCCGACACTCCGGACCATCAATATGGGCCTTGGACCCACCGGGTAGTGACAGCGGCGGCTTCGGAACTCCTGCCGTCCCTATTTCAGAATCATCATAACGTGATCGACCCTTTGACAAAGGCATCATTGGGTTTACATTTACTGTGTTAGTGATGAACTCTGTTAGCTATAGTCCCTTCCTCAAGACTGTGTTTCTGTTGGCCTAGGGTATGGTTTACTGTCAACCCTATTAGACAACATTGGTCAGTATACGGCGGTCTTTGTTGTATTCACGTTGTACTTCTTACAACGTACCCCGGCCGAGGATTAACATAAAGACCGTACTGAGCCTGTAACATTAACTTCCCTTTAACGGAAGTGACGAATCCCATCTTAGTCATCTACTCCCTCGAGATCTTCGGGTGCAACTCAACCTAAGATCTTTCAGCAGGCCTAGCCTTGAAGCTAGATCATATGTCTAAGCTACACGGTTCACTCACATGTTCGTACAAATGACTTTAGGTCATAAGGACCAGTTAACCTATCATCACCCTAGAGTTATTAAGGACAGTTCAGTTAAAGTTAACCATTTAATAACTCTAATTTGGTCGTTCAGTGAACTCATTCTCCAATGAGCACCTGTGTCTCGTCTCCGACTTCACCAAGTCGAATAACTATGAGATCATCATTACCCTAAGGTAAGACTTAGACACAGTGGTCTATCCGATGTGTCGATATCCAGTTCTCGACACATCTATGATCACGAACCGTTTAAGACTTGCGTTTCTATTCTGTCGCTTACTAACTCATAATCGAGATCTTATCTAGATATGTAAGGACCTAACTATAAGTCTATGGATATTATCTAAGTATATTAACACGAACGTTTTTATACTTAGGATAATATGTACCATATACAGTATGAACAAGACATATACTTAGGATAAATTGCCTTATGGGCATATATCCTCCTACAGTTTGAACGAGTCTCGTCAATATGGATCCGGCTTATCCAGGCTTCCCCAGAGATCAGATCCTTTTAGTGGGGAGCGTGATGGGATAGCTCTCGTAACATTCAGGAATGCTTGGTTTCGTAAAGGATGCAAAACTTTATTTGATGAGAAAACATGTGTTATTGACAAGAAAAAAATAAAAGGTATACATGTGTTTCCGAACTTTGTCAGAGTTGCTTTCGTCCCACGCCTTTTTGTTTGATCTGAGCTCGGAGGCTTGCTAGTCGACCATCTTGGTGACGACGATCCTGTCATCTTGCCCTTCTGCTTCGAGGGTCCCTCCTTGCCAGGCTGATCACTGGCTGGGTTTTTGGGATGCCCACGCTTGACCAGTGCATTGATCTCTTTTCTGAGAGTCCAACAGTCATTGGTATCGTGCCCATAGTCATTGTGGTATTTGTAGAATTTGAGGTCCTCTCTCTTCTCATATTGCCCTTGTTGGCTGATCTTGGACTAGCTCTTCCCGTGGGACGTAAGAGAGGACCTTCAAGAGTGGACCTTCGTCTTGGGAGAGCTTGGCTTTGTATAAGTAGGGTGCTCCTTGCTTCGAATTCTCCTCTCTCTGGGTCTCTTGTCTCGATATTTTGGCGAGGGGTTCCCCAAGTTGGTTTCTCTCGCCTGGTGTCTACACGGCGGGTGAAAGTGCCTTTTCCATTAGTTCCAGTCGATTCCTCTGCTTCCTCGGAGATGGTGAACCGATCCGTTATATTGAACATCACTACGAGGTTGTTAGGGGGAACTGGTGGAGCGCACTTTGTAGCTGTTTGTTCTGCACTGCTTGAGTGAGCGCAGCTATGACAGTTACATCTGTCGTCTCCTCTACTTCAAGCCTTTCGTCGTTGAATCTTTGGACAAAGGCTCGAATTGGCTCATTCTCATTTTGTTTAAGCGAGAAGAGGTGGGAGGACTTCTTCTTGGGACGTCGACCCGCGACGAATTACTTGCAGAACATATCAGCTAGTTCGTCGAATGACCTGGTATAGTCGTCGGGTAACCCTTCGTACCAGCCTTTTGTCCTCTTGAATAGGGTAGCGTGGAAGGCTCAGCAAAGGTCTGGCTCATCAGCCCCGTGAAGCATCATCACGTTCAGATATTTATAGATGTGCGACCACGGGTCGCCTCTGCCATCATAACCTGGTAAGGCTGGGAGTTTGAACTTCGGAAGAGAAGGAGCAAAAGTGATATTCTCCTTCAGTGGGGTTCGCCAAAGTGTGGACTGGATGGGGTAGAGATCTTCCTTCTCCTCCTTGCACGTAATTAGCTCCCGAAGATCAGTTTGGGATCTCATCTCTCCTCCCATATCCACCTGCAAGATTGAGTGGGTTATAATCGGGGGGAGCCTCGTTCATTACCTGGTCCAGGATGTGACGGGTCACTTCCTTACAATTTGAAGGACCGGGTTCTCCCTGGAAACCGAAGACACGATTGTCAATCCACATTCCGACGTATTGGTGAGACGTGGGGGTTGTATTGTGCAGGCTGATCTCTTGCCAATTTGCTCTTGGATCTCCTTGTTCCCTGAACAAGGCTGCGACTCTAGTTGGCGTCAGGGTCGGGTTCGGAGGCGGTAGTTGCTTATTTAAGAGCGATAGATCTTCCATGCTTTGGCATATCAAGGTCGCCAAAACACCGAGACTCATGTCGACATGTTCTGTGAATTGTGTGAATTCCTGCTGGGTCACTTTAGGTTCCTTGGTGGCCTTCGCAGGTCGCCATGATGGGACATAGAGTCTGCGGCATCCTCCACCAGGACACTGTTTGCTTTCTGTTTCTCCATCGGACCTTGGATCGGTCCGATGTTGTTGGGTTCAGCTGACATAGCTTTTCGATCGCTTCGGAATGTCGAGCTAGTTAACGGTTTCCCACAGACTGTACCAAACTGTTAATACCAAAAATGACTGAGATAGTTGTTTTGCTGACGTAGACCTTTTATGTAGTGTCGGAGCCTTGTCAGCGAGTTGAATGGGACCCTAGGTTGGAATAAACTGGGTCGGTTAATGGATGGTGAATATCTTGCGATGCTTGATTGACCTTCGAGCGACCTGTGTATTGACGGATCGAGGCTGGGACACTCGAGACGACCCTCACGGAAGGTTGTGACTTGGTGATTTGCACCATAAGGAAGCGTCGGGGGGGTGGATCTGGGTCCAGACCCAAATCCCCTTCGATGCTTAAGTTAGTTTAGGAACTTAAGGATGAGAGGGAGCTTGGAGCAGCTAAGATTGACCCACGGAGGTTCGTCTCAAATCTGACGTCGCAATCTCTTTAGTAGAAGAATAATAAGCTGAAGAGTAGAGTCTATGTATTGATCTTGTACCTTGGAAATTGGAACCTTTTGGTATTTATAGACCTCCTGGGTCCTTTTCAATGACGTTGGGAAGATAACGGTCACCCATTATGGTGCCACGATCTTCTCTCTTTAATAGGAGCGAACGTTACCCACGTTCCCGCTATTTATGAGGCCGCCATGTAATATCCCTAAGTTTGAACTACCATATTGTGTATGCTATATATGAGTGTGTGGGTGGATAAAAGTTGCATTGGATGTATGTTGTGTATTGATTGTATTATTGTATTAATTGGATGTTAATGTTATGTGAAATTATATAATTAGAAGTTGTGTTATTTAAATGTGGTATATAATATTTATTTTGTGTAGGTATATGATTTTGCATAAATGGTTTTGGGTATATGGGTATAGTTATGTAAATATGACTTCTTAGGAGGAGTTTTGTGCTTACTTTGTAATAGAAGGTTTAGAGGAGGTTTTGTGTGATTTGTGCTTCATAACATGCATGAGGGCTTGGAGAGAATTATTGGATTGTGTTAGGGGTTTTTGTGTAAGATAGTAGCTAGGTGTCATGTTATTAGAGAGACTGTGTTAGAGGATGACATCAAGGCTTGTGACTCATCATCTCTCTCCTAAAAATCTCTCTCATTTCCTCTCTCTTCCCTTCTCTCCTTCCCCAAAAAAAATCTGAACCAAACCAGCCCTAAATCCTGTGAAATTCCATGGAAAAAGATGAGAAAAGGAGAAAAAAAGAAAGAAAAAGAAGGGAGAAAAAGAAGAGGTGAAACCCTAACTCAATCCTTTCTCTTACCCTTTCAACTCTACCCATTTTCCTTCAAATTCCATGGCCAAAAGCATCCTCTAAAATTAATTCCAGATCTGGCCGAAATTATCCATGGCTTTTTCACTTCAATTTCAAGCCCAAATCCTCTTTTCTCATGCTTCTTTTGAGCCTTGATGTTAGCTAGATGTATGTGGGGAAGTTTGGAGCTAGAAGAAGGTGATTCCATGAGCTAAAAGGTGATTTTTGGATGGGTGAAGATGGGAAAACGGGATTCATGGAGAAGTTTGAATCTTGGGTCTTCTCACGGGGAATTCATGGCTATTCGTCTATTTGGGTGGGATTCTCAATTCTCATGTCATATTATTTTCATGCCTTAGTTTAATTTCCATGTTGTAATTCAAATTGCTATCATCTTGTGTTAATTTATAGAATTATGATATGCTATCATGTGTTGCCAATTTGGGACTTGTACTTGTATGTGAAGGAATGCCCCTTTGTAGTGGTTCATATGTTGCTATATCCATGCTCCTTGTATGCCTCAATAACTTAAGAGAAAGTCATTTTTTCATATTGTTATATTTCAGCCATGTGCTTAGTAATGAATTTGTGGAATTGTTGCGGAAAAGAATGAGACTATGAAATTATTATGAGAAGAAAGAAGGGCAAGGAAAATGAGAAATGTAGTGGAATGGTTTTGTATTGAAAATTGGCTAAACACTAATATAGCTCGGTGTGGAATTCCAATACCATGCATAAGTGGGTGCAAAGGGAAGGCATGGCATGGATTTATAGGGTTATATGTGATGGAAAAAGGGGTGCACAAGGAGATGCACGGCCCAACATGAATGAAATGGAAAGTAAATGAAAAAGACTATGAAGCCATGCCATGATAGCCCGTGACCCATTTGTGTAGGGTATTCTTATTCCATAATCGTGCTTAACACAACTTGTAATAACATATTGCAATGCGTGAACCCATGTGATGGATGTACTCTCTCTATTTAATTCATGTTAAGGAAGATGTCATAATATCATTCTTAACATCCTTTATAATTTCCTTCAAGTTAAGTGTTAACTTCCTTAATGGTGTATTGCATGTCACAACATGCCTTATAACATGTGTTGCAACATACTTTAGGACATACTCTACGACATACTTTACAACATACTCTACGACATGCTTTACAACATGCTCTATAACATGCTTCATCACATGCACTTTATAACATCCATATGTCACTAATATCCTATCATGTCATGTAGCATTTGCATAACATGTTAATAATATGCCTTGAGATTGGGATATCCTACTTGGACACGCTTTGACGTGCTCCTCCCGTGGTTTTTCAGGTGGTAGAAGTCTTGCAGGTGCAGCTGGGAGTTGGTGGTTGGAGTTATTTGTGGGTGTAGTTTTGAGGGTTGTATTAGCGAGTTGTTGCAATTTGAGAGTGGGTTAAATATTTCTACTCATATTTGTAATTAATATTCATTATATATATGAATGTTTTGCTCTTTGTTGAATTTTGTCGTATATGTTATTCTTTGGTGTTGTATGATTGGAGCAGTACATGTACTTCCCAGCACGTGCGTAGTGGCCTGCTGGTTTTATTTGTATTCCTCTTCGTAACACTCGCCTCTTCAGGAATACCTGATACAGATTCGTACTTATTAGGTATCCTGGGGAGCGGAGCGTTACACGCCATCAATCCCACATTCGAGCTATGGGAGTGCAACGGGAGACTGCCGGTTGTGCTTTGACTAAGTCGATTTTGGGATTCTTTTGTGGGCTTTGTGGGCCTTAACCACTCGTTGGTCGAGTCGTCTCGAGTGTCGGCCCAATGGTTCAACAAGGATCATACGCCATTCTCTGCTAGTGGTGTTTAAGTTGCATGCATGTCTATGATGCTGACGATGAATGTGCATGTTGTCGTCTCCCGTCTCCTTGTGATCTTTGGTCTATTGCGTCTTTCTTTTCTATTTAGTGACGACTGACTCGTCTCAAAATGTGTGAGCGCTACTCGCAAGTGTAGGAGATCGAACAAGTAATAATCCTAGTGAGTCCAGATATCGTATCCACGGGACAACTGACCTACAAAACCACGAACTTCAGTTTATAAAGAGTACTTAAATGATAATAAACAACCACCTATCAGAGATATAAGTAATGGTGTCGATGGTTTAAAAATAACAAAAGAGAATCCTACGATAATTACAGCGAAGTCGATATTGGAGTACCAAAGTGGAGAGGCTATGTTGGTCATGATTTGTTAGGGGTTTGCAATCAATGGTAATTGATGTCTTGGTTAATCAATTGGTCCAGAACGTTTGCAATCAAGATTCAAAGATGAGCCTCGCGGATCATCGCCCTCTCGGGTCCCTCCAGGTTTGCACACATAGACGTATCCTCGTGGTACGTCATCCTCTCCAAATCATCACGGTATGTGTGCGAATCAAGATCTATAATATCAGAATCAATTGCTTAACCTAAATAACACGACGTTTCACCTCGCAAGGGTATGAGAACGTCGAAAAATATTGCAATAAAGAGCATAAAATATCGCCATATGTATCGAATACATTATTAGTTTCATAAAGAACATAAGTTCATGTGCTCGTAAGGGTCACGGCGATGTATGCAAGGATCATGCCACGAATAAGTCCGCAAAGATTAGATTCGATCCAAGTACATCAACAACGAATATACTTGAATAATATGAGTAGAAACTAATAAAATACGTGATTTTACAAGCAAAATAGGGTGTAATGACATCAAACCAAAGAGTACAAAGCCCCAACTACATCAAGACCAACACAAATAGGTACTATCCACGCATGGAGAGAAAAGAAACCATATTCATAGACAAATACATGTTCAAATACTCAAAATACACGCTAAATACGCAAAATACAAGAGTAAAGTTAGGAATTATATCACCAAAACTCTCCAATTAGCCCCAAATCTCCTTCAGAAGTTGCTCATAGCCTCTGTCTCCAGGGCCTCCAAATTTCACGGCCAAATACGGTTCCTAGAGCCCCAAGACGCCAGAATATGTCAAAACCCTAGAAAATACGCTTAAATAGGAGTATTACGGGTTTTAGGAGCTTAACGGGTTCTAACCCGCTTCAAAATAGCTTAAACCCGCTATCCGATAACCGCAGCAAATACTGGCCATTGATGCAAGGTAGAATCGCCTATAATGACGACACGTGGCTCCCTTTACAGATCCGCTTCGTCATCTACGACCCGCTCCGAATTCGCCTTGGCCTCGGTCTCGTTCGTTGGATCAGAATCCAACGGTCATCGCAATGCCACGTCGCCCTAGGATTTCACCCAATTTCGCATCTGCATCGGGATCAGGTGGTCCATTGGATCAAAATCCAACGATCCAGGAGGCACCGCGTCGCCTCGATTTCAAATTCGAATCAGCTTCCTTGGCATTTGTTGGATGATGATCGTGCGGTGGCTGATAAGCCGAGTCGCCCAAGCGTGCGTGCCGTTGGATGCGGGGCAAGAACTCGTGGATTGATGCCACGTGTCCCAGCGATAGGCGGGCTGTATATCGTTGTATTTACGACGTATTTCCTTCGTATTTTTCTCGTATTTATTCAATTAAATGGTATTTTGCATTCAAAAATTCATAGAAATTAGCACAGATATTAGAAAAATACAAATAAATAGTCGTTGGAATCATGAGATCGAGATCTTTGTATGAAAAATATAAAAAGGGCAGAAATACTCAGTATATTGTTGTCTTGTACATAGAAGGAGAGTTTGCTCTAATAATTAAGGATATTCTATATATGATTGTATTAGAGACCAAATAAGTACCATATATGCACAAAATGGAACTAAATGAGGTGTTAAATATGCAATATTCAACCAGAATCATACCCCCCAACTAGCGATTTGATAGTCCCTAGTAAAAAGAGCGATTAAGTCGGATGATTAGTAAAACAATAAATTATATCAATCGCTTATGGCATGGCTCAACAATACGCTTTCCAACATAATTTTGACCATCAATATACACAATCCATGAATAAGATTAATCACATGATATTTTCTCTAATCAAATTTGAATACACAACATGCGAGCATCGTTTTATGCAGGCGAAAGTAAGACATGACGTCATATCATAGTTTTCTCATTTCCAAGGGTTTGGAATCCCATAAAGATAGTTCAAATCATGGGCATTGAAATTTCTTAGTTTCTTCACCATTACTTCTCTCTTTTTTTGCTTTTTGACGACATAGAATAATCCATGTAACGAGCTTTCAGTTAATGACATCTAGGCCAGACGACCTTCGGGAATTAGGCTTTGAAAAGCCCCTTGAACTTAATAACTCGAATCATCTAAGTTTTATTTTCTCTTTTTTTTGAATGCACTCCCCATTCATCTATCTTTCGACGCGAATCTCCAATGCTTCCTGAGGCACGAAGACCAGGCTAATTAATGAACTCAAGGGAACGATGTATTTTTCTTTTTCACTTTTTTTGCATTTTTTCGTAAGCAACTCAACACCCATAATTATGAACATAGACATTAGAATCAATAGCCAAAGTCCTCTTCAACTCGAAAACTAATCCAATCAATCATGTATACTTAAGCTTTTGCATCACAATAGCATGCATGAAATAAATTCAAACTATTTCGAGATATTAATCATGATAATTGAAAGTTTTCATAAATAGCATATTAATGAGTAATTCCATGTAGAGAAAAATAATTAATTCAAGCCTAAACAATTTCAAGAATTTGATTATTACATAATCATCCGATAATGTGACACGTGAAGGAGTTTTTGAATGATGAGAATGGTGGTTTATTCTTTTCTTTTGCTTTATTTATAAAAATCCTAAGGTCTCATACACTTCCCCCAACTAAAGATGGACATTGTCCTCAATGTCGAAGAGGGTACGAGTTTATTCAAAAGCAAACATCCTAAAAAGCATATAGAAAATTTATACTAATGGAAAGAACACACCGTGGTCAAATGGCGGATCACAGATCTTTAATGGTGGAGAAAGTTGTTCTATTTTCTCCTTGCACTCCTCGGTGAATATTCTTCCTCCACTCGCATCCTCATAGCCAAGCTTTGACACAACCCAGCATATCTCCTCCATATTTGTACATTTTTCCTGTATGAGATACGTTGTGTCAAAAAGAGATGGATAAATTTGTTTGTCCATAAAAGCTTTCCATAACGGGTCGTCACAAACGATAAAGGATTTTAAAGCTAATTGACGACCATCTGAATCTAAAATATTTGGAGTTAAAAATTGAGATTCAGAATTAAATTGTTTGAGTTCATGGAAACTTTCCTTAAAAGGATCGCTATACTTGATTTGGTACTCTGCCTCAAGAGGACGTGGAAGTGGCTGTAGAAATAGGTCTGGAGGGAAAGACAACTCAGGCTCAGTGTAGGTCATCTCGTAGTCACATTCGTTCGCTCCACCCTCTTCATCAGTAATCGTAGGTTTTGCATGCCTCTCGAAACTTTGTGGTTCTTCCTGAAGGTTTTCATGGATGATGGTTTGGTGCACATCCTAAAGTGGAGGAAATAGTAGCTGTTGAACGCATCTGTGGGGATGTATGTCTCAGGCTCCAACGTAGTCTGTAAGCGCTCTCCCTCGCACATATCATCCTCTTCATAAAAGTGATAACTCTCGCCTTCTCTTATCTCTGCCACATCATCATCGTCGTCGTCAAAATGGAAATGCATCGTGTCACCCTCATAGTCCACATGCACCCCATCACCCATCTCCTCATGCTCATCCAAGTGTCCTCGCTCAAGCTCATCTAATTATTCTGATGCTCACTCTCGTATGATTCTTCTTGCTGCTCCATAGGGTTGCATCGATAATAACTCCAAGGTAACTCCTCAGGCTGTCCCTGAACCTGCTATAATGTATCCGCGAAAGGAATGCTCTGGCCAACATCTTCATATCTAGGTGATTGATCTTCAGATGGCGTAGCTCTCTTATGCACTGCAAGGTCCTACAAGTACCACCATGCATCCTCTGTCGTATATGAAAGGAATTCTCCATTACAGCTCATCTGCACGAAATCCCGCGTGGGAGGGAGTAATCCTGTGTAGAAGATCTGCAGGAGATGATCATCGTGGAAGCTATGGGGTGGACATGCAAGCATTAAATTGTTGAACCTCCTCAAAGCCTGATGGTAGGCCTCCCCCATCAACTTGGATGAAGTTCGCAATATGTTGCTTCATAGCATGCTGCCTCTATGCTTGTTGCATGAAAGGCGGCAAGAATCTCTTAAGAAAGTCAGCCTGAAATGATAACCGAGTAAATAATGGGTCATGCGACAAAGTATTAAACCAAGATATAGCATTGTCTCTTAAAGAAAATGTGAAATGTTTAATACATAGTCTCTCAATGTGCTCAAGCTTTTTCCCATGAAACAATTGGTGGCATATATTTCAAACTCTTGCACGTGTAAATATGGATTCTCCTCCTCCGTGTTGGATCTGGATCCTAGCCTAGAGGGGGATGAATAGGCTTATAAAAAAATTCTCGTGCAACCCATAAGAAATCACACGCAGTTAAAAGTACAAGCAGAGTAAATCAGAGACAATCATAGAGTACACACAGATTTACCCTGGTTCGATCGCACCAACGACCTACGTCCAGCCCCAAGAAAATACTAGCATTAATAAGTTTCTTCTGTACACCTATAATAGGGTCCTAGCTCCAACTCCCCACCTAGACTATACCACACTCACCAAAGTGCAGAACTCTATCAAACTAGTAAATGCGAATCTTGACTGCACCAACACGTTAAGACCCTCTTGTCTAGCCCCAACCAGACAAGTCCAAAATATTCATAAAATAGGTAAAAGTTTCCCCTACAGAGAATGTTACATTAAGGCACAAATATAAAGAGTAAAGGGTTTAGAAATGCTCAGTTCGTGTCTGTGTAGTCGTCTCTGTCAGTCAGCACGTCGTCAGCTCCAATCTGACGTAAACGGTGTCTTGATCCGACTCCTGGATGTCAAGATATGGCTCAAATAGTGCTCTGGTCTGTGCGTATAGCAATCGCAGTTCAATTCAATTAATAGGCGGTCTGTTCGCATAACAAATCCCTTAAAACACGTATCCACGTCAGCCTCCATTGCATGGGGATCATCCTCGTCAGCAGCGTAACGCGAGAGCTTCTCTGACTCTCGCTCAGCTTCGTCGTGTGAGAGCTGCACATGATTTCAGCGGTGCCTTCGACCTCTACGGTGAGAGCTTCGACTTCGCGTCGTGGAGTTCGTCTTCAATGACGACTCGATGGGAGGTGGACAGTCTCCTCCGGTGGTGGCGGCAAGATGCGATGATGCGTCGACTTGCATATTCGTGGGCTCCGACAACAACTCACTCGACGACGGTGACTCAATGTGACGCCTTCGAATTTTTTCGATAACCCACAGCGACTTCTCCGACAATGAAGATGATGCCCTAGTCGACGACAATGGTGAGCTGTGGGTTCTTTGGTGGCGCTCTCATAGGCTTGTTCTCATCGACTTCTGCAGCGGCGTAATCTACTCGCAGGCTTCGAACGACGGCCTTTGAATGGCGGCGTTCGAACGACGAGCTTCGAACGGTGGGCTTCAAACGTCGACTCCGACTTTGATGATGATGTTCACTGTGATGGCAACCTGAGACTTCTTAGCGCTTTCGACGGAGATGCTAGGGCAACGCAGCTTCGACTTCACGCCCCCCGCTTCAACTTACAGATAGCGTTGTTGTCAAGGAGTTCGGTAGCAATGATGGGCGCTGGGGCATATAGCGGGAACACTGCGGTAATGAATCTCCGGCGGCAAGATTCACAATGGTTTTGCGTGGAGATACGAAGTTTGCAGCAAGAAAGGGTTCGAAGGTGACAGGGGCCTCTTCTTGTTGTGTGAGAACTCTTGAGTTGTTGAAGCGCTTGGTGTGTGTCCTCTCTTGATGCGTGACTGGTTGAAGAAGATATGGTCTTGGCTCGTGCGACAATGAAGATGATATGAAGGATTTGTGTGTGAGGCTCTTTCGTTGGAGATTCAATTATGGCCGCCACAAAATTTTGGTTGTGGCGCACGATGGTATTTTTAGAGCTAGGGATTTTCTCTTTTGTTTCCCGCAAGATGATGATGGGAAGGTGAGGGTTTGCTTGTGGCTATGGCTTGAGAGGAGAGATTTTTCGTGGTGGTCTTGGGGATTTTGTTTTTGGCCTCTTTGTTTAACCCTGGAAGCTGATGAAGTTTATATAGGGTATAGGCTAGGGTTTTGAAAATTGATGGCCGGCTCCTTTTTTGGCTCCTTTTTTCCCTTTGGTGCCGCACCCTAATATTTGGTTGTATGAATTGCCTGGGAGAAAATGACTTTGGCCATACACCCCTTCTTTTGTTTGGTTGAGGTTGGTTTTTTAAATAATGATATATCTAGGGGTTTGTAATCAATAAGATTTGCACCCATCTTTGAATAGGAAAGCAATAGGAATTGGTATTGGTTATGGAGTTTGTATAGCAATAGGATATGTTTCAATCACCAAATAAGTATAGCTCTTTCACCATCTCTTTGACTTGGGCATCGTTTGGGTATTTACGTCCTCGCCACTCCTAAAAGGCACTTAACACACACGTTAAATAGTTCGCACGTGTTTGTCGTCATCAAATTAGAAGTCCTAGATCGTTGCAACCAACACTCCGTACCATGGAAGATGGGTAGGATTCGGGTCAAATCAGAAATAAAGTTTAAAAAGTATGCATCACCATCCATATTTTTTTTTGTTTTGTTTTGTTTTTTTAAAAGAACATAGATATGAAAATAAAAAAATCATAAGCTAGAAGGTGGAAGGGTCTCACCGAATGTTCCTCTATACGAACTGAAATTATAGCTTACAAGTACCGTTATCCCCGGCAACGACGTCAAAAACTTGACTCGTCTTAAAATGTATAAGCGCTACTCCTAAGTGTAGGAGATCGAACAAGTAATACTCCTAGTGAATCCAGGTATCATATCCACGGGACATCTGACCTGCAAAACCACAAACTTCAGTTTATAAAGAGTACTATAACGATAATAAACAACCACCTATCAGAGATATAAGTAATGGTGTCGATGGTTTAAAAATAATAAAAGAGAATCCTACGATAATTACGTCGAAGTCGATATATGGGTACCAAAGTGGAGAGGCTATGTTGGTCGTGATTTCGTTAGGGGTTTGCAATCAATGGTAATTGATGTCTTGCTTAATCAATTGGTTCAGAACGTTTGCAATCAAGATTCATAGATGAGCCTCGCGGGTCATCGCCCTCTCGGGTCCCTCCGGGTATGCACACATAGACGTATCCTCGCGGTACGTCATCCTCTCGAAATCCTCACAGTATGTGTGTGAATCAAGATCTAAAACATCAGAATCAATTGCTTAACCTAAATAACACGACGTTTCACCCCGCAAGGGTACGAGAACGTCAGAAAATATTGCAATAAAGAGCATAAAATATCGCCATATGTATCAAATAAATTATTAGTTTCATAGAGAACATAAGCTCATGTGTCTGAAAGGGTCACGACGATGTCTGCAAGGATCATGCCACGAATAAGTCTGTAAAGATCAGATTCGATCCAAGTACATCAACAACGAATACACTTGAATAATACGAATAGAAACTAATAAAATAAGCGATTTTACATGCAAAATAGTGTGTTAGAACATCAAACCAGAGAGTACAAAGCCCCAACTACATCAAGATCAACACTAATAGGGACTAGCTATGCATGGAGAGAAAAGAAACCATATTCATAGACAAATACATGTTCAAATACTCAAAATACACGCTAAAAACGCAAAATACAAGAGTAAAGTTAGGAATTATATCAACAAACTCTCCAATTAGCCTCAAATCTCCTTCAGAAGTTGCTCCTAGCCTCTGTCTTCAGGGCCTCCAAAGTTCACGGCTAAATACCGCTCCTAGAGCCCCAAATATGCCAGAATCCATCAAAACCCTAGAAAATAAGCTTAAATAGGAGTATTGCGGGTTTTAGGAGCTTAACGGGTTATAACCCGCTTCAAAATAGCTTAAACCCGCTATCCGATTACCGCAGCAAATCCTGGCCATTGATGCAAGGAGGGATCGCCTGTAATGACGGCACGTGGCTCCCTTTAAGGATCCGCTTCGTCATCTTCGACCCGCTCTGAATCCGCCTTGGCCTCGGTCTCGTTCGTTGGATCAAAATCCAACGGTCATCGCAACGCCACGTCGCCCAAGGATTTCGCCCAATTCCGCATCTGCATCGGGATCAGGTGGTCCGTTGGATCAAAATCCAACGATCCAGGAGGCGCCGCGTTGCCTCGATTTCGAATTCGAATCAGCTTCCTTTGCATCTGTTGGATGATGATCGTGCAGTGGCTGATGAGCCGCGTCGCCCAAGCGCGCGTGCCGTTGGATGCAGGGCGGGAACTCGTGGATTGATGCCACGTGTCCCAGTGATAGGCGGGTTGTGTATCGACGTATATACGATGTATTTGCGACGTATTTCCTCTGTATTTCCCTCGTATTTCTTCAATTAAATGGTATTCTGCATTCAAAAACTCATAGAAATTTGCACAGATCTCAGAAAAATACAAAAAAATAGTCGTTGGAATCGGAAGATCGAGATCTTCGTACGAAAAATACAAAAAGGGTAGAAGTACTCAATATATTGCTGTTTTGTGCATAGAAGGAGAGTTTACTCTTATAATTAAGAATATTCTAAATACGATTGTATTAGAGACCAAATAAGTACATATGCACAAAATGGGACTAAATGAGGTGTTAAATATGTAATATTCAACCCGAATCAAGTTACTATCATGTTACTACTTCTTGTTGTTTGATGAACTTCTATCATGTTACTACTTGGTAAGCATTGTTGCATGATGAGCTTCTACCAAGTTGCTTCCTGATAGAATATTACCATGTTTCTGCAAGGTGGGCTTTTGCTTGGTAAGCTTCTGACAAGCATTGTTTACAAAGCAGGATTCTACTAAGGTGTTGCTAGATCATGACGCCAATGATGATGCAGTGGTAAGATGGACCTGTTTGGGCTAGATATGTCTTCCTTCTACTTGTTGCATATCATAGTTAGCAAGAGCGTTAACGATCTAGACCCGAGATGGAGGCACTGATGTCGACTCCTCCGCCGATAAGTTAGAATATGAGAGATAATATAAAATATATAAAATAAGTGGGTTTGAGGATGAGAAATGAGCTCCACTCGTCCCAAAATGGGAGGACTACATATAAGGTTGTGATAGAGGCATTTTAGTAACGTCAATTGTATGATGTGGTTTTTCTTGAGTGAAGCAGGCCATTAATGATCATTTACGAGTTGGGCCATTGGGCCTTCTCATATTAAGTTTATAAGCCTTGTGGCAAAACACAAGTACTGATTATTGAACTCAAGATCATTGGACCACGAATTCTCATTGGTTAAATAATTAAAAAATTGTTATAAACGGGCTTCTTGGTGGGCCTACCCGTTAGTGGGTATCCACCCATTATGTAACCCTACCACTATAAATATAGGGCTATTGTCTCCATAGCCGCCAAGTTTACAACACGTTATCAGCACGCTCAAAGCTAAGCCGAACCCCTGCCGACGGACGGACGCGACGAACGAACGCGACGCGAACGGGCTTCCTTCACCGAACGTCGCTAGATCCGGCGGGTAGGATCTAGAGGTAACTTTCTCCCTAGATCTAAATTTTGCATATGCGCATATGTGGTGATTCAATTTTTTGGATCAATCGATCAAAAATATACCGTTTTATTGATAAAAATCACAATTTTTCAATAAAAAAACGTATTTTTTGGAAGAAACAAAATTGGTTTTCCCACTAAAAATCGGATTTTTACCCGTTCTTTTTCTCCAAAAATCACCCAACCCCTAAAAAGAGTTCACCCACGCCCCCCCGTCGCCGGCAGCGGCGGGGCCTTCCCGCCGTCGCTGCGGCGGCGGGAACCCCCCGCCGCTGCAGGCGGGGGTTTCCCCCGCCGCCTGTAGCGGCGGGCAACCCCCGCCGCCGCCGGCGGGGGCGATCCCCGCCGCCCGCAGGCGGGGGCGATCCCCGCCGCCTGCGACGGCGGGCAACCCCCGCCGCCTGCGACGGCGGGCCCCCCCCACCGCCTGCAGCGGCGGGCAACCCCCGCCGCCTGCAGCGGCAGGCCCCACCCCCTCCCCACCGCCCGCTGCGGCAAACGGGCCCGCCCACCAGTAGCGGGTACGGGCCCGGCGTGCGTACCCCAAAACCCTAACTAGGGTTTCTGACCCAGAAAATTTTTTCAAATTTTCAAAAAATTTTCCAGATTTAATTGCGATTCTTTTTCGTTATAATCTGGACCAAATTACATGTGATTTTTACTCATCGCAATTATACTTGGATTTATGATTTTCTTTAAAAAAACGTTTAAAAATTAAGAAGATCCTGCGACCGCTCTGCCGTTAGTCAACTAACCTAACGGTGCATGACGTTGCCTAGTGGTCCAATAATTTTTAAACGGTAGATTTCATTTTCCATTATAAACTGCCTGTGATGAATAAATAAATTGCCTGTGATGATGCCTGCTGCATTATAACTGCCTGCGACGAATGATTAATATTTGATGTGGTTTTGGATCGGCTAGTGATCACCATTTTACTTTTCATGCATTATTTTCTTTTTGAGAGAAAAATGTAGTGAGGATAATTTTGTAAAATTACAAGCCCGGCGGACGCCTCAAGAAGATGAAGGACTATTCCAGAAGAATAGGGGCCCCACGGGGGTTCCCGAGTTGTACTTTGTTTATTTTTGGGACTGTAATGGACTGTAATTAATTATGGTGATTAGCCGATCCACGCAGCAAATATTTATGTCTGATGTGCTTGATTATTTATTTTTCTGCAAAATATCTAATTAATGCTATCTTTTTACATGCTAGAGTGATAAATGGCCAAAATTGCGAGCGTCGATTTCAACGTTTTGGATGCTTCAGGAAAGAATTACTTAAGCTGGCAGCTGGATATAAAATTCCATCTGCGAGCACAGGGTTTGAGTCACGCCATCGCCTTAGGCGATAAGGTTTCTAATATAGATAAAGCGAAAGCAATTATCTATATCAGACGCCATATCGATCGGACCCTGAAGGCCGAGTACCTAACGGTGGAAGACTCGTATGAGTTGTGGACCGCCCTCGAGGACAGGTATAAACATCAAAGGGATGTTATCCTACCTCGAGCGCGATATGAATGGGAGAACCTCCGTCTCCAAGACTTCAAATCTATTGCCGAGTACAACTCGGCACTTTTTAGCATCACCTCACGCCTGAAGTTGTGTGGTGAAAAGGTGACGGAGGAACGCATGTTAGAGAAGATGTATACATCCTTCCATGAGAAGGATGTCATACTGATGCAACAGTATCGTGAACAAAAGTTCACAAAATACTCTGAGCTTCTCTCATGCCTTCTGATGGCAGAGCAGAATCGTGACCTCCTTCTGGCCACCCACAACTCACGCCCTACCGGCACTTCTCCTGCGCCTGAAGCGCACCACAGCTCCTTCCAGAAGAAAAGGGGCAACTTCAAAGGCAAACCCCAGAAGGGTAAGACCATGAAGAAGCAGGCTCGAGGACCCCCTCCAAGAAACAACCAAGAGGGAAAGAAGAAAAATGTGTGGAAAAGAAAAGACGACGGCCAGACTTCTGCCCCCAGAAAGGACTGGGAAGATAAATGCCACAGGTGTGGCATGACTGGACACTGGTCCAGAAATTGTCGTACTCCACGCCACCTTCAGGAGTTGTACAAGACAAGCCAGAAGCAAGCTGAGACAAACCTGGCGGTTCAAGAAAACCTGACACCAATCAGGTTCATCGCTGAGGACTTCTCCAACGATGACCTGCTCGACTGAGGACATTTATCTACTTTATATGCATTGTAGTTTTTTCCTTTTGAGAAACAATTTATCTGCTTATCTCTGGCATGTTTAAGTACTTTTCAGACATCAACTTAATTTTCGTAGTATATCCCTTTGTGTTTTTGCCTTATACTGCGACATTTTTCTTTTAAAATAGATGGACTTTAAATGCCTAATGGACAGTGCTCTACGCACACGATCCTCCAAGACATCTGCTTTTTTCAAAGCATCAATAAATACGATGGCACCGTAAATACGATTTCCGGTCCATCAAGTATCATTGAAGGATCAGGGGAAGCACATTTTATGCTCCCCAATAGTACAAAACTACTTATAAAAGATGCCCTTCTCTCCCCTAGCTCGCCTAGGAACCTGTTAAGCTTTAAAGATATCCGCTTAAATGGATACCACCTAGAAACGGTGAGCAAAGGAAACAGTGAATACCTTGATGTGACGTTTCATAAAAACGGTGCTAAAAACACCGTCGAACGTTTTGAGGGACTCCCGTCGGGTCTCTACCACACAAGGATCAGAGCAATGGAAGCAAACACATTGGAGCACCAGAAGTGCCAAAATCAACCAGAATTCAAACTCTGGCATGATAGACTAGGACACCCTGGAAGGAATATGATGCGTCGCATCATATCCCAATCCCGTGGAATTAATCCGAAAAGCCTGACGCTACTTCGGAAGGGTGCAAATCCTTGTCCCCCTTGTTACAAAGGGAAATTGATTACGAGACCATCCACCCTGAAGGTGGACTCTGAGTCTCCAAGCTTCCTAGAGAGAATACATGGTGACATTTGCGGGCCTATTCACCCCGCAAGTGGACCATTTCGGTACTACATGGTACTAATCGACGCATCTTCAAAATGGTCGTATGTGTGCCTTTTGTCCACCCGCAACGTAGCCTTTGCAAAGCTACTTGCACAAATTATAAAATTGCGGGCACATTTCCCAGACAACCAGATCAAGAAATTGCGTCTGGACAATGCTGGGGAATTCACCTCACAAGTCTTCCTAGACTACTGCCAAGCAACCGGCATAGAAGTTGAACATCCTGTAGCTCATGTTAACACCCAGAACGGGTTAACCGAATCTCTTATAAAGAGACTACAATGGATCGCTAGACCATTGTTAATGCAATGCCAGTTGCCGGTATGTGCATGGGGACATGCCATACTGCACGCTGCATCGCTGATAAGATTACGACCGTCAGGTAGTCAATCTTATTCTCCGATGCAACTTGCATATGGGAACCCGCCCGATATCTCTCACTTGAGGATATTCGGATGTGCTGTCTATGTCCCCATAGCACCACCGCAGAGAACCAAGATGGGTCCTCAACCGCGTCTTGGTATCTATATTGGTTTCGACTCACCATCGATCATTAGATACCTCGAACCCCTTACAGGGGATGCCTTTAAAGCACGTCTAGCAGATTGTGAGTTTGATGAAAGCATTTTTCCAAAACTAGGCATTAACACACAGAAGCCAGAAGCTTCAAAGACCATTACATGGAACACAAAGACCTTATCCCATTTTGATCCGCGCACAAATCAATGTGAAGAAGAGATCCTGAAGATCCTTCAAATTCAGAACACAGTTCACATTTTACCGGATAAATTCACTGACAACCAGAAGATTGTCAGATCACACGTCCCTGCTGCAAATACGCCAGCTAGGATTGACATACCCAAAGATGGATGCAATCCACCTGCAGCAGAAACGACCGTACCTCAACAAAAAAGAGGACGACCCCCAGGCTCCAAAGATAAGAATCCTCGAAAGAGGAAAAATCCTGGAGCAACAATAACGATACCACCACAGGATGCTGAGCTCAGCCCAGCTACCTCTCCACTCCCAACAACCCCTGAAGAGGAAAATATAGGAGAAATTTCATTAAACTATGTACGTACCGGGGAGGTACTGGACAGAAAAAGCACAATCATCGATGATAACTTCGCGCTCATTATTGCCACTCACGTCACTGAATACGACGATGAGACCGATCCACGCTCTCTAGCAGAATGTAAACGCAGAGAGGATTGGCCAAAGTGGAACGATGCAATAGGAGTAGAACTGGACTCACTCTCGAAGCGCAAAGTTTTTGGACATGTAGTCCTAACACCAAAAGGTGTTAAACCTATGGGATATAAATGGGTATTCGTGAGAAAAAGAAACGAGAATAATGAGATCGTGCGATATAAAACGCGCCTTGTTGCACAAGGTTTTTCCCAACGACCAGGAATAGACTATGACGATACCTATTCCCCGGTCATGGACGCGATCACTTTCCGTTTCATTATCGGGCTATCCACGAAGGAAGGTCTGGATATGCAGCTCATGGACGTTGTGACTGCATACCTATACGGAAATATAGATAAGGACATCTATATGAAAATCCCAGACGGATACAAACGACCGACAAAAATGACAGAAATACCTCGGGACGTCTATTCCGTCAAACTCCAGAGATCACTGTATGGTCTAAAACAGTCAGGTAGAATGTGGTACAACAGACTGAGTGAATTCCTAGTGGAACAAGGATTCACAACAAATGAAGTCTGCCCTTGCATCTTCATACGAGCAAAGGGAACAGGATTCGTAATCATCGCCGTCTATGTAGACGACGTGAACATCATCGGATCTCCTGCAGAGATAGATGAGATATCCAAAAGTCTCACACAGACTTTTGAGATGAAAGACCTCGGTAAAACGAAGTTTTGCCTAGGCCTACAAATTGAACATTTAAGCGGAGGAATCCTGTTGCACCAATCGACATATACAAAGAAAGTGCTGAAAAACTTTCTTATGGACAAATGTCATCCGCTTAGCACACCAATGGTCGTCAGATCATTGGATGTTGAAACAGACCCCTTCCGGCCGCTGGAAGAGGGGGATGAAACACTGGGTCCTGAAGTACCCTACTTAAGTGCAATTGGAGCACTCCTATACCTGGCAAACTGCACGCGTCCCGATATAGCGTTCGCAGTAAACCTACTAGCCAGATACAGTTCAGCGCCCTCAAAGCGCCACTGGAACGGAGTGAAACAACTTCTGCGCTACCTCCAAGGGTCTGTAGACATGAGACTATACTTCAAGAAAGGTGTATCCACCGACCTGGTCGGTTACGCAGATGCGGGATACAGGTCCGACCCACATACCGCAAAGTCCCAGACCGGTTTCGTATTCACATACGGTGGGACGGCCATCTCATGGAGATCCGTGAAGCAGACATCCACAGCGACCTCATCCAACCACTCTGAGCTCATCGCGATCCACGAAGCTAGCAGAGAATGCTTCTGGCTTCGATCAGTCATCAACCACATCCTCAAGACCACCGGCCTGAAGACGGGAGATCTTGGGCCTACCACCATGTACGAAGACAATGCTGCTTGCATCGCTCAACTACGAGGTGGCTACATCAAAGGTGACAGGACGAAGCACATTTCTCCCAAGCTCTTCTGGACGCATGAACAGCAAGTGGACAACCAGATCGACATCCAGCAGATCCAGTCCTGCAACAACCTGGCTGACCTATTCACTAAAGCTTTGCCTCGCAGTACCTTTAGAAAACTTGTACTAGGAATTGGGATAAGACAGCTGAGAGATGTACAAGCCTGAAGCTTGTACTTATCAGGGGGAGTTAACGTAGTGCTGTACTCTTTTTCCTTGGCTGTTGGTTTTTCCCACTGGGTTTTCCACAGTCAAAGGTTTTAACGAGGCAGCCACATTAACTCTGGATCCAGAAGTATCCACTACTGATGTTATCCATCGATCAGGGGAAGTTACAGAGACTTGTACTCTTTTCCCTTAGCCACTGGTTTTTCCCACTGGGTTTTCCTTGGCAAAGGTTTTAATGAGGTAAGCACTCTTAAACTTAGAGATCCAGAAGTATCTCCAACCCCCATGATCAAATAAGCTTCATGAACCCTGAAGCGTTCATCATGGCTTACAACAATGAATGGATAAGGGGAAGTGTTATAAACGGGCTTCTTGGTGGGCCTATCCGTTAGTGGGTATCCACCCATTATGTAACCCTACCACTATATATATATGGCTATGGTCTCCATAGCCGCCAAGTTTACAACAAAAATAAAATAAAATGAAAAAAAAATAGCAAACCTTCTTGTCTCTTTGTGCAACTTGTGTCATAGAGTCGGGGTGGGTCTGAAGACCCATGATCAGAATTTCCTAGGTTGTCGTTCTCACATGTGCAACGTGTTTGACCCGTCGTCTGACATCAATGTTGAAGCCATCAAGACTCAAAGAAGGGAACCGACTGATTGGGGGAGGAAAATGGAAGCAGGCGCTGAGCAAAAGGCCGCAGAGCCGGCGAAAATCAAAGCCGCGGCCGTGTGCGGCTCGCTCCGCAAGGCTTCTTGCAACCACGGGCTCATCCGATCAGGTCGGTCGCTGCCGGCAATCATAAACGTCGACCATCACAATATCATGACTACTCTTATCGTTTCGTTTTGATGTGAATGATCCAATACAGCAATGGAGATGTGCAGCAGCGGTGAGATGGAGATGGAGTACGTGGATGTTTCCGGCCTTCCCTTTGTGAACCCAGATCTCGAGGCAGGCTCCACGTTTCCCGCGCCCGTCGAGGCCTTCAGGAAGAGGATCCTTGAAGCCGACTGCATCCTGTTTGCTACTCCCGAGTACAATTACTCCATCCCACGTACCTCACTTTATACTATGCTATGCCAAATCGCCAATGCCATCGTCATATCTAGCTTAATCTCTTAACAACAATTTTGCAGCGCCATTGAAGAACGCTCTTGATTGGGGATCGAGGCCCCCGAATGTTTGGGCCGACAAGGCCGCGGCGATCGTCAGCGCCGCCGGAGGATCGGGAGGGTCACGGATGCAGCACCATCTGCGGCAAGTCGGGGGTTTCCTCGACATCCATTTCATCAACAAGCCGGAGCTGTACGTGTTTGGGCGCCAGCCGCCGATGAAGTTCGACGGTGATGGGAACTTGATCGACCCTGAGACTGAACAGCGTTTGAGGGATGTCCTCGCATCGCTCGATGCTTTTGCCCGAAGACTCCGGCTGAGGCCGGAGACATTGGTAAAGTCGATTGGTAATTGATTCGTTCGCGATGCCGCGAGACTTGCGTGGATTAATTGCCTGCTTAATAATTGTCAACTTCAACTTGTTATGTCGAATAGAGCACTACTTTCATGAAAGCAGGATCTTATGATAAGATTGTCACTATTGCTGTTGTTTTGTTAACTGGTTTGAATCGTTGTGCTTCTTAGTTCACTCACAATGGAGGGCTGAACCGATCAGCCCTGTTGGGGCTGAATCTGAGCCATGTCAGAGTCAGATTCAATCCCTACACACTTTCAATGGATGGCTGCATCGGGGCTGAATGGTTGTCCCGCTAGTTGCTAGCCGTGGATTACCAGACGTATGGTGTAACCCTATCAGATGTCTGGTTATCCACTAGCCTACTATTTTTTTTTTTCAAATCTAGAGTATATCATACGCCTGGCCGATACCCACCAGTCGCCTGATCTACTGTTGGTGCGCCAGACTAGTTTGATTTCTGACGGATTAGACGTCTGATGTGTCAACCAGACGTCTGATCTATCGGGATTCCCCCCCCCATGAAACCAGCCGTCTGATTCAGAAGAACCAGATGTCTTATCATTACTGTTTTCTAAATCAGACGTAGGGTTTCCTCCAAAATTGTCAATTTTGACATTTTTAAATTTGGAACCATATTGCATATATTTCAATATTCATAAATAATTTTTGCTCAACTTGAAATACGAAGTGCATAAAAGTGAAAACATAAATAAAAATTTTAAATATAAAATTACATTGCTATGCATAGATTCAAATACAATTAAATTACATTGCTTTCTAATGACCAGATATGCTCCATCAAGTCATTCTTAATTGGATGTGTAGTTGCTTGTCGCGAGTTCGACCTCTAGTCTGAATATATCTCACCAAGTCTGCAGTTGCACTAGAAGAATATTGTTAGTTCGTACTGGCATTCCGAAGTTGATCGTATTGTTGAAACTCATATTGTGTAGCGTACATATGCCTTCATCCTTCATAATCATATTGTGTAATAAGATACAAGCCCACATTAATTTTCCAAATAGGTTTACTTGGTACATTCAAGATGGACCTTTAATAATTGCAAATCTTGACTGTAAAAATGCCGAAGGCACGCTCTACATCCTTTCGGGTAGCCTTTTGCCTAGCAGTAAACAATTGAGCATTTGCGGACAGTGGTAGATGAATAGATTGGACAAACGTAGCATACGATAGATAGATACCATCGACCAAGTAATATCCAAGTTATATTCGTTACGATAACTGTAAATTGAACATGAGGAGATCAATCTTCATAAACATCGTTAAAAATGGTGAACAGTCCAATACATTTATATTATTGCACATACCTGGAACGCTGAAAAATGCATGCCATATCCATTTATCATATGATGCGACTGCTTCAAGTACGATTGTAGGTGATCCATGATCTCCTCGTGTGTATTGTCCTTTCCATGCCGATGGACAATTTTTCCATTCCCAATGCATGCAATCGATACTTCCGAACATTTCTGGGAAGCCACGTGCTTTTCCTACACTTAGAAGCCAGTGAGTATCAGTGGCGTTTGGCCTTCTCATATACCGTTCTCTGAAAATCGAAATAAACATATTGACAAAATTATTAAGTCAGTCTTGAGCAGTGGTTTTGTCTATTCGCACATAATCGTCAATTGCATCAGCCAATACTCCATAAACCAACATCTGCATATCCGCAGTACATTTTTGTAATAGTGAAAGACCGATACTACCACACGCATCAACACATTGCTGAAAGTATGAGAATTGACTACTAAGGGCATTTACTATGTGAAGAAATACATGCATCCTCATTCGAAATCTAACCCGAAATTGACTATCGTTATAAATTGGTTGGTCGACGAAGTAGTATCTGTAAAGACGATTATGACTAGCTACAAAACTTCGATCTATGGTTGCTCTACGACGTGGAGGCTCGACCATACTTGGAGAAATGCTTGGCATGCTTAAGAACTCATTGAGCATAAAATTGATCATGGGGACTATTTCTGCAACATCAACTTCGTCTGACTCGATAAAAGTAGTAGTAGTCGAAGAAATTGCAATATGTTTCTCAAATTTTAGTGTTGTATGTAATAAAGTGCTGTGTTGAAGGTTAAATATATGACTCCATATGACAACGACTAGTTTTTAACGATTAGAATGCAACATCTAGGTTTTAACGTCTAGTTTGCAGCATCTACTTTTTAACGGCTATTTTTTAATTGCTAATTTGCAACAGGTGTTTTTAAAACCACAATATATTCATTCAAATAAAATACATAAGATACAATAGGCATGAACAATTGGAAATTAAAATGACTGATTTTATAAATAGGATAACACTATTTTGGAAACAACTCTGCCTCCAATCGTTCTAAAAAGTTCTTCCTGAGCTGATAGATTTTTCTTTGCAAGCAGCTTTGAATACATTTCTAACTTCTTCGTGCGGGCTGTGTTTTCCATTGCATTTGCCAGCCTGCTTTGTGTATCAATGAAATCATACTTCATGCCACTCTTTTGGGCATCACTTTCGCAATTTTTGAGAATGTATCGAACATTCCTTCTGCCATTGTAGGCATTGATTTTTCCTTAGCCTTGGCTTTTATCTTTACGGGTTTCACACCGATTGGATGGATTATAATAGGTACATCTTCCATGATATCACCAACATAAGTTGGTGTATTCTGCTTGGTAGGTGTATTGGGCTCAGTAGGTGTATTCGGCTTAGACGGTGTACTCGCCTTTGAAGATGATGAATAATTTTCATGTTCATTGATTTTTGTTCCTTTGTATGAGTTCTCTTGGCCTACCAACATCCACTTTGGACCATCATTCAACATGTGCCATACATGCTCTAAGTGGAACTTCTTTGCTGTGTCACTTTCATAAATTTTATGGAGAGTGAATATGACATCATTTTCAGACTCACCGCTCTTCTTTCGTGCCATTTCTTGATTGTAGGCTCCTACAAACATGGAAACATGCACATTCAAATAACACTAATGATTTTTTCAAGACTTGTACTCTCGAATGGCTCCACCAGTTTGGAACTCAATGACGTACTTTATCACCTTGTTTCAGAATGTTGTGTAGGGGTTTTGGCGGACCCTCAGAGCTCGGATCTGTGTCCATCCAAAGTCGGACAGACCACAGGGGCATAAAGTGCAGCGGAAAAACAAAACTAAGCTAGCTAAACAATTTAGCTAGGCTCTGAGGGAGCCAGAACCTAGCCCGATCTATGCCAACTTGGGGTGGACCTGACCACCCCAAGAGGGATCTATTCTACAGCAACAAAACTAAATCTACACTAAAATTGCTTAACCGCATACCCGGAATCTTGGCCCTGAAGCGGGCAAGATGTACCGCACCGTCTTCTGATGCTCCTCGTAGCCGAGCTGCCTTGACTCGATCTAGCCGAACTGCCTCGCACCCTCGAACCGATCTGCCCGACCCGACTCCCGCCTCCGAGCCGATCACACGCGGTAGAAAGTTTCACTTGAGTAGACCCGCTTCTTAGAAGTCTGGATCCGAATCCAAACCCCCTTCGTAGTCTTGCTAGGACTACTCCGGAGAATAGGAAGAAGAGAGAGAGAATAGTTTAGTCGTAGATCGATCTTGCTCTAAAATTCTGGAGCTACTCGATCGAGGACTTGGTGCATTTTTCAACGAAGAGAGTGCACCCCTATTTATATAGGGAGTCGGCACTCCTACTTTCGTTGTGAGCAATGGCACTATTGCTAAATTAAAGAGAATTCAATTAAGCTAATTTGGCTTAATTTGAAGTTTAGTAAGCTTTTCAGAAAAGCAAACTTCAATAAATTAATTCTCTTTACTCATTAAGCTTTAGACACCAAACAAGCTATCAATTCGAAGGGCTTCGAATGGTGAACGCGTAGGAACCAACGGCGACGAATTTCGACTTTGTTTGACCCCTCAAACAATTGCCCAAAGATGGGCAAAAAATCAATTTTCGTAGCCGTCATTTGGGGTTTCAAAAAACCCTAAATCACTTAAGTAGCGGGCGCGCCCGCCCAAGGCTAGAGGGGGGGGGGGACCGCCCGCCCGCTGGGCAGTGGGCGTTGTCCCGCTGCAGCCAGCGGGCCATGCCTGTTTGCATTTGCGGATGGGCTTGTTAGCCCAGTGGGTCTAACCCACTTTGCCTTGGACTGTTTTCGCGTTTCTGCGCTCGTTTGACCTCCGATTTGGACGCGGTTTGAACCTGTGTTTAGACCTAGACGATCCCGTCATTCAGGTAACCCTTTCCAATATATTTGTTCCTTCTAAATTTGTCGTAACCAATTTACGACACGTTTAATATTTGTTTGCATCAAATGCAACGTTGTCCCTATTGCATTTATGACTTAAGTTCACAACTAGCTTTGTGAATATCAACTATTCAGTATCATCAAATGAATTTCTCTTAATAAATCTTCCTATTACTAAGACACAAACGCTACTCGGTGTGAGACCCTACAGCCTGACCTTACTACAGGTTGGGGCTCAAAACCCCTAGACGACGGTCACCACGAGCAGTAGCTGTCGTCCTTGTTTCAGAATCATCATAAAGTTATCGAACCTATGACAAAAGCATCGTTGGGTTTACTTTAGCTGTGTCAGTGATGAATGTCGTTAGCTATAGTCCCTTCGTCAAGACCGTGTTCCTGTTGGCCTAAGGTATGGTTTACTGTCAACCCTATTAGACAACATTGGTCAGTATACAGCGGTCTTTGTTGTATTCACGTTGTACTTCTTACAACGTACCCCGGCCGAGGATTAACATAAAGACCGTACTGAGCCTGTGACACTAACTTCGCTTTAACGGAAGTGACGAATCCCATCTTAGTCTTCTACTCGCCTCGAGAGCTTCGGGTGCAACCCAACCTAAGATCTTTCAGCAGGCCTAGCCACGAAGATAGATCATGGGTCTAAGCTACATCGTTCGCTCACAGGTTGGTACAGATGACTTCAGGTCTTAAGGATTAGCTTACCTATCATCACCCTAGAGTTATTAAAGACAGTTTAGTTAAAGTTAACCATTTAACAACTCTAAGTTGGTCGTTCAGTAAACCCATTCTCCAATGAGCACCTGTGTCTCGTCTCCGACTTCGCCAAGTCGAATGACTATGAGATCATCATTACCCTAAGGTAAGACAAAGACACAGTGGTCTATCCGATGTGTTGATATCCAGTTTTCAACACATCTATGACCACAAACCGTTTAAGGCTTACGTTTCTATTCAGCCGCTTATTACTCATAATCGAGATCTTATCAAGATACGTAAGGACCTAACTATAAGTCTATGGACATTATCTAAGTATATTAATTCAAACGATTTCATACTTAGGATAATGGATACCATATACAGTATGAATAAGACGTATACTTAGGATAAATCGCCTTATGGGCATATATCCTCCTACATCTCCCACTTGAACTTAGGCTATTTATCTCGGTATCTCATACCGTCATAGCATATCAGTCACTTGGACATTTATATGACAAACCTACGAGTGGATTTACTAACGGGTATCTATAATGCATTTCAATGGATTATTAATTAATACATCTCTTGATCACACAGAGTTGATCCTTTGGAAAAATGATTTGGATCAATTTTTCTTTTCTCTGTATAGCTAACAATTAGCTTATATAATCTAGATGTAGGGTCTAACATTTCTATAAGTCAGTCTCAGCTCATTCCAATTTTCTTGTGTCAACATGTCAAGTACATGCTGACACCCTAAGTCTCTATATATTCGATTAAATCAAAACGATTTTGATTCAATGTTTTATATAGATGATTAATATATAAGTTGGAAAGCCTTTTTACTTAGTCTGAGAAACCGGAACTAAGTATACAAGCTAGCTCCCACTGACTTTAAGAATTACCTGGTTAAGTACTTCAATCTAAATCATATTTAGATTTATATATATGCAGAGCACAACCATTTTATAAGTGCTTTAGATGGAATGTACTAGTGTCAGGTTCGGTTTGACGAATGAGTCAAGTCAAGATCGGTTTAAGGAATCTTGACATTGACTCACTCAATCAAACGTCCTATAATGTATTTTTTCCTTTATTACATTTAATATTAACTCTTTAAGAATCAAATGTAGTATATTAAGTATTAATCTTAATATGCGTATAATTGTGCTTACACACAATTTATACGCTCATGGAACTTATATTTAATTACCGATTGACTACAACATTAAGTCAGCTCCAAAACAAAATTTTTTGAAGCTTCGCATCATAGTTCAAGAATTTTCACAACCAACTCAGAAAGCCACATTTACAGAAATTTAAGCCAAACTCAATCAAATTTCAATTTCAACAGAAAAAACGCAATTTCCGAGACATTCATTCAAAAATAACGGATTCATAAAGATGAACCGTAATATGTTTATCAAATAAACTTTGAGCGTTGAACACTCAATCATTGTTTTCACTTAGAGGAATGATACATTTTATTCAACTAAAATTGAGTCTCAGCTCCTTCTCGAACATGTCTCTTTGAAGTCTTTGCACGGCCCTATCAGCAACAATTGCTCAGATGCCGACCGTCCTCCGAACTTTTTCCAATCTTCACTTCATATCTGCCACCTGTATACATTACACAGATGTCTCAGTAACTCATACTATGTGATTGGAAATAATTACGCTTCATTGAATTTAATTTGTTGTACCTGAGGTAGAGGCATCTGTATGCCCCTTCTTCTTCTATGCAAGATAATCTTGCACTTCCTCTTCCAATGGCCAATCTTATGGCAATGGAAACACTCAGATTTTTTGACAGGGACCCTTTGGTCTTTTTCTTCCCTTTCTTTGCCTTCGCAGATTGCGGGACCTGCCTCTTCTTACCCTTGCCTTTCGGTTGGTCGAAAGAATTAGAGCCAACAACTAATGCAGTCAGCTTCTTCTCAATCTCCCCAAACTGCCTTAACATATTGAGGAGACCAGGAAGATCCGTTTCAAGACTGTTCATTATGAAACCAGTGATGAAAGGCTTAAAGTCCGGGGTTAAAGACTTAAGGATAATGTCCACGGACATCTCATCGTCCAGGACAAAACCTAACTGGGCGGCGTCTTCTACGTACCCGATCATCTTGATGACATGATCTTGTATGGGCCTTGCCTCCATCTTTGTGCCCTAGAGGTTGCTGGTGGCTTCGAACTTGGCAGCTCTAGACCGCTTGCCGTATAACTCTTGTGGATTCAGAAGCATACTTTGAACATCCATATGTTCATGCTTCCTCTGCAGTTCGTTATTCATCGAAGCCAGAGTAAGGCACCTGGCCTTCTCTACATCCCTCTGGTATAGCTTATAGGCTTCCTTTTCCTCAAAGGTCGAATCGTCATCAGGCTTCTCCGAAGCGTCCTCGAACAGCACGTATCCAATCCTGGCTAGAGAAAGGACTAACTTAATGTTTCTACGCTAGTCTTTATAGTTCGTTCCATCGAGCACGTTCTTCTCTACCATATATTTAAGACCCGAATCCATTCTGCAATTTTATAGATACTTTAGTCAGTATATGTTCGTGGTATAGTTTTAATGGTTTTTGATAAAACTATATTCTCCCACTAAATTTATTAAAGCCGTAATAAACAGTTTATTATAAAATAACATTTGTGAGAGAGGGATCCGATCACCCTGAGTCTGACAACCTTGAGTGTGTCTCAACAAGTTGTCCGACTCTGCAGTCGGTAGACGAACTTCTCTTCAATCACATTAAATATGATTCCTTATCGATTTTACACCTAGTCATTTGTGATCATGAGTGTGCTCATCCGGATCACAATGGCTAGCCTAGTCGAACCCTTGTTTTCGTGTCTAGCCTGACTTGCCCCGCTGCTCGGTGTATGCACGACACGTCGGTTTGGGTCAGTACTTAGACTACATTCTTGGTTAGGCTTACGCTGGTGCTCGGTGGATGAGACAACAGTTTTAGTCAGGTCAAGATGATTATCAAGAAATCGGTTTCTATAAGATTGTCATGTCACGGCTTGAGTGTAGCTCAACAACCGTAACACGTTTCTTACAGTTGTCAACTCCTAAAATAAGGAGGGCTACGATTTATCTTGAACAATATTATTATCGTATTTGACTTAGGTATAGTCGTTGGACTTACACAGTCATGATTCGACTCCTTGCGGTCCAGCGGACGCGGCCAGGGAATTGACTAAGCCAGGACCACTCGGCCCCTAAACTAGCTAGGGTGCTCCAGCAAACTTAGTCAAGCACATTGACCGACATCATGATCCATTGAAGGAGTTTATATCAATTCTATGTTCGTCCAACAACTAAATGGCTTTTAATTAAAACTAGTTAATCTTTATCAACTAGTGGATCCTAAAATTCGAAATTTTATGGATTGGTTGAACAATTTTTATTTAGTCTTTATCAACTATACGGTTCATGTGTTCAACGTGCTACCCCAATCTAATTAGGATTTTAATAAAACAATTACAACATATTTAAAAATAGTCTTTATGAAAATCATCATTTAAACGATTTATTGCAATGATTGACAATCAAAAAGGACTACCCTAATCTGGTATTAGGTTTTGATGTTGTTTTGTTTATAAATACGTAACATGTCACTAGTTTATTAAAATTTCATCTTATAAAATTTTAATCATTTAATGGCTAACCTAAAGGGTTCATGAATACATTATTCATCATGTACATTAAAAGTATAAAACAACTAATTTATCCGCATAAATTAAAGGTTCATTTAGTGACATATAATTAGAACTTGCAAATTAAAATTATCTACATAATTAATAACACACAAATCTAAAATTTAACATTTAAATTTAAAGATCTAAAATATAAAGCTTTAAAACATTTTTATCACATAAAACTAGGTTTCATAAAATTATCAAATAATTTTAAAACATAGGCTGTAAAAGTTTAACCAAACATTTCTAAGATTAAAATATCGCATAAATAATCTTGAAATCTATATGTAATTTAAAAGAAACAAATTTATCATTTCATCTTATGAAAATAAAATATTTCTTTAATTTACATATTCATTAAAGAAATTTTAAAACATTTTTAAAATCATTAGAAATTGTTTTAAAAGCTTTCAAATAAAGCTTTAAAATTTCCAACCTTTATGTAACTTAAAAGAATTAATCTTCCAAAATAAAATATATCCTTAAAGTTACATAAACTTTTAAATGCTCGAAAAAATTATTATATCTCATAAATTTTTTTTAAAAGGCATTTAAATATTAGAGACCCGTTTAAATTTATCGCATAAAATTAAATAGGCCCAAAAAAAAATTTCGTGTTGCAAAAACAATTTTTAAAAAACACAAACAATTTTTCAACTAATTTTAACATAAAGTTAAAATTGTTCGTATGTTTAAAATAAGCAATTGAAAGATTTAAAAGCGTTGCTAAATTAGATCTATAACATAACCGTGTCTCTGATACCACTGTAGGATTTTTGGCGGACCCTCAGAGCTCGGATCTGTGTCCGTCCTAAGTCGGACGGACCACAGGGGCATAAAGTGCATCGGAAAAACAAAACTAAGCTAGCTAAACAATTTAGCTAGGCTCTGAGGGAGCCAGAACATAGCCCGATCTATGCCAACTTGGGGTGGATCTGACCACCCCAAGAGGGATCTATTCTACAGCGACAAAATTAAATCTACACTAAAATTGCTTAACCGCATACCCGGATTCTTGGCCCTGGAGCAGGCAAGATGTACCGCACCGTCTTCTGATGCTCCTCGTAGCCGAGCCGCCTTGACTCGATCTAGCCGAACAGCCTCGCACCATTGAACGATCTGCCCGACCCGACTCCCGCCTCCGAGCCGATCACACGCGGTAGAAAGTTTCACTTGAGTAGACCCGCTTCTTAGACGTCTGGATCCGAATCCAAACCCCCTTTGTAGTCTTGCTAGGACTACTTCGGAGAATATGAAGAAGAGAGAGAGGGAGAGAATAGTTTAGTCGTAGATCGATCTTGCTCTAAAATTCTGGAGCTACTCGATCGAGGACTTGGTGCATTTTTCAACGAAGAGAGTGCACCCCTATTTATATAGGGAGTCGGCACTCCTACTTTCGTTGTGAGCAAGGTGGGACTATTGCTAAATTAAAGAGAATTCAATTAAGCTAATTTGGCTTAATTTGAATTTTAGTAAGCTTTTCAGAAAAGCAAACTTCAATGAATTAATTCTCTTTACTCATTAACCTTTAGACACCAAACAAGCTATCAATTCGAAGGGCTTCGAATGGTGAACGCGTAGGAAACAACGGCGACGGATTTCGACTTTGTTTGACCCCTCAAACAATTGCCCAAATATGGGCAAAAAATCAATTTTCGTAGCCATCATTTGGGGTTTCAAAAAACCCTAAATCACTTAAGTAGCGGGCGCGCCCGCCTAAGGCTAGAGGGGGGGCGGGCCGCCCGCCCGCTGGGCAGGGGGCGTGCGCCCACTGCAAGCAGCAGGCACTGACCCGCTGCATGCAGCGGGCCGCGCCCTCTGTGCAGCCAGCGGGCCGCGCCCGTTTGCCTTTGCGGATGGGCTTGTTAGCCAAGTGGGTCTAACCCACTTTGCCTTGGACTGTTTTCGCGTTTCTGGGCTCGTTTGAGCTCCAATTTGGATGCAATTTGAACCTGTGTTTAGACCAGGACGATCCCGTCATTCAGGTAACCCTTTCCAATATATTTGTTCCTACTAAATTTGTCGTAACCAATTTGCGACACATTTAATCTTTGTTTGCATCAAATGAAACGTTGTCCCTATTGCATTTACGACTTAAGTTCACAACTAGCTTTGTGAATATCAACTATTCAGTATCATCAAATGAATCTCTCTTAATAAATCTTCCTATTACTATGACACGAACGCTACTCGGTGTGAGAACCTATAGCCTGACCTTACTACAGGTTGGGGCTCGAAACCCCTTGACGACGGTCACCATGAGCAGTAGTTATCGTCCCTATTTCAGAATCATCATAACGTGATCGACCCATTGACAAAAGCATTGTTGGGTTTACTTTGGCTGTGTCAGTGATGAATGCCGTTAGCTATAGTCCCTTCGTCAAGACTGTGTTCATGTTGGCCTAGGGTATGGTTTACTATCCACCCTATTAGACAACATTGGTCAGTATATGGCGGTCTTTGTTGTATGCATGTTGTACTTCTTACAACGTACCCCGGTCGAGAATTAACACAAAGACCGTACTGAGCCTGTGATACTAACTTCCCTTTAATGGAAGTGACGAATCCCATCTTAGTCATCTACTCGCCTCGAGAGCTTCGGGTGCAACCCAACCTAAGATCTTTCAGCAGGCCTAGCCTTGAAGCTAGATCATGGGTCTAAACTACACCGTTCGCTTACAGGTTGGTACAGATGACTTCATGTCTTAAGGACCAGCTTACCTATCATCACCCTAGAGTTATTAAAGACAGTTTAGTTAAAGTTAACCATTTAACAACTCTAAGTTGGTCGTTCAGTGAACCCATTCTCCAATGAGCACCTGTGTCTCGTCTCCGACTTCGCCAAGTCGAATGACTATGAGATCATCATTACCCTAAGGTAAGACAAATACACAGTAGTCTATTCGATGTGTTGATATCTAGGATAAGTTGGATTCGGAAGAGTAGATGAATTGTATTCTACATTGGTCGCAAGTAAAGACAAGTACAAGGGCTAAGAATTCTGCAGTGTTGAAATTCCATACGGCCGTATGGGATTTCCATACGGCCGTATGGGATTTCCATATGGCCGTATGAATGAAAAATCAGTAGCCACCATACGGCCGTATGAAGTCTAGTTCATACGGCCTTATGGATTTAATCCATACGGCAGTGTCACTTCCTCCTCTTGCTAAAGCAAAAGCAACAGTAGCAAGCATCAACGACGCGGCCATTTCAATCCTCCAAAAGGCCGCGTCGAATGAGGATATTTCAAAGATAATAGCATGCATAACTTCTTCAAAATGGCACGGCCGCGTCGTTTGAGTGACGCGGCCGTTTTGGGTTGGGTTTTCGCCCGATCTGCTAGGGTTTTGGAGCTTTTATTTAAGGATTTGAGCGCCATAAGAGTGAAGGAGGCGGTTGGGGAGTGCGTTTTGCCCAGGTTTTTTTTCCATTTTCTTTTTTTCTACGAGTATGATTATAGTTAGATTAGTTTAGATTGCTTTTCCCATGGATTGTAATTTAGGATTGACAACCTTTGCTTGGGATTCAATGAGATAAGTATTTATTGCTTTCTTTACTGCGTTTTATTATTCTTTTGATTGGTATTCTTATTCCTCTCGTGCATCTCTGTGATTCTATGAATTTCATAGATTAATCCATCGATTCACGTAGCTAACAAATAGCCTAAGAGGAAACTTGTACTCGATTACCCATCCTCCCTACAGACGACCCGTATAGTGCTACGACGACAACCGTGCGCTTGTGGTTTATAAATTGTAAAATGATGACAAGGGTTTCTAAGTGGAACACATATATAGAACTTTGAGCCGCCATTTGTGAGAGCCAACTTTGAGAGATATTATTGAGAAATTTTGGAGAGAATTTGGGAGCTTCTTCTTCGTTGTGAAGAGAGAATATTTGTATTCATTCTTTCCTTTTGTAATAAATATTATTGGTGTTTCCTTGATCGGTCAATGGCCTAACTGTTGGATATGGACGACATGTATACACACATGAGGGGATGTATGAGGGTCTATGGACCTCAGATGTCGCGTGCATGAAAGCATGTGCGAAGGGAACCTTTTCATGTGTGAAAAGGACCACTCGATAAGTGGAAAAAGTCACATTATAAGTGCATAAAGGCACTTGATAAGTGCATGAAGAAGAGGATATGCAAGGGTGTTAATATAAGCTAATTAGCTTATATGTAGTTATTTCCTACAATAACTACCCCTAAAGCCTATAAATAGGACCCAAGGGCAAGGCATTTTAGGCTAATCATTCATGCCATAAGTTTGCATAAGGCAATCTTTTTCCTCTTCTCCCTTCCATCAAGTTCTTCTCCTGAAGTGAGATTTAGACGGTGAAAACACTGCTTCGATCCTCTGTGACGAAGTACTGACCGTTGTGGCGAATCCAAGGGCAAAGTTCAGAGACTACAGCGCAGCGTACGGTAACGTAAGTCTCTCCTCTCATTCGATCCTACATCGTCCTTTTGATGGGATCCTACATTAGTATCAGAGCCACACGGGTTCGCCCCGGACTCACCGATGAATGACACGTTGTCTCTTTCACGAATGAGTTCCCTACCATTATGGATATGGTAGGAGCGCATCGTGACGGAGAGAACGTCAAAAGTTGTTCTTTTCATGTTAGGGTCTTCTGCCATTACGGATATGGCAGGAACTCTCCGTGACGGGAAGAACTGACCGTTCATCTCGTCAAACTCGCACTCCTCATGGATGCTGAGTCTCCATTCAATAGGGAATGGGCACTCTCTTCATGTAGAGCATGAAGTTTACGACCGCAAAAATGTGTTTTTGGCACACGGCCATTAAAGCTCAACCACTTTCTCGATGAACAGGTGTCTCATCGGAGAAGATGGAAGTTGCAAACCTTTTCATCGGAGAAGAAGATTGCCATGGTAGTATGGCAATTGCATATCTCTTTGGTGCATGGCTATGCACCCCCCTCCCATTGGGAAGGGGGTTGGCTTCGGCCAATAACCACCAAGACCACCCCCCTCTTCCAGGGGGTGTGTGTGTGGCCACCCTCCAAGGAGGGAGGCCGGCCATGGCCTGACCGGCCTTGGCTTCGGCCAGGGCCAGACCTGGATGGCCCTGGCTTCGACGAGGGCCTAGCCGAAGCTGCCCTGGCCTCGGCCAGGGCCCTGGCCGACCCTGGCCGGCCAGGGCAGAGGCCAGCCCTGGCCTCTCTTCCAGGGCCAGGGCAGGCCCTGGCCTCGGCCAGGGCGGCCAAGGCCTGGCCGGCCCTGGCCGGCCCTGGCAGAGGCCAGGGCCAGGCCAGAGGCCAGCCCTGGCCTTGGCCAGGGCCATGGCTGGCCGTGGCAGAGGCCAGGGCCAGGCCAGGGCTGGCCCTGGCCAGCCGTGGCAGAGGCCAGGGCCAGGCCAGAGGCCGGCCCTGGCCTCGGCCAGGGCCAGGCCAGGCCGGGGAACCCTGGCCTCGGCCAGGGCCAGGACAGGCCGGGGAACCCTGGCCTCGGCCAGGGCCAGGCCGACGAGCCTCGGCCTCGACCCCAAAGGGGGGGCCTGCATGGCCGGCCGACGGTAGTTGCATTCGGCAAAAACCCCCTACAGTGGGAATCCGGCCTTGGCACGGCCACGGCTCGACCCCGGCAATGGCCGGGGCAGGCCACTACCTCCCGCTGCAAAATACATTTGCAAAATACGTTTTCGAAAATACATTTTCAAAATCGCTTTTCCGCTGCCAGTACTATAAGAGTACTATTATTTTATAAGTGATGGGAAAATATTGAAAGTTGTTCTAGATGGTGATTGGAATTTTAAATGACCTTTCCGATTCTAGAGCAACATATTCAATATTTTTCGAAAGTAACTTATCAAATATGAAATTTATGCAATGTTTTTGATCGAACTTGTTTTTTTATGTCTTTTGCAGCATTTTAAAGCTAAAATGTCTTACGCTACTAAGAACATCGTCGCTGAGTTGAACAAAGGTGAAAAACTCAACGGCGATAATTACAAACTATGGTCCATGAAGATACAATATGTTCTAGAGGAGCAAGACGTGCTCGAAACTCTGAAGAACATAATGATTGAACCTTAGTTAGGCACTACGGCCCAACATAGAAGAGACAAGGAAGCTTTCGATGCTTGGTCTCGGAAGAACAAAATTGCTCGCATTACGTTGCTGTCAAGTATGGCCGACGACATAATGCGAATCTTCCGAGAACATGACCTAGCTATGGACATATGGTCCAAGCTGGAGGAGAAGTTTGGTGGCACCTCGGTGACCAAACTTTGCTCTTTAACTATAAAATTCGATTCGTACAAAAAACGTCCAAATCATTCCATGGGAATGCATCTGTGACACATGGCGAATCTTATTTCAGAGTTAAAGGATGTAGGTCATGTGCTCACTGATGAGCAACAAATCCAAGCGGTCATACGTTCCCTACCAATCGAATGGGAACAAATGAAGATGCATCTCACTCATAATGAGAGCATCAAGAATTTCAGCGATGTTTCTAAGCACCTCGAGTTAGAGGAAGAGCGGCTTGCGACCGACAAGCCAAGTGAAGAAGTGCACATGGTTGCTAGTTCCTCGCACGGGGGAAAGAAATGTAAAAATCACTCGAAGTATGATCATGAACATAAAGGGCAACCAGCGTCTACCAAGAAACCTAAACATATGGGTGGGAACAAGAAATGTCATAAGAAGAAGGACTTAAAGAAGATCAAGTGCTTCAAGTGCAACAAGTTAGGTCACTTTGCCCGTTCTTGTACGGATGGAGGTGACAAGGTAACTTGTAATAATACTAGTTACATATGTGTTTCTAGTTCAATATTTCTTGTAGAATCTAATCCATTTTGGATAATTGATTCAGGTGCCACCGACCACATAGCAAGGGACAGACGGTCCTTCGTGGAGTATCACCGGATACCTCAAGGAACGAAGTGGATATATGTAAGAAACAACACACGTGTTGAAGTGAAAGGCATTGGGACGTGCAAGCTCGTCTTGGACAACGGCCACACTATCTTACTTCATGATGTCCTCTTCGCTCCAGATATTCGAAGGAATATTATATCTGTGGTTGTATTAATGGGTCTTGGTTATAGTTGGTTCTTTCATAATTGTAATGTGGACCTATCTTGTAATAATTCTTTAATTGGTTCTGGGTATGTCTTTAAGGGATTCATTGTATTAAATACTATGTACGATTCCTCTAATTTTAATGAAAATTTCCTTGTTACAAATTCCTCGGTTTGTGAATCTGATGTAATTTGTTGGCACGCAAGGCTTGGTCACATTGGACCAACACATATGGATAGACTTGCCAAACGCGGCCTTCTATCCAATGTTTCAAAGGTCGAAATGTCGACTTGCGAACATTGCCTTGTAGGGAAATCTTGTCGCAAGCCGTTTGGAACCGGCACAAGAGCCGAAGTTCCATTACAGCTCATCCATTCAGACATATGTGGTCCGATGAATGTCAAGACAAGACGCGGGAAGTCCTACTTTATCAATTTTATTGATGACTTCACCCGATTCGGACATATCTATTTGATATCCCACAAACATGAAGCAATAACATGCTTTAAAAACTATATGAGTTTAGTGGAAAATCAATTAGATCGCAAGATTAAGGTCTTGCGAACCGATAGAGGCGGTGAATATCAATCAGCAAGTTTTAAGGAACTTTGTGATGAAAAGGGCATAGTTCATCAGGTAACTATGCCTTATACTCCACAACAAAATGGTGTTGCTGAAAGGAGGAATATGGCTTTAATAGAAATGATCCGTTCAATGATGACGCAAGCTAACTTGCCAATCACCTTTTGGGATGATGCATTATTGATGGCTGCTTTCATCTTGAACTGCATACCCTCGAAATCAGTCAGCTCCACTTCTTATGAGTTGTGGAACCAAAGGTCTCCTGACTTAAGCATTTTAAAACCTTGGGGGTGTGCATCCTACGCACATATTTCCTCCCATAAGTATGGCAAACTTGGGCCAAGGGGGAGGAAATGTATCTTTATACGATACACAGAAAACTCCAAAGGTTATGTTTTCATTGGTCAGGAAGACAATGGAGGACTGATTGAATTTGAGTCGAGGGATGTTACTTTCTTGGAAAATGAGTTTCCAAGACAGGGCGAGATAAGTCAGGACTTATCTCTATTTGAGATTTATGATCAAGAAGGATTACCTCATTCGAGTGGGAGAATTCTTGGTGAAGACGAAAATACATTTCCACCTTCACCAATGGATGATACGAATGATGCGAATCCTATTCCATATGGGAATAATGATCCAAGTGGGAGCAATTCTAACCACATTCCAAGTGGGAGTGATATTAGAATTGATCCAAATTTCAGTCAACAAGGACTTGAAGAATCTCAAATACGACGTAGTAGTCATACAAGGTTAACTCCTCTAAGATTTGAGGATGAATTCCCAGAAACCTTTATGACTTTACTACAAGAAGATGACGAGCCTGCTACTTTCAAACATGCCGTATCATGCCCTGCAAAAGACAAATGGATGGAAGCGATGAAGGAGGAATTAGAATCCATGAAAATTAACCGAGTCTGGGACTTGGTTAACTTACCCAGAGGACGTAGAGCTATTGGGAACAAATGGGTTCTCAAGATCAAGCATAAGGCTGATGGCTATATAGACAGATATAAAGCTCGCCTTGTCGCGAAAGGTTTTACACAACAGGAAGGGATAGACTACGAAGAGACCTTCTCACCTGTTGTTCGTTTTACCTCGATTCGCTTGATTCTGGCTTTGGTAGCTTGCTTAGACCTCGAATTACATCAAATGGATGTAAAGACTGCATTTCTCAATGGAGAATTGGACGAGGAGATCTATATGGAACAACCAACAGGGTTTGTAAAAGAAGGAAACAAACATAAGATTTGTAAACTTCGTAAGTCCATATATGGTCTTAAACAATCCTCGAGGCAATGGTATATACGATTTCAAGAAGTTGTCTTATCAAATGATTTTACCATGCTTAATGAAGATAACTGTGTGTATATCAAGTGGACCAAAAACAAGTATGTTATTATGTCTCTATATGTAGATGACATTTTAATAGCCGGAAATGACAAGGGCTTTGTGATGGATATCAAGGCTTGGCTTTCATCAGTTTTTAAGATGAAAGACATGGGAGAAGCCGCATATATTCTTGGAGTTAAGATTTGAAGAAATCGTTCGAAGAAACTTCTTTCTCTTTCATAAGAGACTTATATAAAGAAGGTTTCTAGAACGTTTTAATATGCAGGACTGTATGTCCATTGATACTCCTATAAGCAAATGCGATAATTTATGTCTGAAAATGTGTCCAACGAACCAAAAGGAAAAGGAAATTATGGAAAAATTTCCATATTCCAGTGCCGTTGGTAGTCTTATGTACGCTATGATGTGTACAAGACCGGACATCTGTTTTGCCGTTGGAATTGTAAGTCGTTACCAATCCAATCCAGGGCAAGCACACTGGAAAGCGGTTAAGAGGATAATGCGGTATCTTAAAGGGACTGCAGACTATGCTTTATGCTATCAAGGAAATGCCTTGAGGCTCGAAGGCTACACTGATGCTGATTGGGCGGGTGATCTCGATGAGCGATGATCGACCTTAGGACATGTTTTTCTACTCGGATCTGGTGCAATATCCTGGAGTAACAAAAAGCAATCCTGCATCGCACTTTTAACTATGGAAGTCGAATTTGTAGCATTTAGCATGGCGGTCCAAGAAGCTGTTTGGCTTAGGAGATTCTTAGACAAGCTAATTGATGCAAGTGACTCAGGTGCTGTACCAATATACAGTGACAGTCAAGCATCTATAGCCTATGTCAAAGATCCAAAATTCCATTGTAAGACCAAACACATTGATATCCGCTACAAATTTGCAAAAGACTATGATAAGAACAAGGAGGTAGACATTAAGTACATATCTACGCATGAGATGATAGCCGATCCGCTTACAAAGGCGATCCCCAGAGATGTGTTTTACAAACACTTATCATCTCAAGGATTGCGTAAGAGCTGAGTTGTATCAATGTATTCCCATGTCTATGAAAGATCAAATTTAATAAAAGAATAAGTTCTTTTTCGACATTGCATATGAGTTTCTTGAAAATGTTTGTGTACATTTCTTTTAATCTCAGCTATATTTTCCAGTATGTCGGACAGATTGAGGTTGGCTCTCTCACATGAGCAACCGCCTTTATTCTATCAGACGGATAAAGATAAAGATGAGACCTGTTTAAAGTCAAAATCATTAGACGAATGATTTGAGTCATGACTTAAACAAAATGGTCGTATGAAAGATCTGCATCATATGGATGCTTACAAAAGATCTAAGAGAATGTTTTCTTGTCTGTCTTATGCGGGATGTGGGTACAGGAAATCAATGAGTAGTAAAAGGGACTCAAAGTCAGACATTGTGGTGTCTGACCATCATCCTTACAACATCATTAAGACATACGCTCCCTGGGAAAGGAGTGATGTTGTAATACGTATTCATACTACGTATGCATTTGACCATTGGGTTAGAATAGTAATTTTGTTTACTATTATATGAGACCCGAAGACCACATGGGTCTTGAATTTCTTACCCTTATGGACTCTAATTGGTTCATTTAGATTTGACTAGGTGATCGCTGTCTTAGCATGTTGCTTATGGACCATGATCAATTCGGTCCGGCGGGGCATGTTAGAAAAGCGAGTCAAGTCAAGATCGAAAGGATCGCAAGAAGATGAAGATTAATTTCATATTCACATTTGGACTTTAGAGATTCAAAGCTGGCCAGCCAATTGTAATCCAGATGGGATTCAATTGTTGAATATAAAGCATAATAAATGTGAGGAAATAATCTAGGGTAAAGCATGCGTTGATCTACTCAACTTTGCACCTCAAAGAGTGTTGTGTATCTCTAACAAGTGCACAACAGCAGACTCTATGCGCATGACGGTCACACGGTCTATTTCAAAATATGATAAACAGAAGAACTATTTCCTTACAATCCCCTCAAGTGTGAGTGGGAGATGTTGGATATGGACGACATGTATACACCCATGAGGGGATATATGAGGGTATACGGACCTCAGATGTCACGTGCATGAAAGCATGTGCGAATGGAACCTTTTCATGTGTGAAAAGGACCACTCGATAAGTGAAAAAAGTCACATTATAAGTGCATAAAGGCACTTGATAAGTGCATGAAGAAGAGGATAAGCAAGGGTGTTAATATAAGCTAATAAGCTTATATGTAGTTATTTCCTACAATAACTACCCCTAAAGCCTATAAATAGGACCCAAGGGTAAGGCATTTTAGGCTAATCATTCATGCCATAAGTTTGCATAAGGCAATCTTTTTCCTCTTCTCCCTTCCATCAAGTTCTTCTCCTAAAGTGAGATTTAGACGGTGAAAACGCTGCTTCGATCCTCTGTGACGAAGTACTGACCGCTGTGGCGAATCTGAGGGCAAAGTTCAGAGACTACAGCGCAGCGTACGCTAACGTAAGTCTCTCCTCTCATTCGATCCTACATCGTCCTTTTGATGGGATCCTACACTAACATTGATATCTTTTATAGTGCTCCATTGATTGTTCAGTTACTCGTCCCTGTCTCGATTGTCTGGCAGTCCTAGTCTTTCGCGTTTGCACACAAAAAATTGGTATCAGAGCACAGCTATTTCAGAGATCAACGTATGAAGTGAAGCTGAGTAACTGTGGTGATGATAGTTCCTCAAAGAAGTCGACTTTTGAATGGCATGCTCCAGTGGCTCGGACTATCGTGTCCAATACGAAGTTCAAAAATTAAGAATTATGATGGAAAGATCAATTTCGGCATGTGGAAATGTGTGTTGAGTATTGGACTTCTCCCTACTTGGTTTTGATGATGAGCAAACATAAATATTTGTGACTAATTCCCTCCATGCAGTTAATCCATTGTCTAAGTTTATCATGACGATCAAATAGCAATGGATGGCATGCAGATCAATCAAAGCTCATAGTAGAAGATTCGGTGATCAAAGATAAAGAATGGTGCTTCAAAGACTTCAAGAAGACTTCAAGATCATTCAAGAGAAAGAAGAGAAACTAAATCAAATGTAATCTTTTTATTCTCTCTTCTTTCTCATTAGAATGTAGTTTTGAAGTAGATTATTGTTAGAGCTCACACACTTCACTCATTCTAGCCTAGGAAGTCTTTAGAAACCTTTTCCTAGGACTTCATCTTTCAATTCTCTAAGTTTTGCATTTTGGACTTTTAACAGGTGACCGACGAACAATATACAGACGACTGTCTCCTTACAGGTGCCTGAGAGTTGTTCTTCAATCGTCTGTTATGCACACAATTTTGACTTGATTATTGGGCTTTCTATTCTTAACTTTCATCAGGCGACTGCTGTACAAGTACATGCGCCTGTCTAGTTTCAGTCTCCTGTGACTTGTTAGTCAGTCGCCTGCCTCATCCTACCCAAACTTCTTATGTTTTGTCAACTTTCGTACTAGCGTCTACAGGCAATGTAAGAAGGATTTACAGGCACCTGCCCATGGCACATGCACATGTATATGCTTCTACAGTCACTATCCAACACTTGCCTAGAACTTTGATTTTGGCAAGTTACACACTTGTGCAATAGATGAATGACATTGGTTTCCCAGTCGCCTACTAATGGCACAGGCGTCTGTGGATTCCACATCAATCACCTGTCCTAGCATACCCAGAATTATTTAGTGTTCATGACTTACACACTTAGGGTATCAGTCGCCTGTAGAAGATTTCTCAGTCGCCTGAGGGTTTTCAGGTGCATGTCCAACCTTCATAGTCGACTGTCCTATGTGGTAAGTTACCGTTTGAATTCTCACATATCCTCTGACACAGTACAGCATGCAACTGTCCGTTCTTCATCAGTCGCCTGTCCTGGCTGTAAAATCAATCTGTTGGGAATTTCCACACGGATTTCAAAGGGGGTTTTGGGTATTTTGTTTGAGGGTTTTGGAGAACCTATAAGAAGGGCTTCTACTGTTTCATTAGATCCTCTTAGTCATTCTCTTTGCTACTCAAGAATTCATCTTCAAGCTCTCAAGCTCTCAACTCTTTCAAGCCCTAAATCTAAATCTTAGCTTGTCTTCCAACTAGAACAAAATCTGAACCTCTAGCTTTGGTGAAAACAAGTACAAGGGCTAATCTCTCATCTTGGAAGAGACCTCAACACACACATCACTTTGCTCCTTCAAGTTCTACTTCAAGGCATAGGTGAGTTATAAGTGTTTAATTTCGAATCTCTTATCTTTCGATATTTGTTACACTCTCGGTTTGTGAGAGTGGGTTTGCTTGATCCCAAGTTGTGGGAGTCAAGGACATCGATTGTTTGTCGATTAACTTGTACGTATTCTACAAGTGGGTTTAAAGGAAATATCAAGTTCAGGTTCTAACTTGAGTATTCGGGGGTATCCAGATGGAAGGGGCGTTGGATTACTGGAAACAAATCGGGCTTGACTTGGGTAATCTGAACCCTTGGAACATAATTGTGTTTGCATTGTTCATTGTTGTTAATTCTTATTTCGGCATCTTTGTTGGATTAGGATTTTAATTAGGAGTAATTTCTTTGTTAATTTTTATAAACACTATTCAACCCCCCTTCTATTGTTTTCCTCATAGACTGGGTCCTTACAATTAGTAACAGAGCTAGACTATAAATATGGCATCCAACAATAACAATGTTCATCCTTCTACTTCGTACAACAATCACGATCGTGATGGTTCTTCTACCGTATTCGAAGGTCAATCAACGGTTCATCCTCCACGTTTTAATAGCATGAATTTCGGCTAATGGAAGTGTCCGATGGATACGTTCCTAAGTGTTGGATCTGGATCTAAGCCTGGGGGTGAATATGCTAATAAAAATTCTCGTGCAACCCACGAGTAATCACAAGTAGTTTTTTTTGCACAAATGCAGATATGCAGGGTAAATAAAAACAATCACAGAGTACGCAGCAGATTTACACTAGTTCGGTCGTCCCTACGACCTACGTCCAGCCCCGAAAGTAAATATTAGATTAATATGTTATCAAGGTACAACTAGCATGAGTCAAGAGCCCCAACTCAACTCTCACCTAGTTTGTACGCACTCCCATGTGCTCAACACCATCAACCTAATCAGATGCTCTCACTCTTGACGAGCCCTAACTCGTCAAGTCCCCAAAAACAATAATGATAAAGTTTCCCCTACAAAGATCGCTACTACTACACAAACATAATAATAAAGATTTTAGAGAATCTCAGTTTGTGTAGCGACAGTCGTCGCTGTCATTCAACTCAGGTCAGATCGTATCTGATAGGATGCAGTCGCCAACTTCATGTCCTCCTCTGGAACTTGCGGCCTAGATGGAGTATCCCCTCAAGAAGTTGCGGCCTTGGTGTGTCCTCCCTTGAAGAAGCTTGCGCAATGTGTTGAAGACCCATCCTTGTGTTGCGCAAGTTGTTGAACCCTTTCCCTGTGAAGTTGCGCAATGAATACTCCTCCCTCTTTGATGTTGCTTCCAAAGTGCAAAGGATGAGGAGCTTGTACCTTGCGACTATGGAGGATGGGGAGCTCTTGGAGATGATGGCATTGGCTTTGGCTTTGCAACTTGCACAATATGGCTAGGAGATGGAGCTTTGATGTTTTGGACTTGGATGCTTACAATTTGCGCAATATGGAAGCCTGCAATGGGTTATGGAAATGTAGCTTGGCAATGAGGAGAAGACAGTTGTGTTGGATCTAGATCCTAGCATAGAGGGGGTGAATAGGCTAATAAAAAAATTCTCGCGCAACTCACGAGAAATCACACGCAGTTATAAGCACAAGCAGAGTAAATCAGAGACAATCACAGAGTGCATACAGATATACCCTAGTTCGGTCGCCCCAACGACCTACGTCTAGCCTCAAGAAAATACTAGCATTAATAAGTTCCTTCCATACACCTACGATGGGGTCCTAGCTCCAACTTCCAACCTAGACTGTACCACACTTGACAAAGTGCAGAACTCTATCAACCGAGTAAATACGTATCTTGACTACTACAACACGTCAAGACCCTCTTGTCTAGCCCCAACCAGACAAGTCCCAAAATAGTCACAAAATATGGTAAAGTTTCCCCTACAGAGATCGCTACCCCAATACAAAGATAAATAAATAGAGTTTTAGAAATGCTCAGTAATGGTGTGTCGTCTCTGTCGTTCAGTGCGTGGTCAGATCAATCTGACAAGTAATAGTCACTGATGTCCCCTCAATAGTTCAGCTCCCTTCTCGATGAAACTTGAGCCCTCCACCAAATATTGAAGTTGCCGCACACCTCACCTTGAAATCAATGATTCCTACGGCCTTCTGATGATCACCTTGCAGCGGCTGCTAGGGGATTTGACTTTGAAAGTTTCGGCCTTAATGATAAGAACAGCTTGGCCCTGCACACACCAAAAGAAAACCAAACCTTCAATTACTTTAATAATATAAAGAACACACCCCTTACCTTCTCCTTCATGCATGAGTGCGGCTTTTGAAAAAACATGTGGTTGCCCTCCGAAAAAAAGGATGATGATCTCCAAAGAAAAAATCTCGGCTCTCTCTGTTAAAAAATTTGTGCGCTCCTGGGGTGTCAATTGTTATGAGAGAGAGAGACCCTATTCTTGAAATTTGATATGGCCGGCTCTTGGAGATTTCAAAAAAATAGAGAAGATATTGAAGGTTGGTGCTATCAGAAATAGAGTATTAATGGAGGGGTATAATGACTCGGCCTTGGAGTTCCTAGTGTTGGACGCAGCGATCTAGGATTCTAATTTGATGATGACAAACACATTTGAAGTTTTTAATGTGTGTGCTAAGTGTTTTTCAGGTTGAAAGGAGCTCATCTTGATTCAGGGGCAATCTGGTCATTTTGGAGATAAAGGGCACTTTGGTTATAAAAAGGCATTTTGGTCATCTGCACGACGGTATAAAATATCAAATGTGTTCGTGGATCATGGGGGAGACAACGAGGAAGTTGCAATAATTTTCGGATGAGTAATCAAGCTCCAAACGGCTAAAATAAGTGAACATCGACTTACGGTGGCAAACTCGTAATTAAGCCAACCTAGGGTTTTAATTCAAACCCTATTTACACCCCACAAGGGCCGGCCTAAGACAGGTTGAAAACATGCGGCTCTCTCACAAACCCATGCGGCTGTATTAGAGATTAAAGGAAGAAGGATTAAAAAAAGAGAGCTTTTAAAACCCTGTGCCGAAATCTACAGAGGAGTTTTTTTGTTTCATCAAAAAAAAAACAAGAGCCCATGATTTAAACTCTCTCTCTATCTCCAGGGATTAATGTGTTTTTGTTGTTGTTTTGAGAAATCTCTCAGAGCCTCCTGCCTTGAATTGTTGACAGCCGCACCTTTGATTCTCTCCCACTTAGCTTCAATTTCCAAGAGCTTGGCCAACAAAAAAATTATTTTGAAGTCTAATCCCCTCAAAATTTCACAGGCAGCCGAAACTTTGGAGAGATCTCCAAGCAGCCTGTAACGACTACTTTTCATGTATCTGGATTTATTATAATATAATATATGTTTTGGTGGATTTTCTCCTCTTGTGTGGTTTTCGTCTCCATAGATTTCATTTTCGATCGATTCGTCGTATTTTCTCGTTTCTTCCTTAGGATTGTCGATTTCGAAGTATGTCACTCGTGACGGACTTCATAACGGTCGTATCTAACTGTTAGATCAAGCCTAGGAGTCTTAGGAATCGATCCCGGGGCCCCGCGCTCCGTATCGGTACTTTTTGTGCTCATTAGCCGGTGTAAGAAGGGCCACCGACCGACTAGATGACGATCCAGTCGGTCGGCAATCCTTCTTGGACCGACTAGTTAGCTTTCTAAATTTCTCAGGAGTTACTGTTTATCGTTAGTCGGTCTAAGAACGTTGGTTGACCGACTAGGTTGCAAACTAGTCGGTCGGCAATGCTTCTTTAACCGACTAACTCATCATCTTATTTTTGTATCAGCTAGTGTTTACTCTTAGTCGGTCTAAGAACGTTCATCGATCGACTAGATGCTAAACTAGTCGGTCAGTATTTGTTCATGGACCGACTAACTCTAGAATCCTATTTTCGTTCAGGAGTTACTGTTTGCACTTAGTCGGTCTGCGTTGGTCGACCGACCGACTAGTTGCCAAACTAGTCGGTCAGTGGTTGCTCTTTGACCGACTAACCAGTGTTGAAACCCTAATTTCTGGGCAGCCGCCAGCCCATCCTATTTAAACCCAACCCAAACGTTTTCTTCTTCCCCAACACGACCCAAAACCCTAAAATCTTCCCCCTTCAGCCCCCATCTTCCTCCAAGCTCCATTCCTTCATTCCAAGCCCTAAATCCATCATCCAAACCATCCATCTACTCTATCTACCTCTCATCTTTCCCAAAATCTCACCCAAACCCATTAAAATCCCCAAATCCCCCAAAACCCTAGTTTTCCCAAACTTCTCCAATCTTTTCCAGATCTGATCCTAGGGTTCCCCGGAGTGTTCCTTCCGTCTCCTCTGGGTAAGAAATCGATTCCTCTATGTTTTCATAGTCTATTGGTATTTTTATGAAACCCTAATAAATTTCATGTTGTTTGATGGTTGTCCCCCTATAACAGTGATTTCCCCATAGATTGGCATCCGTGTGACGAAGTAGTCGCCATCCCTGGTGCTAGGCAAGTGAAACTTGCATCTCTCGATTTGGGCCATGTCTTAGGCCATTTACCTTGCTTTAGCGTAAAAGAGACTAGACGGTGAAAGGATAGCCGTTTAGACGCCATTGACCTAGCTTGACAACGAAGCTTGGTCCGTCACCCTCATCATGCTTGTATGTCACATTTAATTTCCCTTAACGGTACGCGTATTAAATGTTCATGTCATCCATGCATCCTAAACCGCTTTTGCATTTTGCCTGTCATATCTAATTTCAATAAACGGTACGCGAATATGTTCATGTCATTACATTTTGCCTGTCACGTTTAAATACAATTAACGGTACGCGAATATCTGCTCATGTCATTGCATGCTTGAATACTCATCGTGATTGCGTAGCATCGCTACATACTAGTGCTACTTGTTCCGGCTAGATGCACCCCTACGCCATACTTATCAAATACACCTTCTGGCTCGTGTTCCAGAAGACGAGCTCATCACAGCCTGCGGGCAATAGGGCACTCGTTGAGTGACCCCTTGTACTTGATGCTTGAACACACCCTGCGGGCAATAGGACACTCGTCGAGTGATCCCTTGTACTTTACTTGTTACTTGACATTACATGTCACCCCTACCACTTGTTACTTGCCACTTGTGCTCTCCTTTACCTTACTTGTTACCACCGTACTTTACTTGCCATGCACCATGTTTTAATTGCTAGGTTGCTAGTTTACCATTATTCCCGTTTCCTTGCACAAGTCTTTCGACTTGCTGACATGTGCCCCTTTACTCTTTTGGGTGACACATGTTAGATCCTGAGCCCGAGTACCTCGTTGAGGACGAGGTGTTTGCTGACGCCGAGCCCGAGCTTGTGTTTGACGGGGAGTACGTGGACACTGGGGACCAGTCCTAGTGTCTTCGTTGTGTTTTACTTTTATTAGACAGTTGTTTGTTATCGGTGCGTTGCACCCATACTTGTTGTTGTTGTTGTTTTGTTGGCCTTGTTCTGGGCCTTTAGACTCTTTTCTTTTAGCCTGGTGGCTTTTCTGGATGTTGGACTTTTGTTGATGTTGGACAATTTGTGAGATGTGGAATTTTTATTTCAGTCTCTACTTGTGTTATTATTGTTATTCTGTCGTGGTTACATGGACCTGCTTATGTATTATTGACGCTTATCAGGTTTGGGGCTTCACAGCTCCACTCCCGTGCGGACCTTTTCACGTCTCGCCTCCATTTTAGGGAAGCGGGTCGTGACAGGTTTTGTTGGTGGCCCATGCAGGTCCTTCTGTAACTGCGATTTTTGGAATAGCGATAATAATATTAGAATGTCCAATAAACTAAGTTCGACGCCCGAGTCATAAGCTATGAGTCTAATCTGATTCGTTTTCTGTGTCACTAGATGGCAGGAAGACGTTTCACCCGTGGTGGGGGGAGTGACGCGATCCCTCATGATGAGGAGCCTGAGCGGGAACCCACCAGCGGTGAGATGATGCGGATGATGCTCCAGATGATGCGAGTTCAGCAGGGCGTGCTTCTGCAAGTCCAGAATGCTCCACTTGCTCGAGCTGCCCGGGCTCTTCCGGATGCCCCTCGCTCTGAGCCGGGAGCGAAGCAATTTCGGGAGCTGGGTCCCGCATATTTTGATGGTTCTGAGGGTCCTCTGGCTGCCGACGAGTGGATAAGGAACATTGAGGATAACTTGGCAATGGCGAAGATTAACCCGGCTGGATGGGTTGATTTGGCTAAGAGGCAGCTGAAGGACAACGCCAAGAATTGGTGGGATGTGGAAGAGAAGATGCTGGTGGAGCCGATCGTTTGGGCTACCTTCAAGTCCAGATTCGATGGAGAGTTCTTCCCGAAGGCTGCTCGGCAGGTGATGCTGTAGCGCTTTATAGATCAGAAGCAGGGGAGCTTTTCGGTGGATCAGTACCACCAGGAGTTCACGAGGCTCAGTCGGTTTGCACCTAAGATGGTGCAGGATGCCGATGAGAAAGCTCAGCGATTTCCCCAGGGACTTGCCTTGGAGCTTCAGAGCTTTGTGACCTCTTCTGACTTGGAGACATATCAGAAGGTTCTGATTGCTGCGAGGCGGCAAGAGTTAAATTTGAGTCAGAGGAAGGGACATGTTTCCGGAGCTGGGAAGAGGCCTATGGAGCAGGCCATGGCGGTGGTTAGGCCTGGTTTCAAGCCTAGTCATCCGGTGCAGTTCAAGAGGCCAGGAGGGCCTATCCTGAAGACTTGCCATTTCTGTGGCAAGACTGGACACCTCAGGGATCAGTGTAGGAGGTTTCTAGGACAGTGCATTGTCTGCGGAGATCCTGCCCACACCATCCGGGAGTGTCCGAAGTCGAGGCAGCCTTGGCGGGCTCCTATTGCAGCACAGCCGTTGCAGCAGCGAGCTCTTGTGCCCGTTGGACGTGGAGCGCCTCTTGTTCCACAGAGACAGGCCTTTTGGCAGGCTGTTCCGCCGAGAGGGCAGGCCTTTCTGATGACTGAGGAGGAGAGCATGGCCGTGGATGAAGTTATTGCAGGTAACGCTCATTCTAGCTATTTATCTTCCTTAGTTAGTTTGATTTTTGATTATATTGGTTGCTTGCTCATGATTGTTTGCTAGACTAGGATTTGATTGTTAATTGCTTGTTAGGTGTGGTTTTGGTTTGCATGTTCCCTGCACGAGTCCTCTTTGACTCTGGTGCATCGATGTGCATTTTGGCCCGGAGCTTCGTGGAGAAGCATTCCTTGTCGACGTCCTCTCTTCCTAAGAGTTGGAATATCGTCACAGGGAACGGTGTAGTCTCGGTGCATCGTGGGTGCAATTCTTGCCCGTTGGTGGTTTGTGGACGTGAGCTTTGTGCTGATTTCATTGTCCACGACATCATCAACTATGATGCAGTTCTTGGGATGGACTGGCTTGCGAGCTTCTATGCTATGATCGACTGTCGGAGAAAGAAGGTGGTGTTCGAGATTCCCGGACATCCAGTATTTGAGTTCAGTCGTGGTAGCAGTTCGCTTGGTCCTGTCAGATTTCGGGCCAGGCCGGTGGAGGCTGTGGCTATGCAGATGGAGCTGGAGTGGCCAGCTGTGGTGCGAGATTTTGGCGACGTCTTCCCCGAGGAGATGTCTGGATTGCCGCCTGATCGGGCTTTGGAATTTTCTATCGATCTTGTTCCAGGTGCGCAGCCGATTTCGAAGGCGCCGTATCGTATGGCACCTGCAGAGTTGGAAGAGTTGCGGAAGCAGTTGGATGAGCTTTTGCAGAAGGGTTATATTAATCCTAGCGTGTCTCCGTGGGGAGCACCGGTGTTGTTGGTTAAGAAGAAGGATGGTTCGCGTCGCATGTGCGTGGATTATCGAGAGTTGAATGCGGTGACCATTAAGAATAAATACCCGTTGCCTCGCATCGATGATATTTTTGACCAGCTTGGAGGTTCGAGGGTGTTTTCTAAATTGGATTTGAGGAGTGGTTACCATCAGTTGAAGGTTAAGAAGGGAGATGTTCCGAAGACAGCGTTCAGGACGAAGTATGGACACTATGAGTTTGTGGTTATGCCTTTTGGCGTAACTAACGTGCCCGCAGTTTTCATGAATCTGATGAACCTGATTTTCTACGACTTTTTGGATAAGTTTGTCGTTATCTTTATTGACGACATTCTGATCTATTCGAAGTCGGAGGAAGAGCATGCCTCGCACTTAAGGACGGTGTTGGAGATTTTAAGGAAGCATCGGTTGTATGCTAAGTTTTTGAAGTGCGAGTTTTGGCTGGATAGAGTTACTTTTCTCGGGCATGTGGTGACTGGAGATGGTATTTCAGTGGATCCCGAGAAGATTAGGGCCATCAGGGAGTGGCCTGTTCCGTCGTCGGCGTCTGAGATTCGGAGTTTCCTTGGACTTGCTGGTTACTATCGGCGATTCATTAAGGACTTTTCTTGTATTGCTGAACCGATGACCAGGTTGACGCGGAAGGATGTTGCTTTTGCTTGGTCGGGTGATTGTGAGAGTGCTTTTGGTATTCTGAAGGAGAGGTTGACGACTGCCCCTATTCTTGTCGTGCCTGATCGCAGCGGTGGATTTGAGATCTTTTGCGATGCTTCTGGCAAGGGTCTCGGTTGTGTGTTGCATCAGCACGGGCACGTTGTGGCGTATGCGTCTCGCCAGCTTAAGGTTCATGAGAAGAATTACCCGATGCATGATTTGGAGTTGGCTGCCGTTGTGTTTGCTCTTAAGATTTGGAGGCACTTCTTGCTGAGTGTGAAAGTGAAGATTTTCACCGATCACAAAAGCTTGAAGTACATTTTCACTCAGAAGGAGCTCAACATGCGACAGCATCGATGGTTGGAGCTTATGGCAGATTATGAGATTGATTTGCAGTATCACCCTGGCAAGGTGAATGTGGTTCCAGATGCTTTGAGTAGGCTTCCAGCGGTGATGATTTTGACTTCGCAGTGGAGATTACAGCAGGATTTTTGCGAGTCTGGTGTGGAGATTGTTCTTCCTGGAGAGGCTTCGTCGTTGATGTACATGCAGGTACAGTCGACGATCGTGGATCGGATTAAGGCTGGCCAGGCTGAGGATCCGAAGCTGGTGAGGATTCGGGAGCAGGTGGAAGCCGGTCTGCGGACTGACTTTTTGATTCATGAGGATGGCTCGATGAGGTTCGGAGCCAGGTTGTGTGTGCCTGCTGGGGATATCAGAGAGGAGCTGATGGTGGAGGCACACAGTTCACAGTATTCTGTGCATCCTGGTGGCACCAAGATGTACCAAGATCTTCGTCTGAATTATTGGTGGCATGGTATGAAGAGGAGTGTGGCTCGGAGTGTAGCCAAGTGCTTGGTTTGCCAGCAAGTGAAGGCGGAGCATCAGCGTACGGCCGGGTTGCTACAACCGCTTCCGATTCCGGAGTGGAAGTGGCAACACATCACTATGGATTTCGTGACTGGGCTACCTCGGAGTCCGAAGCAGAATGACGCGATTTGGGTGATCGTAGATCGATTGACCAAATCTGCGCACTTTATTCCGTTCCGAGTGGGACAGTCCACTGAGGCGCTAGCAAGGAGATATATGGAGGTAAATTCTTTTTACTCTCCGTTTTATTTCCTTTTCCTAGTTTGGATAGTGATGTAACGTGAATCGTGCAGGAGGTTGTGCGACTTCATGGAGTCCCCGTGAGTATCGTGTCTGACAGAGACATGAGGTTCACATCTCAGTTTTGGCAGAGTTTGCAGAAGAGCTTGGGTACGCGTCTGAGTTTCAGCACGGCGTACCATCCGCAGACGGATGGCCAGTCCGAGAGGACGATTCAGATTTTGGAAGATATGCTGAGGGCGTGCATGTTGGATTTCAAGGGTTCATGGGAGGACCATCTACACTTGGTGGAGTTTTCCTACAACAACAGCTTCCAGGCGAGTATTGGCATGGCGCCTTTCGCCGCTCTTTATGGGAGGAAATGTCGATCGCCATTGAGTTGGGATGACGTTGGAGATCGGGAGTTGTTGGGACCTGAGATGATCGTGGAGGCCGTGGATATCGTCAGGAATATTCGGGAGAGGTTGAGAATTGCTCAGGACCGTTTTAAGCATTGGGCGGATGCTAAACGTCGTCCTTTGGAGTTTCAGCCGGGCGACCATGTGTTCTTGAAGATTTCCCCGAATCGTGGTGTGATTCGTTTCGGGAAGCGTGGGAAGTTGAGCCCGCGATACATTGGACCGTTTGACGTTTTGGAGAGGGTTGGCGAGGTAGCTTATCGCTTGGCCTTGCCGCCATCTTTGGAAGGAGTTCACAATGTTTTCCATGTGTCGTAGCTTCGTCGATACATTAGCGATCCGTCTCATGCGGTAGATTTTTCGGAGATTACCGTTCGCCCAGATTTGACGTATGACCAGCATCCAGTGCAGATTCTGGACAGGCGTCAGAAATCTCTTCGGAACAAGATTGTCAATCTTGTGAGGGTGATGTGGTGACATGGCTCACCTGGAGAGTCTACTTGGGAGAATGAGGATGAGATGCGAGAGCGTTTCCCACTTTTGTTTCCGGACTCGTGAGTATTTGGAAATTCCGAGGACGGAATTTTTCTTAAGTTGGGGAGGATGTAACGACTGCTTTTCATGTATCTGGATTTATTATAATATAATATATGTTTTGGTGGATTTTCTCCTCTTGTGTGGTTTTCGTCTCCATAGATTTCATTTTCGATCGATTCGTCGTATTTTCTCGTTTCTTCCTTAGGATTGTCGATTTCGAAGTATGTCACTCGTGACGGACTTCATAACGGTCGTATCTAACTGTTAGATCAAGCCTAGGAGTCTTAGGAATCGATCCCGGGGCCCCGCGCTCCGTATCGGTACTTTTGTGCTCATTAGCCGGTGTAAGAAGGGCCACCGACCGACTAGATGACGATCCAGTCGGTCGGCAATCCTTCTTGGACCGACTAGTTAGCTTTCTAAATTTCTCAGGAGTTACTGTTTATCGTTAGTCGGTCTAAGAACGTTGGTTGACCGACTAGGTTGCAAACTAGTCTGTCGGCAATGCTTCTTTAACCGACTAACTCATCATCTTATTTTTGTATCAGCTACTGTTTACTCTTAGTCGGTCTAAGAACGTTCATCGACCGACTAGATGCTAAACTAGTCGGTCAGTATTTGTTCATGGACCGACTAACTCTAGAATCCTATTTTCGTTCAGGAGTTACTGTTTGCACTTAGTCGGTCTGCGTTGGTCGACCGACCGACTAGTTGCCAAACTAGTCGGTCAGTGGTTGCTCTTTGACCGACTAACCAGTGTTGAAACCCTAATTTCTGGGTAGCCGCCAGCTCAACCTATTTAAACCCAACCCAAACGATTTCATCTTCTCCAACACGACCCAAAACCCTAAAATCTTCCCCCTTGAGCCCCCATCTTCCTCCAAGCTTCATTTCTCCATTACAAGCCCTAAATCCATCATCCAAACCATCCATTCACTCCATCTACCTCTCATCTTCCCCAAAATCTCACCAAAACCCATCAAAATCCCCAAATCCCCCAAAACCCTAGTTTCCCCAAACTTCTCCAATCTTTTCCAGATCTGATCCTAGGGTTCCCCGGAGTGTTCCTTCCGTCTCCTCTGGGTAAGAAATCGATTCCTCTATGTTTTCATAGTCTATTGGTATTTTTATGAAACCCTAATAAATTTCATGTTGTTTGATGGTTGTCCCCCTATAACAGTGATTTCCCCATAGATTGGCATCTGTGTGACGAAGTAGTCGCCATCCCCGGTGCTAGGCAAGTGAAACTTGCATCTCTTGATTTGGGCCATGTCTTAGGCCATTTACCTTGCTTTAGCGTAAAAGAGACTAGACGGTGAAAGGATAGCCGTTTAGACGACATTGACCTAGCTTGACAACGAAGCTTGGTCCGTCACCCTCATCATGCTTGTATGTCACGTTTAATTTCCCTTAACGGTACGCGTATTAAATGTTCATGTCATCCATGCATCCTTAACCGCTTTTGCATTTTGCTTGTCATATCTAATTTCAATAAACGGTACGCGAATATGTTCATGTCATTGCATTTTGCCTGTCACGTTTAAATACAATTAACGGTACGCGAATATCTGCTCATGTCATTGCATGCTTGAATACTCATCGTGATTGCGTAGCATCGCTACATACTAGTGCTACTTGTTCCGGCTAGATGCACCCCTACGCCATACTTATCAAATACACTTTCTGGATCGTGTTCCAGAAGACGAGCTCATCACAGCCTGCGGGCAATAGGGCACTCGTTGAGTGACCCCTTGTACTTGATGCTTGAACACAGCCTGCGGGCAATAGGGCACTCGTCGAGTGATCCCTTGTACTTTACTTGTTACTTGACATTACATGTCACCCCTACCACTTGTTACTCGCCACTTGTGCTCTCCTTTACCTTACTTGTTACCACCGTACTTTACTTGCCATGCACCATGTTTTAATTGCTAGGTTGCTAGTTTACCATTATTCCCGTTTCCTTGCACAAGTCTTTCGACTTGCTGACATGTGCCCCTTTACTCTTTTGGGTGACACATGTTAGAGCCCGAGCCCGAGTTACTTGCTGAGGACGAGGTGTTTGCTGACGCCGAGCCCGTGCTTATGTTTCACGGGGAGTACGTGGACACTGGGGACCAGTCCTAGTGTCTTCGTTGTGTTTTACTTTTGTTAGACAGTTGTTTTGTTATCAGTGCGTAGCACCTATACTCTGTTGTTGTTGTTTTTGTTGGCCTTGTTCTGGGCCTTTAGACTCTTCTCTTTTAGCCTGGTGGCTTTTCTGGATGTTGGACTTATTTTCTTGTTGGACAATGTATGAGATCTGAATTTTATTTCAGTCTCTCCTTGTGTTATTATTGCTATTCTGTTGTGGTTACAGGGACCTGCTTATGTATTATTGACGCTTATCGGGTTTGGGGCTTCATAGCTCCTCTCCCGTGCGGACCTTTTCACGTCTCGCCTCCATTTTAGGGAAGCGGGTCGTGACACAGCCGCACCTATTGAAGAACACAGGCCGAATGTTTTTTAAAGGAGACAGAGTATTGATTTCCCCATGTGCTAGTACCATTGGTTAATTAATCAACTTTTTTTTTGTTGTGCAGCTCATCAAAGGACAATGCACAGAATTTCTTTTGGGCCTACATGCCATCACGTGGGGAGCATTGCGCTTTTTGGTTGAATTGTGCACACAGGCTAATCAAAATTCCCAGGGCCATTTTTTCCCCCATCAAATACTCAAAAGCCTGAGTCTTTTTTCATCTCTCCATTTGTTTATTCCTAAACGAAAAGGCCTGGGGAATAATTGAATGTTTTTATATGTTGCAGAGCCATCATCAAATCAACAGACAAAATTTGAAAGAGAAGTGAATGGAGCATTAATGTGGGAGAAAGATTGAAAGGGTCGAAATTTCTTTGAGCAAGCATAGATACACGCAAGGCAAAATAAAAAGGAGTCTTCAAGCGTAGAAGGGGCAAAGCCGCAAGTTTCAATCTTTGGCGAAGGGCACAAGTCTCATCGAGAGGGGAGCCGAACTATTGAGGGGACATCAGAGACTACATCTACGTCAGACGAGATCTGACCCGTGCTGATTGACGAAGACATCACCGCTACACGATCTGAGCATTCTAAACTCTCTTATTTATTATATTGTGTAGTATTTGTGTTAGTTCTTTGTAGGGGAAACTTTACCTTCTGTGTTACTTTTTTGGGGACCTGACGACTTTGGGAGTCGTCACGGAGGGAGAGCATCTTACTAGATTGAGAGTGTAGAGCACGTGGTGTGTGTACGGGCTAGGTGAGAGTAGATTTGGGATCTTGACTCATTGTAGTTGTACTTGATTACATATCTATCTAGTAGTTGCTTTCGGGGCTGTAGTAGGTCGTGGGGACGACCGAACCAGGGTAAATCTGTGCGTACTTTGTGATTGCATTCTTTTTACCCTGTCTGTGCTTATAACTGCGTGTGGTTGTTCGTGGGTTGCACGAATATTTTTAATAGCCTATTCACCCCTCTTCTAGGCTACGATCCAGATCCAACAAGTGGTATCAGAGCCAGTTTAGAGGATCTAGTCTAGATTTTTAGATGACCATGAATATATCTGATTGTGCATTTGCTGAAGGTCAGTCTATAGCCCGTCCCCCTAAGTTTAACGGTGTAGACTTTGCATATTGGAAGGTTAGGATGAAAATCTATCTAGTGTCTGTAGATTATGATGTGTGGGATATAGTTGAAAATGGTTATAGTCTACCCACTATTAAAATTGAAGACACTGTTATGATTAAGCCTAAAGACAAGTGGGATTTAGCTGATAAACAAATTTATACTCTTAACGGTAAAGCTATGAATGCGCTTATATGCTCTCTTGATAAATCTGAGTTTAATCGTATCTCACATTGTCTAACTGCGCAGGAAATTTGGCATTCTCTGGTGGTGACCCATGAGGGAACATCACAAGTGAAAGAATCCAGACTTGCGCGGCTTTGCACAGAATATGAGAGCTTCCGCATGCTACCAACAGAATCAGTTAAAGACATGTTTGCGAGGTTCACAGACATCGTCTACAAACCCAGTTCCCTCGGTAAGCCATACTCTAGCCATGAACAGGTATGAAAGATCTTAAGGGCTCTACCAAGCTCGTTCAGGCCTAAAGTCACCGCTATTCAAGAAGCTAAGGACTTGTCAACAATGAAAGTGGAGGACTTGATAGGTAACCTAATGTCACACGAGCTTGTGTTGCAGAGTATAGAAGCCAGAGAGAAACCTGAAGAGAAGACCAAAGCTTCCACACCATTAGCTCTTTAAGATAACGACGACGATCTTGATGAAGAGCAAGCCCTAATGGTCAGAAACTTCAGGAGATACATTCAGACTGATCAAGGAGAGCTGAGATGGGAAAAAGGTTCATTCGTTCTAATAATTCTAATTTTGTTAGAAATTCCTCTGATCAGAAAGCTATTAATAGAAGCGAATGTTTTAAATGCAGGAAGAAAGGGCACCACATAAAAGATTGCCCACAACAACACACAGCTCAAGTTGCAAAAGGAAAAACGAAAGTGCTGACGTGGGACATGGATAGCGAAGCTGAGGAACATGAAGCCCACTCCTGCATGGCATTAATGGCCAAACACAATGAGGTAAAATCTCCCACTAAAGCTAAACTTTTATAAATCTGTAAAGGAATGCAACATAGAATTGATGAGCTAGAAGCTGATGTGGAATGTTATAGGAACGATAACTTTGATATGCAACAAACTGAGTATGACATGTCTATAGAAATGAAAAATCTTAAACAAGAGCTTGTTACATGCAAATATACCATTACCATGTTAGAAAAAGAGAAAGCTAGCTTGCCTGAAAAAATTGACTGTCTTTCATGTCCCTCTTTATTAAAAGATATTAGCATGTATAAGGAAGATAAGATAAAGCTTGAAGTTGAAAATGAATTGCTTTCTGAAAAGATTAACATGCTAAATCTTGAACTTAAAGAAAAAATGAGGGATTTTGAAAAGAAAGAAGAGGAAAACAAGCGAGCTTTCATTAGTAAATGCACTTTGCTTGTGAATGAAAATGATATCTTAAAATCTAAAGTCACCACCCTAGAATTGTCATTAAAGAGATTTTCCATAGGAAAACAAAACTTGGACATTATTCTTGGAAATCAAATTTATGGCAATAATAGGCGAGGACTAGGATATGGTCTTAAAAATGTTGAAAAATCAAAATATAGAAAAGTTCACATTGAATCAACAAAGGTTGGAAATTTTCATGCTAAGTGCTTTACATGTGGATGCGTTGGTCATACTTCATATCATTGCAAATATAGGAACAAAAACATTAAGTTCAAACAAATATGGGTTCCTAAATCTTTGATGACTAACGTGAGTGGACCTTGTTGGATTCCAAGGTCACACACGACACCTCTTTTGTAGGTGGATGGAAATTTAACGAGGAGCGATAAATTGAATGTCTCATTATTTTTAGCTTCTTAGTCAAACGGCGACGCGAAGGTATATCTCATTCTTTGAACTTAATGCTTACCTTTATAGCAATTTTTTTGTTCGCTTTTTTTGTGTGATTGAACTTTTTTCTCTATTGTGTGCTAGTAGTTGCATTGCTATGTGTGCATGATTTTTTTGTTTGTGTGAGTGCATCTCATGTTTGCTTTAGTACTTCATGCATTTTTTAAAAAAAATGAAAAAATGAAAAAAAATGGTGCTTAAATGTGTATCTTTTCTCTTTGATTCATTATTGAAGTATGCACGAATGATTCTCATATCTATGTAGAAATTGGTGTATTATTACTTTTGCTACATGCGCATGTTCATCTTTCTAAATATTCATGGCATGTTCAATGACTGAGAATAACTTGATTTCTACACCACCTACTTCACTTACACATGTATTATTATTGTTGCACATTTGGAGATATCGTTTATGAAGCATGTAAAGTGAATGTAGGAGGAAAACTTAACTGAATATCTAAGGGATATGATATACCTTGCCATGGATAAAAATTGAGCAAAGGAAATTATTGGTATAAGTATTTAAAAAAATGTGAAAACAAAAGATAATTGCTCCGTATGGAAAATGGATACAATCCTTGGCAACGGTACTACCCACGAGTATCCAACATAAGCTTTATGGGTAAAACTTTAGCGTTGGTGTATTTACTCGTCAAGCAATGTCACCCCCACATCTAAGAGTCCTTATAGGCTATGTTTTGGGGTGTGGTACCTTGAACTCATTTTTAATGAGGTGGGAAAAATCAATCCTAGGTGATAGAATGTTATATGGAAAATGTGGATTGGTTTTGGTTGACTTTCTTAAATGATTCTCCCTCATGTGCTTCAATTTTAATCATCACACTTTACATGTTGGTGTTGAAGTCTTCGTTGTTTAATTTCATTGGATTTTGACCTGATTATTTTATGATAAGTTTGCATGCTATTGTTGGTAATGGTTAATAATCCTCTCTTTTTGCATGTTATATGATTTTGACTTCGTGGTATGACTTTTGATGATAACAAAGGGGGAGAAAAATTTGGGAAAGATTTGATATTAATGCACGTGAAATTATGATTGTTTGATTAAGGGAGAGCATTAATGAATATTGGGGAAGCACAAAAATAGGGGGAGCATGCTTATTGTTAAACTTTACACATCGCTGTTCGCACATCATATTATCCCACGTCATGTCACCCACTATTGTCACACTTCACACATTCATACGTGTATTGCAAATCTTGTATTGGTTTGTCATCATCAAAAGGGGGAGATTGTTGGACGCAACGATCTAGGATTCTAGTTTGATGATGACAAACACATTTGAAGTTTTTAATGTGTGTGCTAAGTGTTTTTCAGGTTGAAAGGAGCTCATCTTGATTCAGGGGAAAGCTGGTCATTTCGGAGATAAAGGGCACTTTGGTCTTAAAAAGGCATTTTGGTCATCTGCACGACGGTATAAAATATCAAATGTGTTTGTGGATCATGGGGGAGACAACGAGGAAGTCGCAATAATTTTCGGATGAGTAATCGAGCTCCAAACGGCTAAAATAAGTGAACATCAACTTACAGTGGCAAACTCGTAATTAAGCCAACCTAGGGTTTTAATTCAAACCCTATTTAAACCCCACAAGGGCCGGCCTAAGACAGGTTGAAAACATGCGGCTCTCTCACAAACCCCTGCGGCTGTATTAGAGATTAAAGGAAGAAGGATTAAAAAAGGGAGAGCTTTTAAAACCCTGTGCAGAAATCTATAGAGGAGTTTTTTGTTTCATCAAAAAAAAACAAGAGCCCATGATTTAAACTCTCTCTCTATCTCCAGGGATTAATGTTTTTGTTGTTGTTTTGAGAAATCTCTCAGAGCCTCCTGCCTTGAATTGTTGACATCCGCACCTTTGATTCTCTCCCACTTAGCTTCAATTTCCAAGAGCTTGGCCAACAAAAAAATTATTTTGAAGTCTAATCCCCTCAAAATTTCACAGGCAGCCAAAACTTTGGAGAGATCTCCAAGCAGCCGCACCTATTGAAGAACACAAGCCAAATGTTTTTTTAAAGGAGACAGATTATTGATTTCCCCATGTGCTAGTACCATTGGTTAATTAATCAACTTTGTTTTTTTGTTGTGCAGCTCATCAAAGGACAATGCACAAAATTTCTTTTGGGCATACATGCCATCACGTGGGGAGCATTGCTCTTTTTGGTTGAATTGTGCACACAGGCTAATCAAAATTCCCTGGGCCATTTTTTCCCCCATCAAATACTCAAAAGCCTAAGTCTTTTTTCATCTCTCCATTTGTTTAGTCCTAAACAAAAAGGCCTGGGGAATAATTGAATGTTTTTATATGTTGCAGAGCCATCATCAAATCAACAGACAAAATTTGAAAGAGAAGTGAATGGAGCATTAATGTGGGAGAAAGATTGAAAGGGCCGAAATTTCTTTGAGCAAGCACATATACACGCAAGGAAAAATAAAAAGGAGTCTTCAAGCGTAGAAGGGGCAAAGCCGCAAGTTTCAATCTTTGGTGAAGGGCGCAAGTCTCATCGAGAGGGGAGCCAGAACTATTGAGGGGACATCAGAGACTACATCTACGTCAGACGAGATCTGACCCGTGCTGATTGACGAAGACAACACCGCTACACGATCTGAGCATTCTAAACTCTCTTATTTATTATATTGTGTAGTATTTGTGTTAGTTCTTCGTAGGGGAAACTTTACCTTCTGTGTTACTTTTTTGGGGACCTGACGACTTTGGGAGTCGTCACGGAGGGATAGCATCTTACTAGATTGAGAGTGTAGAGCACGTGGTGTGCGTACGGGCTAGGTGAGAGTAGATTTGGGATCTTGACTCATTGTAGTTGTACTTGATTACATATCTATCTAGTAGTTTCTTTCGGGGCTGGAGTAGGTCGTGGGGACGACCGAACCAGGGTAAATCTGTGCGTACTTTGTGATTGCATTCTTTTTACCCTGTCTGTGCTTATAACTGCGTGTGGTTGTTCGTGGGTTGCACGAATATTTTTAATAGCCTATTCACCCCTCCTCTAGGATACGATCCAGATCCAACAAGTGGTATCAGAGCCAGTTTAGAGGATCTAGTCTAGATTTTTAGATGACCATAAATATATCTGATTGTGCATTTGCTGAAGGTCAGTCTATAGCCCGTCCCCCTAAGTTTAACGGTGTAGACTTTGCATATTGGAAGGTTAGGATGAAAATCTGTAACGACTGGTTTCCTTGTATCTGGATTTATTATATTATAATATATGTTTTGGTGGATTTTCTCCTTTTGTGTGATTTCCGTCTCCGTAGCTTTCATTTTCGATCGTTTCGTCGTGTTTTCTCGTTTCTTCCTTAGGATCGTCGAGTTCGAAGTATGTCATTCGTGACGGACTTCATAACGGTCGTATCTTACTATTAGATCAAGCCTAGGAGTCTTAGAAATCGATCCTGGGGCCCCGCGCTCTGTATCGGTACTTTTGGTGCTTATTAACCGGTATACGAAGGGGCACCGACCGACTAGATGATGATCCAGTCGGTCGGTAATCCTTCTTGGACCGACTAGTTGGCTTTCTAAATTATTCAGGAGTTACTGTTTATCATTAGTCGGTCTAAGAACGTTGGTTGACCGACTAGGTTGCAAACTAGTCGGTCAGCAATGCTTCTTTAACTGACTAACACATCATCTTAATTTTAGTATCTATACTGTTCACGCTTAGTCGGTCTAAGAATGTTCATCGACCGACTAGATGTTAAACTAGTCGGTCAGTATTTGTTCATGGACCGACTAAATCTAAATCCTATTTTCGTTCAGAAGTTACTGTTTACACTTAGTCGGTCTGCGTTGGTCGACCGACCGACTAGTTGCCAAACTAGTCGGTCAGTGGTTGCTCTTTGACCGACTAATCTGTGTTAAAACCCTAATTTCTGGGCAGCCGCCAGCCCAACCTATTTATACCCCTCCCAAACATTTTCTTCTTCCTTCACTCGACCCAAAACCCTAAAATCTCCCCCATTGAGCCCACATCTTCCTCCAAGCTTTAATCCTTCATTCCAAGCCCTAGATCCATCATCTAAACCCTCCATCCACTCATTCCACCTCTCATTTTCCCCAAATCTCCATCAAATCCCCAAAATCCCCCAAAACCCTAGTTTCCCAAACTTCTCCATTCGTTTCCAGATCTGGTCCTAGGGTTCTCCGGAGTGTTTCTTCCGCCTCCTCTCGGTAAGAAATCGATCTCTCGATGTTTTCATAACCTATTTGTATTTTTATGAAACCCTAATGAAATTTCATGTTGTTTGATGATTGTTTCTCCATAACAGCGATTTCCCCTATAGATTAGCATCCGCGAGACGAACCTTCGTGATCGTCATCCCCGGTGCTAGGCAAGTGAAACTTGCCACTTAGGGTTTAGGCCATGTTTTAGGCCATTTGGTTGTTGTAGGCGTAAAAGAGACTAGGCGACGAAATGATACTCGCCTAGGCGCAAATTGGGGAACTAGCTTGACAACGAAGCTAGTTCCGACATTTAGCATGTTGTACAATTACCATGTCATGTTTAAATTCCATTAACGGTACGCAATTTAATTGTCATGTCATTGCATTCTTTAAGTGATCCCGTGATTGCGTAGCATCGCTACAATACTTGTGTTTCCTGGCTCGTGACCAGAAGCGAGCATAATGAGTTGCTAACCCCAACGCTCGATATTGAACTGTGAACTAAGAAACAAGCTCCCGTGCGGGGCAACCCTGGCTTACTTGCTGGGCTCATGTACAGGGACCCTGGCTTGTTTACGTGTGGGATGGGGTAAGGGTTAAGCGGCCATTCAACTGGGAGTCGCCCGATCAGCAACTGCAGTTGTAAGGCGTAAACTCTGGGGTGGGGTAGTGTTTAGTGCCGATCAGTGTGAATGATGTACCATTCAGCTGAAGGGCGTAAACATCTACAAAACAACGTGAAACGTGAATGGTGAATTGATTGAGATTGTTAGTAGCTTGGCTACTCTTGTCTTGTCCCGATAAATGTTCTTTTGTACTTGTTGTTCACCATGTCTTATTTGTGCACTCATGTTATAACTGCCATGTCATGCATACTAAAACTGCTAGGTTGCTAGTTGCCTTACTTTCAGTTTCCTTGCCCAAGTCTTTTAGACTTGCTGACATGTGCCCCTTTACTCTTTTGGGTGACACATGTTAGATCCTGAGCCTGAGTACCTTGTTGAGGACGAGGTGTTTGCTGACGCCGAGCCCGAGCTTGTGTTTGACGGGGAGTACGTGGACACTGGGGACCAGTCCTAGTGTCTTCGTTGTTTTTTACTTTTGTTTTGACAGTTGTTTTGTTATCGGTGCGTAGCACCTATACTTTGTTATGTCGTTGCTTTTGTTGGCCTTGTTCTGGGCCTTTAGACTCTTTCTTTTAGCCTGGTGGCTTTTCTGGATGTTGGACTTATTTTCATGCTGGACAATTTATAAGATGTGAGATTTTATTTCAGTCTCTCCTTGTGTTACTATTGTTGTTCCGTTGTGGTTACAGGGACCTGCTTATGTTTTATTGACGCTTATCGGGTTTGGGGCTTCACGGCTCCACTCTCGTGCGGACCTTTTCACGTCTCGCCTCCATTTTAGGGAAGCGGGTCGTGACAGGTTTTGTTGGTGGCCCATGCAGGTCCTTCTGTAACTGCGATTATCGGAATAGCAATAATAATATTAGAATGTCCAATAAACTAAGTTCGACGTCCGAGTCATAAGCTAGGAGTCTAATCTGATTCGTTCTCTGTGTCACTAGATGGCAGGAAGACGATTCACCCGTGGTGGGGGTAGTGGTGCGCTCCCTCATGATGAGGAGCCTGAGCGGGAACCCACCAACGGTGAGATGATGCGGATGGTGCTCCAGATGATGCAAGTGCAGCAGGACGTGCTCCTGCAAGTCCAGAATGCTCCATTGCTCGAGCTGCCCAGGCTCTTCCGGATGCCCCTCGCTCTGAGCCAGGAGCGAAGCAATTTCAGGAGCTGGGTCCCGCATATTTTGATGGTTCTAAGGGTCCTCTGGCTGCCGATGAGTGGATTCGGAACATCGAGGACAATCTGAAGATGGCCAAGATCACCCCGGCTGGATGGGTTGATTTGGCGAAGAGGCAACTCAAGGATAATGCTCGGAATTGGTGGGATGCGGAAGAGAAGATGTTGGTGGAGCCGATAGCTTGGGCTACCTTCAAGGCCAGATTTGAGGGTGAGTTCTTCCCGAAAGCTACCAGGGAAGAGATGCTGCAGCGTTTTATCGATTTGAAGCAAGGGAGCTCGTCGGTGGACCTATATCACCAAGAGTTCATGAGGCTGAGTCGGTTCGTACCAAAGATGGTGCAGGACGCTGAGGAGAGAGCTCAGAGGTTCCTGTAGGGACTTGCTTCAGAGCTCCAGAGTTTTGTGACATCTTCTGACCGGGAGTCTTATCAGAAGGTTCTAGTAGCAGCCAAGAGGCAGGAGCTGCTCGTGAACCAGAGGAGGGGGTCTATTGTTGGTGCTGGAAGGAGGCCTGTGGAACAAGCGAGAGCTGTGGTTAGACCTGGATTCAGGCCTAATCAGTCCGCTCAGTTTAAGAGGCCAGGAGGGCCTATTCTGAAGACTTGCCATTTCTGCGGCAAGCCTGGCCACATCAAGGATCAGTGTCGGAAGTTTTTGGGCCAGTGTATGGTTTGTGGTGATGCTTCCCATGTCGCGAAGGATTGTCGGCATGCGGGTCCGCTGCGGAGGGCACCTGTTGCAGCTCAGCCGTTGCAGCAGCGAGCGACTGTTCCTGCTGGTCGTGGAGCAGCTCTTGTTCCGCAGAGGCAGGCTTTTCAACAGGCTGTTCCACCGAGGAGGCAGGCCTTTCTGATGACCGCTGTGGAGAGCGAGGCTATGGATGAGGTTATCGCAGGTAACCCTTAATCTAGCTGTTACCTTCCTAGCTGGTTTGATTGTTAGATTGTGTTGTTTGCTTGAACATGGTTGCTTGCTAGACTAGGGTTTGATTGTTAATTGATTGTTAGGTGTGGTTTTGGTGTGCACATTTCCTGCACGAGTCCTCTTTGAATCTGGCGCATCGATGTGCATCATTTCTCGGAGCTTCGTGGAGAGGCATTCCTTGTCGACGTCCCCTCTTCCCAAGAGTTGGAACATCATTACAGGGAATGGCGTGGTCTCAGTGCATCGTGGTTGCAATTCTTGCTCGTTGGTGGTCTGTGGACATGAGCTTTTCGCTGATTTCATTGTCCACGACATCATCAACTATGATGCAGTTCTTGGGATGGACTGGCTTGTGAGCTTCTATGCTACGATCGACTGTCGGAGGAAGAAGGTGGTGTTCGAGATTCCAGGACATCCAGTATTTGAGTTCAGTCGGGGTAGTAGTTTGCTTGGTCCTGTCAGATTTCGGGCCAGGCCGGTGGAGGTTGTGGCTATGCAGATGGAGATGGAATGACCAGCTGTGGTGCGTGATTTCGGCGACGTCTTCCCCGAGGAGATGTCTGGTTTGCCACCTGATCGAGCCCTAGAATTTTCTATCGATCTTGTTCCAGGTGCGCAGCCGATTTCGAAGGCGCCGTATCATATGGCACCTGCGGAATTGGAGGAGTTGCGAAAGCAGTTGGATGAGCTTTTGCAGAAGGGTTATATTAATACTAGCGTGTCTCCGTGGGGAGCACCGGTGCTGCTGGTGAAGAAGAAGGATGGTTCGCGTCGCATGTGCGTGGACTATCGGGAGTTGAATGCGGTGACCATTAAGAATAAATACCCGTTGCCTCGCATCGATGATATTTTTGATCAACTTGGAGGTTCGAGGGTGTTTTCTAAATTGGATTTGAGGAGTGGTTACCATCAGTTGAAGGTGAAGAAGGGAGATGTTCCGAAGACAGCGTTTAGGACGAAGTATGGACACTATGAGTTCGTGGTTATGCCTTTCGGCGTAACTAACGCGCCCGTAGTTTTCATGAATCTGATGAACCTGATTTTCTACGACTTTTTAGATAAGTTTGTTGTTATCTTTATTGACGACATTCTGATCTACTCGAAGTCGGAGGAAGAGCATGCCTCGCACTTAAGGACGGTGTTGGAGATTTTGAGGAAGCATCGGTTGTATGCTAAGTTTTCGAAGTGCGAGTTTTGGCTGGATAGAGTTGCTTTTCTCGGGCATGTGGTGACTGGAGATGGTATTTCAGTGGATCCCGAGAAGATTGGGGCCATCAGGAAGTGGCCTGTTCCGTCGTCTGCGTCTGAGATTCGGAGTTTCCTTGGACTTGCTGGTTATTATTGGCGATTCATTAAGGACTTTTCCTGTATTACTGAGCCGATGACCAGGTTGACGCGGAAGGATGTACCTTTTGTTTGGTCGGGTGATTGTGAGAGTGCTTTTGGCGTTCTGAAGGAGAGGTTGACGACGGCCCCTATTCTGGTTGTGCCTGATCGCAGCGGTGGATTTGAGATCTTTTGCGATGCTTCTGGCAAGGGTCTCGGTTGTGTGTTGCATCAGCATGGGCATGTTGTGGCGTATGCATCTCGTCAGCTTAAGGTTCATGAGAAGAATTACCCGACACATGATTTGGAGTTGGCTGCCGTTGTGTTTGCTCTTAAGATTTGGAGGCACTTCCTGCTGAGTGAGAAAGTGAAGATTTTCACCGATCACAAAAGCTTGAAGTACATTTTCACTCAGAAGGAGCTCAACATGCGACAGCGTCGATGGTTGGAGCTTATGGCGGATTATGAGATTGATTTGCAGTTTCACCCTGGCAAGGTGAATGTGGTCCCTGATGCGCTGAGTAGGCTTCCAGCGGTGATGATTTTGACCTCGCAGTGGAGATTGCAGCAGGATTTTTGCGAGTCTGGCGTGGAGATTGTTCTTCCTGGGGAGGATTCATCGTTGATGTACATGCAGGTACAGTCGACGATCGTGGATCGGATTAAGGCTGGCCAGGCTGAGGATCCGAAGCTGGTGAAGATTCGAGGGCAGGTGGAAGCCGGTCTGCGGACTGACTTTTTGATTCATGAGGATGGCTCGCTGAGGTTTGGAGCCAGGTTGTGTGTGCCCGCGGGGGATATTAGAGAGGAGCTGATGGTGGAGGCACACAGTTCGCCGTATTCTGTGCATCCTGGTGGCACCAAGATGTACCAGGATCTTCGTCTGAATTATTGGTGGCATGGTATGAAGAGGAGTGTGGCTCAAAGTGTGGCCAAGTGCTTGGTTTGCCAGTAAGTGAAGGCGGAGCATCAGCGTACGGTCGGGTTGCTACAACCGATTCCGATTCCGGAGTGGAAATGGCAACACATCACTATGGATTTCGTGACTGGACTACCTCGGAGTCCGAAGCAGAATGACGTGATTTGGGTGATCGTAGATCGATTGACCAAATCTGCGCACTTTATTCCGTTCCGAGTGGGACAGCCCACTGAGGCGCTAGCGAGGAGATATATGGAGGTAAAATTCTTTTACTCTCCGTTTTATTTCCTTTTCCTAGTTTGGATAGTGATGTGACGTGAATCGTGCAGGAGGTCGTGCGACTTCATGGAGTCCCCGTGAGTATCGTGTCTGACAGAGACATGAGGTTCACATCTCAGTTCTGGCAGAGTTTGCAGAAGAGCTTGGGTACGCGTCTGAGTTTCAGCACGGCGTACCATCCGCAGACGGATGGCCAGTCCGAGAGGACGATTCAGATTTTGGAAGACATGCTGAGGGCGTGCATGTTGAATTTCAAGGGTTCGTGGGAGGACCATTTACATCTGGTAGAGTTTTCCTACAACAACAGCTTCCAGGCGAGTATTGGCATGGCACCTTTTGCCGCTCTTTATGGGAGGAAATGTCGATCGCCATTGAGTTGGGATGACGTTGGTGATCGGGAGCTGTTGGGACCTGAGATGATCATGGAGGCGGTGGATATTGTCAGGAATATTCGGGAGAGGTTGAGGATTGCTCAGGACCGTTTTAAGCATTGGGCGGATGCTAAACGTCGTCTTTTGGAGTTTCAACCAGGCGACCATGTGTTCTTGAAGATTTCCCCGAATCGTGGTGTGATTCGTTTTGGGAAGCGTGGGAAGTTGAGCCCGCGATACATTGGACCGTTTGACATTTTGGAGAGGGTTGGCGAGGTAGCGTATCGCTTGGCCTTGCCGCCATCTTTGGAAGGAGTTCACAATGTTTTTCATGTGTCGCAGCTTCGTCGATACATTAGCGATCCATCTCATGCTGTGGATTTTTCGGAGATTACCGTTCGCCCCGATATGACGTATGACCAGCATCCAGTGCAGATTCTGGACAGGCGTCAGAAATCGCTTCGGAACAAGATTGTCAATCTTGTGAGGGTGATGTGGCGACACGGCTCACCTGGAGAGTCTACTTGGGAGAATGAGGATGAGATGCGAGAGCGTTTCCCACTTTTGTTTCCGGACTCGTGAGTATTCGGAAATTCCGAGGACGGAATTTTTCCTAAGTTGGGGAGGATGTAACGACTGGTTTCCTTGTATTTGGATTTATTATATTATAATTATGTTTTGGTGGATTTTCTCCTTTTGTGTGATTTCCGTCTCCGTAGCTTTCATTTTCGATCGTTTCGTCGTGTTTTCTCGTTTCTTCCTTAGGATCGTCGATTTCAAAGTATGTCATTCATGACGGACTTCATAACGGTCGTATCTTACTATTAGATCAAGCCTAGGAGTCTTAGAAATCGATCCCGGGGCCCCGCGCTCCGTATCGGTACTTTTGGTGCTTATTAGCCGGTATAAGAAGGGGCACCGACCGACTAGATGACAATCCAGTCGGTCGGCAATCCTTCTTGGACCGACTAGTTGGCTTTCTAAATTATTCAGGAGTTACTGTTTATTGTTAGTCGGTCTAAGAACGTTGGTTGATCGACTAGGTTGCAAACTAGTCGGTGAGCAATGCTTCTTTAACCGACTAACACATCATCTTAATTTTAGTATCTATACTGTTCACGCTTAGTCGGTCTAAGAACGTTCATCGACCGACTAGATGTTAAACTAGTCGGTCAGTATTTGTTCATGGACCGACTAAATCTAAATCCTATTTTCGTTCAGAAGTTACTGTTTACACTTAGTCGGTCTGCGTTGGTCGACCGACTGACTAGTTGCCAAACTAGTCGGTCAGTGGTTGCTCTTTGACCGACTAATCTGTGTTAAAACCCTAATTTCTGGGCAGCCGCCAGCCCAACCTATTTATACCCCTCCCAAACGTTTTCTTCTTCCTCCACTCGACCCAAAACCCTAAAATCTCCCACATTGAGCCCACATCTTCCTCCAAGCTTTAATCCTTCATTCCAAGCCCTAGATCCATCATCTAAACCCTCCATCCACTCATTCCACCTCTCATTTTCCCCAAATCTCCATCAAATCCCCAAAATGCCCCAAAACCCTAGTTTCCCAAACTTCTCCATTCGTTTCCAGATCTGGTCCTAGGGTTCTCCGGAGTGTTTCTTCCGCCTCCTCTCGGTAAGAAATCGATCTCTCGATGTTTTCATAACCTATTTGTATTTTTATGAAACCCTAATGAAATTTCATGTTGTTTGATGATTGTTTCCCCATAACAGCGATTTCCCCCGTAGATTAGCATCCGCGAGACGAACCTTCGTGATCGTCATCCCCGGTGCTAGGCAAGTGAAACTTGCCACTTAGGGTTTAGGCCATGTTTTAGGCCATTAGCTTGTTGTAGGCATAAAAGAGACTAGGCGACGAAATGATACTCGCCTAGGCGCAAATTGGGGAACTAGCTTGACAACGAAGCTAGTTCCGACATTTAGCATGTTGCACAATTACCATGTCATGTTTAAATTCCATTAACGGTACGCAATTTAATTGTCATGTCATTGCATTCTTTAAGTGATCCCGTGATTGCGTAGCATCGCTACAATACTTGTGTTTCCTGGCTCGTGACCAGAAGCGAGCATAATGAGTTGCTAACCCCAACGCTCGATATTGAACTGTGAACTAAGAAACAAGCTCCCGTGCGGGGCAACCCTGGCTCACTTGCTGGGCTCATGTACAGGGACCCTGGCTTGTTTACGTGTGGGATGGGGTAAGGGTTAAGCGGCCATTCAATTGGGAGTCTGCCCGATCAGCAACTGCAGTTGTAAGGCGTAAACTCTGGGGTGGGGTAGTGTTTAGTGCCGATCAGTGTGAATGATGTACCATTCAGCTGAAGGGCGTAAACATCTACAAAACAACGTGAAACGTGAATGGTGAATTGATTGAGATTGTTAGTAGCTTGGCTACTCTTGTCTTGTCCCGATAAATGTTCTCTTGTACTTGTTGTTCACCATGTCTTATTTGTGCACTCATGTTATAACTGCCATGTCATGCATACTAAAACTGCTAGGTTGCTAGTTGCCTTACTTTCAGTTTCCTTGCCCAAGTCTTTTAGACTTGCTGACATGTGCCTCTTTACTCTTTTGGGTGACACATGTTAGATCCTGAGCCTGAGTACCTTGTTGAGGACGAGGTGTTTGCTGACGCCGAGCCCGAGCTTGTGTTTGACAGGGAGTACGTGGACACTGGGGACCAGTCCTAGTGTCTTCGTTGTGTTTTACTTTTGTTTTGACAGTTGTTTTGTTATCGGTGCGTAGCACCTATACTTTGTTATGTCATTGCTTTTGTTGGCCTTGTTCTGGGCCTTTAGACTCTTTCTTTTAGCCTGGTGGCTTTTCTGGATGTTGGACTTATTTTCATGCTGGACAATTTATGAGATGTGAGATTTTATTTCAGTCTCTCCTTGTGTTACTATTGTTGTTCCATTGTGGTTACAGGGACCTGCTTATGTTTTATTGACGCTTATCGGGTTTGGGGCTTCACAGCTCCACTCTCGTGCGGACCTTTTCACGTCTCGCCTCCATTTTAGGGAAGCGGGTCGTGACAAAATCCATCTAGTGTCTGTAGATTATGATGTGTGGGATATAGTTGAAAATGGTTATAGTCTACCCACTATTAAAATTGAAGACACTGTTATGATTAAGCCTAAAGACAAGTGGGATTTAGCTGATAAACAACTTTATACTCTTAACGGTAAAGCTATGAATGCGCTTATATGCTCTCTTGATAAATCTGAGTTTAATCGTATCTCACATTGTCTAACTGTGCAGGAAATTTGGCATTCTCTGGAGGTGACCCATGAGGGAACATCACAAGTGAAGGAATCCAGACTTGCGCGGCTTTGCACAGAATATGAGAGCTTCCGCATGCTACCAACAGAATCAGTTAAAGACATGTTTACGAGGTTCACAGACATCGTCTACAAACCCAGTTCCCTCGGTAAGCCATACTCTAGCCATGAACAAGTATGAAAGATCTTAAGGGCTCTACCAAGCTCGTTCAGGCCTAAAATCACCGCTATTCAAGAAGCTAAGGACTTGTCAACAATGAAAGTGGAGGACTTGATAGGTAACCTAATGTCACACGAGCTTGTGTTGCAGAGTATAGAAGCCAGAGAGAAACCTGAAGAGAAGACCAAAGCTTCCACACCATTAGCTCTTTAAGATAACGACGACGATCTTGATGAAGAGCAAGCCCTAATGGTCAGAAACTTCAGGAGATACATTCAGACTGATCAAGGAGAGCTGAGATGGGAAAAAGGTTCATTCGTTCTAATAATTCTAATTTTGTTAGAAATTCCTCTGATCAGAAAGCTATTAATAGAAGCGAATGTTTTAAATGCAGGAAGAAAGGGCACCACATAAAAGATTGCCCACAACAACACACAGCTCAAGTTGCAAAAGAAAAAACGAAAGTGCTGACGTGGGACATGGATAGCGAAGCTGAGGAACATGAAGCCCATTCCTGCATGGCATTAATGGCCAAACACAATGAGGTAAAATCTCCCACTAAAGCTAAACTTATATAAATCTGTAAAGGAATGCAACATAGAATTGATGAGCTAGAAGCTGATGTGGAATGTTATAGGAACGATAACTTTGATATGCAACAGACTGAGTATGACATGTCTATAGAAATGAAAAATCTTAAACAAGAGCTTGTTGCATGCAAATATACCATTACCATGTTAGAAAAAGAGAAAGCTAGCTTGCCTGAAAAAATTGACTGTCTTTCATGTCCCTCTTTATTAAAAGATATTAGCATGTATAAGGAAGATAAGATAAAGCTTGAAGTTGAAAATGAATTGCTTTCTGAAAAGATTAACATGCTAAATCTTGAACTTAAAGAAAAAATGAGGGATTTTGAAAAGAAAGAAGAGGAAAACAAGCGAGCTTTCATTAGTAAATGCACTTTGCTTGTGAATGAAAATGATATCTTAAAATCTAAAGTCACCACCCTAGAATTGTCATTAAAGAGATTTTCCATAGGAAAACAAAACTTGGACATTATTCTTGGAAATCAAATTTATGGCAATAATAGGCGAGGACTAGGATATAGTCTTAAAAATGTTGAAAAATCAAAATATAGAAAAGTTCACATTGAATCAACAAAGGTTGGAAATTTTCATGCTAAGTGCTTTACATGTGGATGCGTTGGTCATACTTCATATCATTGCAAATATAGGAACAAAAACATTAAGTTCAAACAAATATGGGTTCCTAAATCTTTGATGACTAACGTGAGTGGACCTTGTTGGATTCCAAGGTCACACACGACACCTCTTTTGTAGGTGGATGGAAATTTAACGAGGAGCGATAAATTGAATGTCTCATTATTTTTTAGCTTCTTAGTCAAACGGCGACGCGAAGGTATATCTCATTCTTTGAACTTAATGCATACCTTTATAGCAATTTTTGTGTTCGCTTTTTTTGTGTGATTGAACTTTTTTCTCTATTGTGTGCTAGTAGTTGCATTGCTATGTGTGCATGATTTTTTTGTTTGTGTGAGTGCATCTCATGTTTGCTTTAGTACTTCATGCATTTTTTAAAAAAAAATGAAAAAATGAAAAAAAAATGGTGCTTAAATGTGTATCTTTTCTCTTTGATTCATTATTGAAGTATGCACGAATGATTCTCATATCTATGTAGAAATTGGTGTATTATTACTTTTGCTACATGCGCATGTTCATCTTTCTAAATATTCATGGCATGTTCAATGACTGAGAATAACTTGATTTCTACACCACCTACTTCACTTACACATGTATTATTATTGTTGCACATTTGGATATATCGTTTATGAAGCATGGAAAGTGAATGTAGGAGGAAAACTTAACTGAATATCTAAGGGATATGATATACCTTGCCATGGATAAAAATTGAGCAAAAGAAATTGTTGGTATAAGTATTTAAAAAAATGTGAAAACAAAAGATAATTTCTCCGTATGGAAAATGGATACAATCCTTGGCAACGGTACTACCCACGAGTATCCAACATAAGCTTTATGGGTAAAACTTTAGCGTTGGTGTATTTACTCGTCAAGCAATGTCACCCCCACATCTAAGAGTCCTTATAGGCTATGTTTTGGGGTGTGGTACCTTGAACTCATTTTTAATGAGGTGGGAAAAATCAATCCTAGGTTATAGAATGTTATATGGAAAATGTGGATTGGTTTTGGTTGACTTTCTTAAATGATTCTCCCTCATGTGCTTCAATTTTAATCATCACACTTTACATGTTGGTGTTGAAGTCTTCGTTGTTTTATTTCATTGGATTTTGACCTGATTATTTTATGATAAGTTTGCATGCTATTGTTGGTAATGGTTAATAATCCTCTCTTTTTGCATGTTATATGATTTTGACTTCGTGGTATGACTTTTGATGATAACAAAGGGGGAGAAAAATTTGGGAAAGATTTGATATTAATGCACGTGAAATTATGATTGTTTGATTAAGGGAGAGCATTAATGAATATTGGGGAAGCACAAAAATAGGGGGAGCATGCTTATTGTTAAACTTTACACATCGCTGTTCGCACATCATATTATCCCACGTCATGTCACCCACTATTGTCACACTTCACACATTCATACGTGTATTGCAAATCTTGTATTGGTTTGTCATCATCAAAAGGGGGAGATTGTTGGACGCAACGATCTAGGATTCTAGTTTGATGATGACAAACACATTTGAAGTTTTTAATGTGTGTGCTAAGTGTTTTTCAGGTTGAAAGGAGCTCATCTTGATTCAGGGGAAAGCTGGTCATTTCGGAGATAAAGGGCACTTTGGTCTTAAAAAGGCATTTTGGTCATCTGCACGACGGTATAAAATATCAAATGTGTTTGTGGATCATGGGGGAGACAACGAGGAAGTCGCAATAATTTTCGGATGAGTAATCGAGCTCCAAACGGCTAAAATAAGTGAACATCAACTTACAGTGGCAAACTCGTAATTAAGCCAACCTAGGGTTTTAATTCAAACCCTATTTAAACCCCACAAGGGCCGGCCTAAGACAGGTTGAAAACATGCGGCTCTCTCACAAACCCCTGTGGCTGTATTAGAGATTAAAGGAAGAAGGATTAAAAAAAGGGAGAGCTTTTAAAACCCTGTGCAGAAATCTATAGAGTAGTTTTTTGTTTCATCAAAAAAAAAACAAGAGCCCATGATTTAAACTTCCTCTCTATCTCCAGGGATTAATGTTTTTGTTGTTGTTTTGAGAAATCTCTCAGAGCCTCCTGCCTTGAATTGTTGATAGCCGCACCTTTGATTCTCTCCCACTTAGCTTCAATTTCCAAGAGCTTGGCCAACAAAAAAATTATTTTGAAGTCTAATCCCCTCAAAATTTCACAGGCAGCCGAAACTTTGGAGAGATCTCCAAGCAGCCGCACCTATTGAAGAACACAAGCCAAATGTTTTTTTAAAGGAGACAGATTATTGATTTCCCCATGTGCTAGTACCATTGGTTAATTAATCAACTTTGTTTTTTTGTTGTGCAGCTCATCAAAGGACAATGCACAGAATTTCTTTTGGGCATACATGCCATCACGTGGGGAGCATTGCTCTTTTTGGTTGAATTGTGCACACAGGCTAATCAAAATTCCCAGGGCCATTTTTTTCCCCCATCAAATACTCAAAATCCTGAGTCTTTTTTCATCTCTCCATTTGTTTAGTCCTAAACAAAAAGGCCTGGGGAATAATTGAATGTTTTTATATGTTGCAGAGCCATCATCAAATCAACAGACAAAATTTGAAAGAGAAGTGAATGGAGCATTAATGTGGGAGAAAGATTGAAAGGGCCAAAATTTCTTTGAGCAAGCACAGATACACGCAAGGAAAAATAAAAAGGAGTCTTCAAGCGTAGAAGGGGCAAAGCCGCAAGTTTCAATCTTTGGTGAAGGGCGCAAGTCTCATCGAGAGGGGAGCCAGAACTATTGAGGGGACATCAGAGACTACATCTACGTCAGATGAGATCTGACCCGTGCTGATTGACGAAGACAACACCGCTACACGATCTGAGCATTCTAAACTCTCTTATTTATTATATTGTGTAGTATTTGTGTTAGTTCTTCGTAGGGGAAACTTTACCTTGTGTGTTACTTTTTTGGGGACCTGACGACTTTGGGAGTCGTCACGGAGGGATAGCATCTTACTAGATTGAGAGTGTAGAGCACGTGGTGTGCGTACGGGCTAGGTGAGAGTAGATTTGGGATCTTGACTCATTGTAGTTGTACTTGATTACATATCTATCTAGTAGTTGCTTTCGGGGCTAGAGTAGGTCGTGGGGACGACCGAACCAGGGTAAATCTGTGCGTACTTTGTGATTGCATTCTTTTTACCCTATCTGTGCTTATAACTGCGTGTGGTTGTTCGTGGGTTGCACGAATATTTTTAATAGCCTATTCACCCCCCCAGGCTACGATCCTGATCCAACACCTAGTTGAAGGTGCGTCTCCCTGAGATTTTTGAGGGTTTTGGTTTTTTGCTCTCTCAACGAAAAATGACTCACATCTCCCTAGGTTTGCAAACGTGCGGCGCCTCCTCAATCCTAATCAATGACCTGGGCTTTTGATTTTTAGGTTTTGCAAAAAAAAGGAAGAGGTGCCCTCTGTTTTGAAATTTCCAAAGAGAGAAGAAAAACAATTGAAGTGCCCTTTTTTGGAATTTTTAATAGGTTTAGGCTGCCCTATTTATTCAAGAAGTCACAAAGGCTTTTGTGCTAAGAGACATTTTGGAGATTCATATATTTGTTTTTTTTTTGGGCCGCAACCTGGGTCTTGCTTGTATGCCGCAACTCCTATGTGTGCTAGGGTTCCAATGGAGTATGGCAAGGATGAGATTGATCTAGGGCTAGGATCAATTCGACAATAGGATCCGATGGTTAGGAATATGTGTGCGGCATAGGGAATCCTAGAGCTAGGGTGATTAGCAATGGGGATAGAGTTTGGACTTGATACGGAATATGATTAGGGTTTGATTCCAATAGATATGAGACAACTCAAGCTAGGTTCTCCCGTTTCTCCTTTGCACATTGACCAAATCCTTCCATGAATTAGTCGCACGTTCGCCGTTCCTGAAACACTTCACACACACATTAAAACGTTCACACACGTTTGTCATCATCAAACTAAAGTTCCTAGATCGTTGCGTCCAACAAGTTGCGGCCTTGATGAAATAGGATAGCAATGTGCTATGGAGCTTTTGGGTAGGTTGCTTGGAGATTGCTTGCAATGTGATGTGAAGAAGGAGGTTGCGCAATATTAGATGGATCCCTAGCAAAACTTGCAGCCATGGCTAGGGTTTTGGCCGAAATTTTTCTTGGAGTTTTTGTTTCACACTCTCTCAAAAGTCCCTCTCTTTGAATATGTGTTTAAATAGGAGAGGATGGGATATGATAGAATCAATTAGAATCCCATAATTGATGGAGATTGGAAGGAATCCTAATTTGATTAGGACTTAATTGAATCTCTTTGGATATGGAGTTTGAATATAGATAGCTATGGAATTGAATTTGAGTAGCTATAGGATTTGAATTGGATCTCATTTAATGACCTTTGATTTGCATAAGATTCTCTATACTCTCCATCTTTGACCAAGTCTTCAATTTGCATGGCATTAGGATTTGAAAGTTGCACCAATTGATTTGAATCAATTCAAATAAGGATTTGAATTGATTTCCTTCTTATCTTTCCATCTTTGACTTAGTCCAATATTTCTAGCCATATTCTCCATCTTTGACTTAGTCCACTTTGCTAATGCATGGCGCATTCTCCATCACTTTTACTTAGTATCTCTTTGAGTATTTGCGAGAGTGCCATTCCTGAAAAAACTTAGCGCACACTTTAAATCGTTCACACACGTTTGTTATCATCAAGCACGAAGTCATCGATCGTTGTATCCAACTACATGTTGTATCCAACAAGCTCCCCATTTTGATGATGACAAACCAATATAAGATTTGAGCAATAACGATTCATAGAATATCATCGGGACAGGTGTGTGTGTGTGTGTGTGTGTGTGTGTGTGTGTGTGTGTGTGTGTGTGTGTGTGTGTGTGTGTGTGTGTGTGTGTGTGTGTGTGTGTGAAGGGTGAAGATGGAAGATGTATGCAATATGCAACAAGTGCAACAATGATGTGCAACATACAAGCATGCAAAACAATGATGTTCAAGCATTCAAACTTGTATGCATGCTCCCCCTTTATTCATGCTCCCCCTCAAACAAATATTCACATTAAGCACATGCTTCATTCATTATTCATTAATGATCCCCCTTAAACCAATATTCATATATGCAACATATAAGCATTAATGCATGCACAAATCTTCTTAATATTTTCTCCCCCTTTTGTTATCATCAAAAGTGTAGTCATGAAGTCAAATTCATACTACATGCAAACTAAGAGTATAAATTACAACTGGCACTTGCATGTAGACATTCATGTAATAATCAATTCAAGTTCAATGAAAATTATAATATAGACTTCTACACCATCGTGTAAGTGTGCTGATTAAACATTGAAGCACATAAGGGGAACTTTTAAGAAATTCAACCAAAACCAATCCACATTTTCCGTTAAACATGAAATCACCTTGGATTGATTTTTCTCATCTCATTAAAATTGAGTTTTAGATACCACACCCAAAAACATAGCCTATAAAGACTCTTAGATGTGGGTGAATGGCCCAGAGTGCCATATACGTTAGGGCCTACCTTTTGTGTGAAAAATAGTGTAGGTGTGTTTGAATGCATGTGTAGTGTGTGTATTGATGCATTATTATGAGTGCGTTGTATATTAGTGAGGACGATATGATTTGTAATAAAGATGTACTAGTAGTAGTAGCAGTAGGGTTAGATTTTATTAGTAGTGTTATTGGATTTCTTTGCTAAGTAATGTAGTGTGTTAATAGTATGATTAGTGTTATTATTATGATTATTATGATTATTATTTATTAAGTATTATTACCCTTTATGTGTAATAGGGAATGGGTTATGTAAGATGCTAGTGTGAAAAGGGTTGTGGTTAGGGGCATTTTTGAAATTAGTGGGGGATGTGTGCATAGAAGAAGGGCAAACTTGTAATAAGTGTAGGTGTGTGAGTGAGAGGTAAGATGACATGTGTAGAGAAGTGGCAAACTTGTAAATAAAGGGGATCTTATAAGATACATTTTCTAAGAAATATTGTATTTTATTAGAAATCTATATTAATTCAATAAATAAATAGATATATTATTTATTCTATTCAATAACATGCCACAAGTCAATGTAGGAGCCATTGGGAGTAATGGCAAACTTGTAAATAAGGGAAATTCTAGAAGATAACATTTCATTTAATTAATTCCCTTAACCTTCTACATCTTCTCATGTCTTCTTTTCTTTTTCATTTCATTTTTTTTTCAACTCCTCCTTCATTTGTGTTGGCCGAATTCTTCATGGCACCCAAAAAAAAGAAAGAAAGAAAGAAAAGGGGAAACCAAAGGAAAAAGGAAAGGAAGAAGAGGAAGAGGAGTTCATCCATTGTAACGACTGCTTTTCATGTATCTGGATTTTATATATATAATATATGTTTTGGTGGATTTTCTCCTCTTGTGTGGTTTTCGTCTCCGTAGATTTCATTTTCGATCGATTCGTCGTATTTTCTCGCTTCTTCCTTAGGATTGTCGATTTCGAAGTAAGTCACTCGTGACGGACTTCATAACGGTCGTATCTAACTATTAGATCAAGCCTAGGAGTCTTAGGAATCGATCCCGGGGTCTCGCGCTCCGTATCGGTACTTTCTGTGCTCATTAGCCGGTGTAAGAAGGGCCACCGACCGACTAGATGACGATCCAGTCGGTCGACAATCCTTCTTGGACCGACTAGTTAGCTTTCTAAATTTCTCAGGAGTTACTGTTTATCGTTAGTCGGTCTAAGAACGTTGGTTGACCGACTAGGTTGCAAACTAGTCGGTCAGCAATGCTTCTTGAACCGACTAACTCATCAAATTATTTTTGTATCAGTTACTGTTCACTCTTAGTCGGTCTAAGAACGTTCATCGACCGACTAGATGCCAAACTAGTCGGTCAGTATTTGTTCATGGACCGACTAACTCTAGAATCCTAATTTCACCTGTAGCTACTGTTTACACTTAGTCGGTCTACGTTGGTCGACCGACCGACTAGTTGTCAAACTAGTCGGTCAGTGGTTGTTCTTTGACCGACTAACTAGTGCTGTAAACCCTAGTTTTGCCCTAGCCGCCAGCCTAGCCTATAAATACCCAACCCAAACATTTTCTTCCCCTCCAACTCGACCCTAAACCCTAAAATCGCCCCCATTGATCCCCCATCTTCCTCCAAGCTCCATTTCTCCATTCCAAGCCCTAGAATCATCATCCAATCCATCCATACACTCCATCTACCCCTCATCTTCCCCAAATCTCCATCAAAACCCATCAAAATCCCCAATTCCCCCAAAACCCTAGTTTCCCCAAACTTCTCCATTCGCTTCCAGATCTGATCCTAGGGTTCCCCGGAGTGTTCCTTCCGTCTCCTCTCGGTAAGAAATCGATCTACCGTTGTTTTTATAACTTATTTATAATTTTGGTGAAACCCTAATTAATTTCATGTGTTTGGTGTTTGTTTCCCCCTAAACAGCGATTTCCTCGTAGATAGCATCCGTGTGACGAGGTTGATCGTCATCCCCGGTGCTAGGCAAGTGAAACTTGCCACTTAGGGTTTAGGCCATGTTTTAGGCCATTTTCTTGTTATAGGCGTAAAAGAGGCTAGGCGACGAAATGATACTCGCCTAGGCGCAAATTGGGGAATTAGCTTGACAACGAAGCTAATTCCGACATTTAGCATGTTGCACAAATACCATGTCATGTTTACTTTCCATTAACGGTACGCAAATTAAATGTCATGTCATTGCATTGTTTTGGTGATCCCGTGATTGCGTAGCTTTGCTACACTACTTGTGTTACCTGGCTCGTGTTCCAGAAGCGAGCCCTGTAGTTGGAAACCCCAACGCTCGATATTGAATTGTGAACTAAGAAACAAGCTCCCGTGCGGGGCAACCCTGGCTCACTTGCTGGGCTCATGTTCAGGGACCCTGGCTTGTTTAGTGCGGGATGGGGTGAGGGTTAAGCGGCCATTCAACTGGGAGTCTGTTTGATCAACAACTGCAGTTGTAAGGCGTAAACTCTTTGGGGTGGGGTAGTGTTTGGGGCCGATCGGACTGAAATGCTAGCCATTCAGCGAAGGGCGCAAACATCTACAAAACAACCGTGAAATGTGAATCGTGTTTAGTGCCGATCGGTCTGAATGCTAGCCATTCAGTGAAGGGCGTAAACACCAACAATGTGAATTGATCGAGATTGATAGTAGCGTGGCTACTCTTGTCTTGTCTTGTCTTGTCTTGTCTTGTCCCGATGATTGTTCTCTTGTACAACTGTCTTGCCATGTTTTAAATTGTGCACCCATGTTATAACTGCCATGTCATGCATCATACTAAACTGCTAGGTTGCTAGTTGCCTTACTTTCAGTTTCCTTGCCCAAGTCTTTTAGACTTGCTGACATGTGCCCCTTTACTCTTTTGGGTGACACATGTTAGATCCTGAGCCCGAGTACCTCGTTGAGGACGAGGTGTTTGCTGACGCCGAGCCCGAGCTTGTGTTTGACGGGGAGTACGTGGACACTGGGGACCAGTCCTAGTGTCTTCGTTGTGTTTTACTTTTATTTGACAGTTGTTTTGTTATCGGTGCGTGGCACCTATACTATATTTTGTTATGTCGTTTCTTTTGTTGGCCTTGTTCTGGGCCTTTAGACTCTTTTCTTTTAGCCTGGTGGCTTTTCTGGATGTTGAACTTATTTGTGATGTTGGACATATTTGTGAGATGTGAATTTTATTTCAGTCTCTCCTTGCGTTATTATTGCTATTCTGTTGTGGTTACAGGGACCTGTTTTTGGTATTGTGGACGCTTATCGGGTTTGGGGCTTCACAGCTCCACTCTCGTGCGGACCTTTTCACGTACTCGCCTCCATTTTAGGGAAGCGGGTCGTGACATCCATAATTCATAAAGGTAGGAATCTCTACTCAATTTAATAAACATTAATTTAAGGGTTGTTGTAATATTTGTAGAGGAATCCAAACTCCACTTAGTGTTTGTTTATATGACAAGGTGGGAATTGTAAAGCTTTCATTTTTGGATGTGTAATTGTGTTTTCAGGAAAAGATAGTCCCTTTATTGTGTCATAATGCTAAAACTTGCTCCTTTTTCCATGTTGTTATGCTTTCCCTTGCAAGTTGTAATCTTTCATAGTGAAACTTGAAAAAGATAGAAGCTTTATTAAATTTGTAGGATTATCTTGTTCCTTTCATTAGCAAGTTGCAATACTTTTTTGAATTGCTTAATAATATTGAGGTTATTTTTGGGATGTTGTGTCACTCCTTTGTTGAATGATATGAATTCACATGCTAGTTGTGATATTTATTGCATTTATAGCAAATAGTTCTCTTTTTGATGTAAGTTAGAGCCTTTATCAAAGTCTCATGCACAAGGTGGCATTCTTATGAATTATGCAAACTAAAGGTGCCTTTTGATTAAGGAATTTTGTCACAAAGTCTCTACCTTTAAGTAAGTTGTTGGCTTTACATGAGTTTCTTGCACAAGTTATCATTTTGAAGTTGTATACTTGCACAAGTAGTCTCCTCATTTAGGAATGTTGCACTAATTAGTCTCTTTATTGTACTGTTGTGGAAATGTTGTGGAGATACGCAAGGGTTGTGGAATTGGCTTCTTTAAAATGAAAAGGCATGCAAAAATCCATCTCTTGTCATTTTTGGCCATAGGCCATTTCATGTTTTTATGTTGTAGTAATGAAAGAAAAAGAGAGAAAAAAAGAGAATGAAATGGGATTGCTTGTATTATGGAATTTGGGCATTGGTGTTGTGTAGTGTCTTAAAGATATGGTTTTATGGAATAATGATGATGGCATAGTATGTTATGGTGGAAGTGGGTTTCATGAAATGGCTAGATGATTTGGAGATGTGGTTTGTTTTAATAAGACCAAGGGCCGGTTGGGACAAAGAAAGGAGATATGGTTGTGGTTGTTCGATCATTCATGGAACCTTTATGTTGTTTGCTCATTCCAAAATTCCAATGCATGTTAGCTTTGTAGTTCTTTTATGTCACTTTTATGTAATTCTAATGTTGTTTAAATGCAACTTTAATGCATACTTCGCCTTTTAATTTTAATGCATCCTTTATGTTGCATTCTTCATGTTCAAATGTCCCACCTTAATGCTTTAATTTAATTTTAAATGCAATATGGAATGTTAGCCTTGTTGTCACCTTAATGTAGTTTAAATACAATTCTCTAAATGTTGCATGCTAGTTTACTTGATTTAAATGGTAATAACTTATAGGGTCGTCTCGGTCTGCCACATGGCAGGTGAGCACCCTAGAAAAGAGGTTGGGGGAGAACTGGCTACTAGTAGGATATGAGGACTGGAATGAGTTGTGATGTTGTGTTAAGTACCTTGCTCAATTTCGGGTACTTGTGGTATTTGCCGTACATTGCTCAGTTTCGGGTACGAGGTTTTGTGATGTTGTAGAGTTTTCCTCACTCGCGCTCCGATGCGGGAGGGTATGGGTGTAGTGAGAGGCCCCGTTAAGTAAACAGTGATCGTGTCCATTGGCGGATGCTTTCTACTGCCCCACCTTTGGGGTGGAGTCCAGTTCCTCATATTCAACGACACACCCAGTTTTCTAAATGAATTGTAATCAAATGTTTATTCGCTCTAAGATTTCAATGTGTAATTTCTTACCTTCTTTCCATGTCTGATGCATATGAGGTTCCTTTTACGCATTGTATTATAGTGTGATAATGACAACATCCCCAAATTAATATTTACTTCTGCACGAGTTGGGTTTCCTACTTGGACATGCTTTGACGTGCTCCAATTTGTGGTTTCAGGTGGAGTAGAGTTGGGGCAGCTGGTAGGAGTCTTGGAGTTGTGTGAGTTTGGGGCGTGGGTTGGGTGTGAGATGAGTGTGAGGGACTGTGTACTCTTGGGTTCTTTTTGGAGTTGAGCTGTTTCGTTGTACAAATGATTATAAGTTGATGTTTAAAATATCGATATATGATAACTGGGTTTCTTTGGTTTATTACTGTTGTTCTTGTGTTCTTTGGTTCATCTGTGTTGTTGGATTGGCATTGTCTGTTATGTAGGGACATTATAGGTACTACCACAGCAGTGCGCAGTGGCCTGCTAGTTTTTTTGTATTTCTTTTCTTTTCCATATTCGTAACACTCGCTACTCTGGACGGACCTGGAACGAATTTGTACTTCCTGGGTATCCTGGGGAGCGGGGCGTTGCAATGGGGGTGGCATTGCTTGACGAGTTTAATACCAATGCTAAAAATTACCCATAAAGCATATGTTGGATACAGTGGGTAGTGTACTTGCCAAGGATTGTATCCATTTTTCATACGGAGCTATTTTCATTCTTTTTCAATTTTTTCATATTCAATTCTTTTGTGCTCAATTTTTATCCATGGCAAGACACATCATATCCCTTAGATTTTGAGTTATTTTTCATCCTACATTCAGTTTCCAATATTTCAGTAAAAGGTTATCCAAAAGTACAACATTTAATGCACATGGAAGTAAGAGTGTCTGTGTAGAAATCAAATTTTTCTAATCATTGAACATATCATGACTATTTAGAATATCAAACATGCGCATGTCTCCATACCTATAATACATCAATTTCTACATGGATATGATTATCATTCATTAATATCACTCGAATGATTCAAAAGAAAAGATATACATTAAGCACCAATTTTTTTTGCTTTTTATCCTTTGCATTTTTTATTTTTTTATATATTAACTAAAACAAAATAAAAATCAAGCAAACTAGCACACAAATAAAAATAAGTCAAGCACACACAAAAATGCTAACAAAAAATGCTATGAAGGTATGCATTAAGTTCAAAGAAAAATATACCTTCGCGTCGTCTTTTGGCTAAGGAGCCAAATAATGAAGCGTTCAATTCATAGCTCCTTGCCATCTCCATCTTACCTACACGTAGATGTTATGTGTGACCTTGGAATCCGACAAGGTCCATTCATTATAGTCATCAATGATTTAGAAACCCAAATTTGCTTGAATTTGATATTAGTGTTCATATATTTGCAATGATATGAAGTGTGACCAACACTATCACAAGTAAAGCACTTTGCATAAACATTTTTAGCCACGCTTGGCATATTGTGAAATTTCTTATACTTAGGCTTTTCAATATTTTTAGAACCAAATCCAAGTCCACGTCTATTATTGCCATATAATTGATTTCCAAGGATAATATCCAAATTTAGTTTTCCTGTGGAAAATCTCTTTAATGACAATTCTAGATTGGTGACTTTGGATTTCAAGATAGCATTCTCATTCACAATCAAAGTGCATTTACTAATGAAAGATGTCTTATTTTCCTCTTCTTTCTTTTCATATTCACTCATTTTTTCTTTAAGCTCAAGATTTAGCATGTTAATCTCTTCAGTAAGCAATTCATTTTCAGTTTCAAGTTTAATCAAATCTTGCTTATGCATGCTAATCTTATTTAACAAAGAGGGACAAGAAATGCAATCGACTTTTTCAGGTGAGCTAGATTTTTCTATTTTCAACATGGTGATGGTAGAATTGCATGCAAAAAGTTCTTCTTTAAGATTATCAATTTCTTTAGGAATGTCATAATTTACTAGTTGCAATTCAAAACTATCATTCCTATGGTCATCGGCGAAAAATTCTAGCTCATCTATTTTATATTGCATTCCTTTACAAATATTCAAAAGTTCAGTTTTAGAGCAAGATTGTACCTCATCGTGTCTTCCCATCAAGCAGAGGGAAGTGTGTGCTTCATTCTCCTCATCTTTACTATCCATGTCCCACGTTTGCACCACAGCTTTTCCTTTCTCCTCCGCGACATTAGCTGTTTCGTGTGGACAATTTCTTATGTAGTGTCCCTTTCTCCTGTATTTAAAACATTCATTTTTATTAATAGCTTTCTGTTTAGAGGAAGTTCTATCAGAATTAAAATTATTAGAGCGATTGAACCTTTTCGTCATCTCAGCTCTTCCTTGGTAAGTCTGAATGTATCTTCTAAAGTTTCTGACCAATAGTGCTTGCTCCTCATCAAGATCATCGTCGTTGTTAGCTTGAAGGGCTAATGGTGTGGGAGCTTTGGCCTTTTCTTCAGGTTTCTCTCTAGCTTCTATACTTTGCAGCTCAAGCTTGTGTGACATCAAGTTGCCTATTAAGTCCTCCACTCTCATTGTTGATAGGTCTTTGGCTTCTTGAATAGCTGTGACTTTAGTCTGGAACGAGCTTGGTAGCGCTCTTAAGACCTTTCTCACATGCTCAAGATTATAGTATGGCTTACCGAGGGAGCTGGATTTGTATACGATGTCCGTGAATCTCGCGAACAGCTCCTTGATAGATTCAGATGGCAGCATGTAGAAACTCTCATATTCTGAAGTCAACAGTGCAAGTTTGGATTCCTTCACTAGCGACGTTCCCTCGTGCATTACCTACAGCGTTTGCCATATTTCCTGTGCAGTTAAATAATGTGAGATACGATTAAATTCAGATTTATCAAGAGAGCATATCAGCGCATTCATAGCTTTACCATTTAAAGAATAAAGTTTCTTATTAGAGGCATCCCACTTATCTTTAGGATTAATGATTTCAATGTCTTCAATTTTAATAGTGAGTGGACTATAACCATTTTCAACAATATCCCATACATCACAATCTACAGACACTAAATAAATTTTCAGCTTAGCCTTCCAATATGCAAAGTCTACTCCATTAAATTTAGGGGGACGAGCTATAGACTGACCTTCAGCAAATGCAGAATCAGATATATTCATGGTCATCTAAATAAATCTAGACTAGATCCCCTAAACTGGCTTTGATACCACCTGTTGGATCTGGATCTAAGCCTAGAGGGGGTGAATATGCTAATAAAAATTCTCGTGCAATCCACGGGCAATCATATGCAGTTTGTTTTTGCACAGATGCAGATATGCATGGTAAATAAAAACATTCTCAGAGTACGCAGCAGAGTTACCCTGGTTCGGTCGTCCCCATGACCTACATCTAGCCCCGAAAGCAAATATTAGATTAATATGTTATCAAAGTATAACTAGCTTGAGTCAAGAGCCCCAACTCAACTCTCACCTAGTTGGTACGTACTCCAATGTGCTCAACACTATCAATCTGCTCACATGCTCTCACTCTTGATGAGCCCCAACTCGTCAAGTCTCCAAAAACACAATAATGGTAAATTTTTCCCTACAAAGATCGCTACTACTACATAAATATAATAATAAAGAGGTTAAAGAATCTCAGTTTGTGTAGCGACAGTCGTCGCTGTCATTCAACTCAAGTCAGATCGTATCTGATAGGATGCAGTCGCCAACTTCACGTCCTCCTCTGGAACTTGTGGCCTAGATGGAGTATCCCCTTAAGAAGTTACGGCCTTGGTGTGTCCTTCCTTGAAGAAGCTTGTGCAATGTGTTGAAGACCCCTCCTTGTATTGCGCAAGTTGTTGAACCATCTCCCTAAGAAGTTGCGCAATGAATACTCCTCCCTCTTGGATGTCACGACCAAAGTGCAAAGAATGATGAGCTTGTATCTTGCAGCTATGGAGGATGGGGAGCTCTTGGAGATGATGACTTTGGCTTTGGCTTTGCAACTTGCACAATATGGCTAGGTGATCACTTTACGGATACACATCCGGAGAAGGATGTAGCTTTACCGCAAATGTACGGTTAAGTAGCAAGCCGGTATCAAATCACATGGAGGACTAATGACGGTACTCTACTTTATCTACTAACCTACTTGGTGGAAAATTGTTTGGCAATGGTTGGTGTCATAGTCGTTCGAATATCAATGCAAATTCAATATAATAAAAACTTCTAGGGCTAGGGAATCCCCACAATGGATTTTCAAGTCATCAATATGAGTTATGAATTACCATGCAATTAAACTTTGTTTAAGGTGAACTTGTCGCATCTAATTGGAGAATCTACGAACGCTGTCGCTCTACGCAAGTCTATAACAATCTAAACTAGAGCCTCGCTGTCACGCAAGCCTAGTCCAGACCACTAGCATGAAGATCAACAATTATGTTTAATCCCAACTCAAGCTCGTTGTCGTGCAATTTGAGTTCGGATCTAGATCATGATAGTTCGTACTCGTTCACCGTCGTGCAACAAATATGATTATAGGAGAACAATAAAAATGCTAGCTTTGGTCGCTTTCGTGCACCAAGTCTAGGAAATTTCGATTGTAATCCTAAATAGAATATCTAGGGCTTTCCTGGGATAAAGGTCCTCTGTCGAGCTCTCAAGATCCAAGATAAATCCCTATCTATCCGTAGTAAATTAATCAAGACCTAACCTTTCTAACAAGCCTAATATCATAGCAATTCAATAGATCTCACAAATCAAACATTAGACCCTAGGGTTCATCCCTTTGCCGTAGAGCAAAGGAACTACTCACAAATCATATTAGAAATCAATAAGAAACCAATATCAACAATAGAATTCATGTCAAAACTCAGATCTAGCAGGAGATATAACATAAAAATTAAAGCTTTCAAGAGAGCAAGACAAACAAATGTTGCGAAAAAGCTTTGAATAGAAAATTAAGGACACGTCTTCAATCTCTTGCCAATACAAAAGCTTAACTAAAATTAAAAATAAAGAAAAATTATTCTAAGAAGTCTCTGATCCCTAGAGGCTAGAGACAAAACTGGGCTTAAATACATGCGCAAAAAAACCTAAAAAATCCAGACCAAACTGTCCCTGCATAGCTAGGAACCCTAGTTTTCAAGACTGGCTGTCGGCGCTACTCGGCCGAGTGAGAATCTCCCTCGGTCGAGTGACAAATTTGCAGAACAGACAGAGATATTTGCATTCAGGCGCTCATTCCACTCGGACGAGTAGTATTTCTCACTAAGTCGAGTGAGAAGTATACTCAGTCGAGTAGGACAGTCTGCAAATCCCTCCAAAAATGGAGAAGTCGCCTTGGATTTCTTCAGAATCTTTGCATCCACTCGACCGAGTGGAGTTCTTACTCGGCCGAGTGAAGTTCTTACTCAGCTGAGTGGAAGTTACCACTCAGCCAAGTCCATTTAGGCACTCAGACTAGAAATGATCTTCGTATCAGTGTTACTCGACCGAGTAAGCTGCTTCACTCGGGCGAGTGAGCTACGTCACTCGGCCGAGTGGCATGTTTCTGAGCTCTGTTCTTCTCCTCATCATTTCCTCGTCGATTCTTTCGAATTTATTCTTCTTCCACTCATCCTGCAGCGCCGTTAGCTCTCTGATATGGTCATGGACGACGCTCCAACACGCGTATAGGTTCTCTAGGCTCCAAATTGCTCCCGATTGCTCCAAATTTTCCGAAATCAGACGAAACCAAGAAATAGTGAAAAGTATCGAAACATCGTCGAATAATCGCGAAAATCATGATATAAGCAATCGAAATGACATGCAAATATGCAGAAATATAGTGTAAAATATGAGCCTATCAAAATCCCCCAAGCTTGCCTCTTACTCTTCCTCGAGGAAGATGAGTAAAAAGATGTACTTGGCGAATAAAAATAAAGGAAAAGGAATGAAGGAAAAAGAAGATGAAGAGGTGAAGGTACTAGATCATTCTCTCAGAACTCGAAGTTGCATACTCAAATCGCACGAACAATGAATATAAACATGCTAAAGATTTTTACTTCGATATCATTTCATATAGGTGCATTTGATAGAAAAACTAAGAACATCGAAAATCATATGAAATATGAAATAATTTTAGAATCAACATCGTCTATGGCATATAAAATGATATACATAATCATAGATCACACACTTTTCAATTGATCGCTTTCTACATGGAGTATAGGAGATACCACACATTTCAAGGCAATAAGAATAGAAAAAGATGGTTTTCATGAATTTCAAGCCAATTTTCAATTCATAGACGGCGTTATACTTTAAGTAATCTCCCTGAGTATCAAAAATTACCTAGCTTAGGTTGTCATGCACATATATGTAGTCACTCTCTCACACGTCATTGGATCCCTTCCCCCAAGCTTATCTATAAGCGTGGTGGCATCAAATATAAAAATACGACTTTTTCCCATATTTTTGTAGCTCCATATGAATAAAAAGGAAAATACAAAAGAAAGAAAAAGAAGGAAGAAGGGATTGCGTATATACGATAGAACTTTCTTTTTGTTTTCTTCTCTTTTTCTCTTTTTTTGTTTTTTTTGTTTTTTCGTTTTGTTTTGTTTTATTATATATACATAATAACAATCCCAAGTAAAGATAAAAAGATATGCAAATTTTTTCTTTTGCGATTTCGAGAAAATGGAGCTTATTCATTTTAGCATGGGGAAGATGCAAATATAGGATTCACCTAAGGGAGATTCACCAATGACTATAAATATAGAAATGATGTTCAAGATACGTGGAGAAAGAAATATATATAACGCTCGGTTCACTCTTTGTATGTGCACAACAACTTCAGCAGGGTAATATAATCTACTCAGTTTGATTTCAAAAAGTAAACTAATCTAATCTTATCAAGTGGCATTCATTCTTTCAATCCTGGAAGTTCAATACACATTTCATGCAAATAGAAGTGATAATAGACATACAAAGCAGTATTCCAAGAGTAGGCAATCAATGCGTGAAGCTTGGTGTGTTTTCTACAAAGAGTATACAATGATAATTCCCAGACTCAGTTAACGCTAAAATTTCATTCATAAGCACATGATAAACGATGGAAGTTCTTTTTCGCAAATGCATATCAATGTATCGCATATGATATCGGAAATAAAAAAACGATAGAATGGCAAGAGAATACGTGCATAAGAGTAAATCAAACTCCAAGATATAGTGATCATAGGGAATTCATCTCTAGCAAAGAAATAAAAGAAATAAGGATGAAAATAAAAACTAACTATACATATGCAAGTCACTCCAAAAGTAAGAAAACGTGATGCATGGCAATAAAAAAATAAAAAAGTGAGTGAAAATGAATGAAAAATAAAGAAAGGTGAAAATTAAAAGTAAAAATGAAAGAAAATAAAAAGTGAGTGTGTACACTCACTCACCCAAGCTAAACATCACATTGTCCTCAATGTCCTAAGTGTGGCACTAGGACATATAAGATGGGGGGTGAGTGATGATGCATGTATGATGCAAAATAAAAGGAAAATAAAGAAAGTAAAATGTGACATGGTATATGCAAGTGGTAAATGCAACAAGCATGCAAATGATGAATCCATGATGGTAGATGGCATATAAAAAATGGATATAAAATGTGGTCCAGAAATACGTACTCTCCCTCAAATGAGAACAATTTCGCACCGTGCGAAAATGTTTATATTTTTTTAAATTTTTTTTCAAAATTTCCTTTTTCCACCCTTATTATATGTTGTTATACCCCCCCTCAAAAAATAATCGTTGAGAAATAATGTCATTTGGCCTTTGATCAAGGCATTTCATCAAATTTGCACGTTTTGAGACCGTTAAATTTGTAACGGGTGGATGTGTGCTCTAATTCCCAACGAGTTCACCCATTATTTTTACTGGTGTATATAATTGAATGGATTAAATATCAAAAAAAGAATTTTTGAAAATTTTTTCAAAAAAAGATAAAAATCTTTTTGCACGGTGCGAAAAGCGTCTTTTTTGCAACCGAAGATCGATATATATATATCTATTATACATTTGACAGCGATTTTTGAATTCTAGGGCTGACTAGGACAAGATAAAGAAGGGCTGAGATTTGATCTTTATAAATCAATGGTTGAGATGAGTAGTTGTAATTTAGATGTGGTCAGCTAGAAAGAGAAAAAAATTCGGCTGGAAAGAAAACTATAGGTGGGGTCAGCTGAAAGTAGATAGGGTCAATATGTGGGTTTCGTTTGTTTGTGTACAAAGAGATAGCATCATTTATCTTCTCCCCAACCACAGCACGCCATCGCCTCGAACCAGCCCCTCGATCCCCACGCACTGCACGCCATCGCCTCGACTCCTCCCCTATGACGCCTCGCCTTCTACACAAAAACCCCAAATCTCCACGCACAGCACGTCTTGATGGGTTCCGTTTCTTCTCGCCAAATCTCAACGCACAGCACGCTTCTCCTCCAACATTGCAAGCTTCCTCCAGAGCATCCTCCAGCCTCGAGAGCATCTTGGATCTTCTTCAATCTCATTGCAGGTTTCTTCAATCTCATCGCATCCGCTTCAATCTCATTGCAGTTTTCTTTGTTCCGAGTTGTCTCAGGTGTCTCATGATCTTTGTTCTCAAGAGCATCTTCAAGGTACACGAAGATATTTGGAATTTTAATTCATACCTTAGGATCTTTGTTCTCAGCGAAGTAATCACAGGTTTCTTCATACCTTAGGATATTTGGAATTTTAATTCATACCTTAGGATCTTTGTTCTCATTGAAGTAATCGCAGGTTTCTTCATACCATTTGGGATATTTGGATTGCAATTTTTATAGGTTAGCAGTTCATTGCAATTTTCTTAGGAACGGTTTATCATTTGGGATCTTTGTTTTCTTAAGAACAGTTTATCCATTTTATCCATTAATTTTTTCAAGCTGCCTGTATGTATGTATGTTTTGTATGTTTTGTCATTAATATCCAAATTTATCCATGCTTATCATTAATATCCAAATTTATCCATAAATTTCCGAAATAGTGTGAAATAGGTGAAATTTATCCAATATGTGTTGTCATTAATATCCAAATTTATCCATAAATTTCCGAAATAGATGTGCAGTTCAATAGGGGATATAGGGGAAATTTATACATTTTAGAAGAATTAGTGTGAAATGCTGACCATTTCCGAAATAGTGTGAAATGATGACCATTTTGGAATAATCAGCTTGATTATAAAAGACATAAATTTATCCATTTCTACCAGTATTATTTCATAAGGGATATTTTCACAGTATTTCCCTATCTCCATTTCTGAAGAGTCAAGCTGTGCAATGAACATTGTTTGCAATGAACTTTGTATTTGTTCATTTCCCCTATCTCCATCTTCTGATATTATTGACTCAGGCAGAAGAGAAACAAGTGAACTATATCAAGGTGGAGCATCACCATTTTGGACGAAATAACTTCTGTTCAGGAGCAATATTTGTGCCTAAAAAGCATGGAGGAGAAGAAGATGAAGGCTGGATAGTCTCTTTTGTTCACAATGAATGTTCAAATACATCTCAGGCAAGTTTTTTTTGTTGATACAGATGAAGAAATAAATCGGAGTCAAACTCTGTGAGAAGCAATATTTACAAAGGGAATGACCATATTCATGGGTATTATAAATCTGGTTGCCAATACATATGCGATACATGTTCATATTATTTTCTTGATGATTTTTTGAGACAAATTTATGCACTGAAGTCTAAATTAATGCAGAAAAGCAACAGAAAGTCATCAATGCATGATTGGAAAAATTAAGCAATGCTTGAATGTGCAGTAAGTTTCAAGCCTAACACACTAACTACCCCACATTGACATGGCTCTCCATGTTTATCTGGCATGCCATTCAGCATATACGATCAAGATCGAGCTATTAATACATTACTATTAGTACATTTAAGGTTATGAAAGATACCCGAAACAGTGCCAACTAAGTAGTTTAATGATATAAAAGAAATCAGAACTAATTACTTAGTGATCAAGTAGGATTAGTGAGCAAGTTGGATTATGAGTATTTCTCCATGTAGAATTCCTCAAACGTATTCTGGAAGCCTATTTGTCCGTATGTATGGAATTCCTCATAGAGTTAGTTTCAGATACCATTTGGTGGGCTTGAGCTTCAGCATATTCAAAGGATGCTGCCTGGGTTGAAGCCTCTAGCTGTTAGCATAGGCTGACTTTTTAAGTAGTAGCATGGGTCACAGAAGATACTGATCCCAATTTGTAGGGAAATAATTCAAATATTCCTTGAACTCACATCTATGTATTCAACAACTCAATAATTAATGACCCACATACCAATATCGTTCTTTTCAGAGATTTATATGCTGCTATACAAATCAAAATGCACATAATTTTCATCCAACATCTTACTTGCCAAAGTAATTCCATCCTTTTGTGTATGTTGTATGGTTACGGTAAAATAGATTATTCAGTCAGTATAGCATATGTATTATCTGTCAGGAATCCTCTTTCTTGAGTTGCCCATACTTTCATCCTGCAGATGGATGTACCCTTCATTGCTATATTTTACAGTATTCTCATCATTTTCCCTTTTGTATATAATCCTATTATGATGTCGATTGCTACTGAAAGATCATGTTCCTCAGTCGCCAGACTTGGGGTAGGGATGCATGGAAGAATGGTAGTTAATGTCAAGTTACATAATTTCAGTAGTCCATGCAAAAAATGTATTCGTACAATAACATTTGTACAATAAATGGGGTGGGGATGCATGGTTCTACCTTTGTTTTCTTTGTTTTAAATATGTGAAATGAGTTGAACTGCTGAAATATTTGTACAATAATATTTTTTTCCTTTTTTTTAATGTATTTCAATGAATGAAGATGTAACTCAAATTTCATGCTTTAATGTTACAGTGTTACATTCATGATTGTTCGATCATTTCTTGAGAAAATGGATTAAAAATAAAAGAGAAACTTGGTACATTGCTATTCTGTGTTATATTAATATTAATTTTTGTCTTTTACATGCATGCATCATTTCAAAATCTTGCGTTGAGGATGCAATAAGTATGGGCATCATTTCCCTACATGTTTCTTTGACTATGCTACCAATATGTTGGTTATAAGTAATCATAGAGAAATTGTATTGCTATGTGCCTAATGGATACTGTTAAATTTCTTTTCCTATATAGCGTAGTAAATTCTGTATAGAACGATGACACCCATTTTGTTGGGAACATGATCTTTTTGTGTTGTGATTTGAATATGTTCTCATTTTTGATTCATTATTTAAAAGTCTGATTGTTGTTGAGAATGATGCCGATTTCTTATCTTCTCGGTGGTTTTAGTTTCCCTTCATATAGTTAACAGAGATTATTGTCGATTTCTATGCTTTAAGCTGAAAGACGCCCCGTCCCTTTCACAACATGGGTTTATTGTTAGTGTTGTGTTTTTCCTCTTTCAAATTGAAAGGTTAGATTTCTGATGGGTATTGTTATGATTGATTGTGAATTCAGGAGTCATCATATCTGTAGGAATGTCCCGGTTGTGATCATGTCATCTGAGAATGTACCTGCCAAAATCAATAGGTGAGGATCTTGGATAAAAATAAAACCCCCTTGATTTCAAACAGTTACAATATTTATCTTTCTCCTTTTTTCTATTTATCTTTCTCCTTTTGTCTAAGATTACAAAAAAGGAATGCTTTCATATGTTCTTATTTTCCTATTCCTCATTCCCTCACTTTGTTCGATGTGTAATTTCTTTTGCACCATATAAAATGCATCAAGTGTGTTTCATTCAGAATACATGAAAACGTTTTACTTAAAAAAGCTTTAGTCATTATACTTTCATGGATTCCCACAGGTTTCACAACTTCTAACAATCAAAATCAACCCGTTTCTTAAAAAATAGTAGAAAATAACAAGATAAGATCAAATATAACATATTAGCATCACTGGTTGTATTGTTGTATCTACACATCTTTTTCGTCCCATTTTTTCTTATTAACTAGATATACATTTGCTGCTATTGCTAATTTTGAAGCCATGTTTTTTTGTGTTAAGGAACAATAAGGATATTCTGTGAAAGAATGAAGTGAGCATAAGGAAGCAATATGATAAATCTTGCAGCCTAGCCATAAAGACTCAGAATGTAGTATGATTAATCAAACAAGGCGAATGTCAGCGTTGCACGATATTATACTCCTCTCAGTTCCAGTGGAAGATTATGATTAGAATCCTGCTCACATCCGGCAACCGTCGTGTTTGTGTGAAAACGGGAAATATGGTGTCATAGAAAAGAGTTTATCTCATACGACGGTCAAATAAATCAGTATCCACCTAATTTTTTGATGATCAACACATTTGGTGTTGATATTCATGTCCTTGAATGCATATGTTTTTGTTTTGAGATCTTGAAGCTTTTCCTCTCTGTGTTTTGAACCGTAGTATCTCAGGTGATGGAGTTCAATGATGTTGGTGTTGATCAATACTGCACCATACAGTGTTTTGCAATTTGTGTAATCATATACATTTGTTGCTATTGCTATTTTTGAAGCCATGTTTTTTGTGTGTTAAGGAACAATAAGGATATTCTGTGAAAGAATGAAGTGAGCATAAGGAAGCAATATGATAAATCTTGCAACCTGGCCATAAAGACGCAGAATGTAGTATGATTAATCAAAAAAGGCGAATGTCAGCGTTCAGTTCCAGTGGAAGGTTATGATTAGAATCTTGCTCACATCCGGCAACCGCCGTGTTTGTGTGAAAACGGGAAATATGGTGTCATAGAAAAGAGTTTATCTAATATGACGGTCAAAAAAATCAGTGTCCACCTAATTTTATGATGATCAGCACATTTGGAGTTGATATGCATGTCCTTGAATGCATATGTTTTTGTTTTGAGAGCTTGAAGCTTTTCCTCTCTGTTTTTTGAACCGTAGTATCTCAAGTGATGGAGTTCAATGAGGTTGGTGTTGATCAATACCGCACCATACATTGTTTTGCAATTTGTGTACTGTTTGGTGATTGACGATAACGATTGATTAGTGTGGAATTAAAGACAATAGTATTGATGCACCTCAATTTGTTGGAGATCCGTAAACGACTCTAATTTCGTCTTCCCAACTAAATGCGGGGTTGGGGACTCTTTGTATTAATGATTTGTATCCCGGTCAGGTATGTGTTTCGAAAATTTGACTCGGAATCAATCCAGACCATGTTCACGTTTACCTATAGCCGACTCAAGTTGGATATGACCTGACCAGTTTAACCACAGAACCACAGAATAGAAAGGATTCTTCACGATTCCCAGGTCCAAGAAGAGCGTGATAAATACCACCGAAACCAAATATTACAGGGCGGCCCCTTCCACAACGTGGGTCGTATCTATGGCTTTGCGTTGATACCATTTGTTTGAGAGACAGTCCATACTAGGCCACTAACTTAGTCCATTTGTTAGAAACACTGCCCATTTGTTAGATACCCAGCAACCAAGACTTGGGAGCAATTGACCTCCATGGAGTACCAAGCAACCTTAAAGTTGAAAGACGCCCCGTCCCTTTCACAACATGGGTTGTAGCACATTGCTTTGCTCTGATACCATTTGTTATGGACACAGACCAAACTTGGCCCCTAACACTTGGCTCACACCCCAATTGTCAAATATTAGCTAGCATCCCCTCAAATCTATATATTAAAACACAACTTTTTTTGAATCCTTGGGCTGACTCGGACAAGTCCCAGTCACCAACAACATCAGGATGCATCCACATTCTTTGCATCCAAGTGTCCAGATTTAATTCAAAAAAACCCTCACAATCACTACATTTACACAAAATACCGCCCCTTTCCGCTTTTTGCTAAAAACCCCCTCTCATTTCACTTTGCGCTTCCCCCATTCATTTTCGAGTGGTTCTCTTTTGGCCCGGGTTAAATTTTTTACCCGAAGGCGCCGCACTAAATTTTTTACTCTAATTGGTTGTTCCGCGCCGAAGGCGCCCGCCCCCAAATTGTTGTTCTACGTCAAAATTGTTGTTCCGTGCCGAAGGCGCCCGTGCCGCTAAATATTTTTATGCTAATTTGTTGTTCATTTAAATTTTGGCTGTGGAAATAATTTTTTGGGGAACAAACATTTTGCGGGGGAAAATCTTAAATGAACCGTGCCCGCGGGCACGGGTTATGACTTATATATATATATATATATATATATATATATATATATATATATATATATATATATATATATATATATATATATAGGGTATAGGGATCCTAAGGTGCCTCCTTAGATTCAATCTAAGGAGGCGCCCCCATTTCCCCCTATCTCACACATTTTTTTTGAAATTTTTTTTCATGGATTTATTTTTCACCTTATGGATGATCAACATACCAAATTTCAATGGATTCCAATACTTTTTAAGCCCCCATCTACTCCTTGCAACTTCGTGGGGTTTTCAGCACGTTTTTAGACCGTTGAAATTGTAAGGGGTAGATGGTGGCTCAAAAAGTATTGGAATCCCTTGAAATTTGGTATGTTGATCATCCATGATGTGAACAATAACCCCATGAAAAAAATTTCCAAAAATATTGTAGGAGATGGGGGAAATGGGGGCGCCTCCTTAGATTTTCATCTAAGGAGGCACCTTAGATCCCCTTTTTCCATATATATATATATATATATATATATATATATATATATATATATATATATATATATATATATATATATATATTTGGAGAGTAAGAAAATCTTTATTAAGTGTAAAAATATATACAACACAATAGAGCCAAGGAATAAGGAATCACTATGAAGAGGATAGGGCACAAGCACCGTCACTCTTCAATAGGGATTCCTCATCCTAGAGCAACTATACAAACAGAGGTTAAGTAAATAAACAGAATTTAGCCCAAATCTCTGAACTCCCAATTCGCGAACACAGCCAACTCCTCAGCAGTAGTAGGGTCTAGGTCTCTTAACGCTACTCGCACATCAGCAGCAATCGTCTCGAAAAGGTCTGTCTTTACCCTACTCTTATCTTCAAAGATCCTTCTGTTCCTTTCCCGCCAAATATGCCATACAATAGACGCAAGGATGGTTTTAGCAAGTATGCTCAAAGGACCCTTACCCCCAAAATGTGACAGATAATAGTCACCAACTTCAGCAATAGAAGACCCAACATGATGTCTGACATTCAACTTAAGCAAGGCCCTCTTTAGAATATAACCAGTGTAGCTGCAATTAAAGAAAAGATGGTCCGAATTTTCCACTGTGTTACCTCCGCATAAAACACAGTTTACCGGAGTATCAATACCCCATCTGCAAATAATATCTCTAGTGTGGAGCTTACCCTTGAAAGCTCGGAGGAGGGAAAGAGACATTTTGGGCACATGCCCTGGAAACCAAACCAACTTCTGAAAACGGAATGGGCTCACATGGATCCGAACCCCGTCCCAAGCATCTTTAAATCTAAAGACATCAGTATGGCTGAAAGATCCAGAAGCCGGCGCCGAAGTGGGGGGATGATGGCCAGGTGCCACCGGCTGGCCTTGCCGCACGGAACCTGGCGCCCAGACCCATCTATCAACCCCATCCGTGATCTCCACACTAGCAAGATAATTACGAATAGATGCAAGCTCCGGAACGTTCGCCCAAGCACCATGAACCCAATAATCACTAACCTTCCTCAAGGAGCCATTCAAAGGAATAGCAGTAAGGTTTTTGTGAGGCCCACAATCTAGCCAGAAGTCATGCCAAAATAGAGTTGACCGGCCATCTTTCACAACCCTTCTGATAAGTTTTTGAGAAACCGTTCTGCACTTTAGCATGTGCTTCCACGTACCCGATTGGGTCACCAAACCATTCGCCGCAAAGAAACCGCCCTCTTTATCATATTTCAGCCGCATTTGCTTCGCCCACATGCCATTAGAAGTGAGAAATCTCCATGTCAGTCTAACCCCTGAGGCCACATTAAGATCATCCAATAACCTGATACCCACACCACCTTCAGACTTGGGAGAACAAAAATCCTCCCATGCCCAAGCACGGGCAGGACCAAGAATGAAACGCCTGCAAAGAGAGGAAATAGTCCGAACAATTGAATGTGGAAGGCGAAACGCTTGCATCCAAAAAGCAACCATACCATAAATAACTGTCCTGACCAACTCAATCCGGCCAGAAATGGATAACATGGAAGATGACCAGCCCATGAGCCGCTTTTTGCACTTATCCACCAGTCTACTGAACATAGGAGTTTTTGGATACTTCGCAGATAAAGGCAAACCCAAATATGTGGAAAAAGAGGAGGAAATTTGGATACCTAAGCAGTCAGCCAGGCCTTGCTTGTTCTTAGCCCCCTTGCTAAAAAGTGCGCTGCTCTTATCCCAATTAACTTGGAGCCCAGTGAATTCATAAAATGTATGAAGAACAGACTTTATACCCAGGAGGGATTTAATATTAGCCCTGCAGAAAACAAGCAAGTCGTCCGCAAAAAGGAGATGTGATATGGATCCAAAACGACGCATAGGCTGCAGCGACCCACTAGTGAGGGCCTTAGAGATTAGGATGGAGAAGGCTTCCATAACAATGACGACCAAGTAAGGGGAGAGGGGATCACCTTGCCTGATACCCCTATTGCCCTCAAAGAACCCCACAGGCGATCCCTTAATCATGACAGAAAAAGTGGGAGAGGAGATGCAGACTCTGATCCAGCATATGAAAATATCAGGGAAGCCCAACTGTCCCAGAAAATAGAGAAGAAAATCCATGTTGACACTATCAAAAGCTTTCCTCAAATCCAATTTAGGCAGGCCCTACCCCCCATAGGGTTGCTAAAGTCTCTAATCTGTTCATGGGCAATTAGGGTGCAATCCGATAACAATCTACCCTTGAGAAAAGCCGCCTGATTCGGAGATATCAACTCATGAATCACCACCTTAAGTCTGTCGCAGATAATTTTGCTAATAATCTTGTATAAAACATTGCAGCAGGCTATCGGCCTATAGTCCGCGATAGAGGAAGCAGTAGTATTTTTAGGAACCAGAGATAAGTGAGTATGATTGATCTGTCTCAAAATTGTACCTGAGGAAAAGAACGACTTCACCGCAGCAGTGACATCCTCCCCAATAAGGTGCCAATAATGCTGAAAGAAGTGTGCATTGAAACCATCATGCCCCGGTGCCTTTTCAGGACCCATCTGGAAGACCACAGATTTAATCTCCTTGCTAGAAATACGCCTGATGAGCCAAGAAGTAGCATCTTTAGCAAGAATGCGCTTAGGCGTGAGGGTGGGGAATGTCGTTGCATAGTGCCTCTGGGTAAAGATGCCCTCATAATAATCAATAGCCTCCTTCTTAAGATCAGAGTAAGTAATTTTTTGCCTTCCCATAGAGTCCACAAGGTGCCCAAGATTGTTGAAACTCTCTCTAGATTTCATAGCATTATTAAAATTTTTTGTGTTGCGATCTCCCAAGGTCATCCAGTCCTGACGGCTTTTTTGACGATACATATCCTCCTCCAGACTCATAGCGAAAGCCAACTCTTTGATAGCTGCTTGTTCAAGGACTTGTAGAGAGTGATCTGAATGCAGCAATGGATTGCTTCTAATAGATTCCAGGTTAGCGCGGCCCATATTTACAAGTTTACTAGCATTATAGGAGGATGACCAAGAGCGGAGAATAGGCTTCAATCGTTTAAGTTTTTGAACCACACAAAACATTGGACTGCCTGCAACATAGCCCTGCCAACTCTCTACAACAATCTCCGAAATCCCTGGGCATTTGGACCAGTAATTAAAATATTTGAAGGGCTTAGGGTCGGAATATACCTGAGGGTGTAGCCTGAGGACCATAGGGCTGTGGTCACTAGTGTGGGGATCCAAGTATTCAGTGAAAGAATCAGTAAGAAGAGTGAGCCAATCCGCGTTAACAAATAAGCGGTCCAAACGGGCAGAGATGCGGCCGTCACCAATACGATTATTGCACCAGCTAAATTTGTGCCCTGAGCTTTTAAGCTCCTGAAGCCGGCAAGTAGAGATACATTCATTAAAATCAAAGAGGAACTTCTCTTCCACTTTCCTTCCCCCAACCTTGTCTGCAGAAGATAGAATATTGTTAAAATCACCACCAACCATCCAAGCACTACCATTCAAAGAGGCCGCATCAGCTTTCAAAAAGCTCCATAACAACCGCCTTTCAGTAGTGGTGTTACGAGCATAGACTCCAGTTAGGACAAAAACCAAACCACCAGCATTGGAACACAGCACAGAGATATGCTGATCCGAAGAAGACAAAAGAGAAGCATTCCAAATAGCAGGATCCAAGCCAATTAGGATGCGACCACCTGGGGCTTTGTCAATATTACTAAACAATATCCAAGACTTAGGGAGGACCGAATTCTTCCTATCCAAAGGAGCTCTTAGCTTTGTTTCCAAGAGAACAATAGCAGAAGGCTTAATAGTCGATAATCCATCACGTAGATCTTTACGACGGACCGGGCTGTTCAACCCCCTGGTGTTCCATATGAAGACTGTCATTATCAATTGATAGTAATTTAAGGAGTGCTACCATTTATCCTGGAGCTCCTCCTAGAGCTGGAATCCAACTGGCTATCCATCTTCTTCTTACCTTTCTTGACCTCTTCAGCTTGCTTTAGACAATTTTGCTCTTCAATATCCCAGGCCGGATTATCCAAAGCTAGCACAGAAGGAATCCTATCCACTTCATCTTCAGGTGAGCCTTCAAGCAGTGAAGGCAAGGGGGTGGCAGTCCGATTTGGGAGCGCTGGCAAAGGCGTGGCAGTCCGATTTGGGAGAGAAGGCAAAGGCGTGGCAGTCCGAATTGGGGGAGCAGGCAAAGGCGAGACAACCTCAGTATTTGCGGCAACATTACTTGACCCCATAGAGACAATAGGGCACACAGGGAGAGAGGCAACCTCAGAATTTGCGGAGATCACCTGGGGTTGTGCCAGAGAGCTTGATATGGATGTAGAAAACACGGATGTAGCCACACCGGAGGAAGACATAGGAGCAGAGAACCCCACATTAGCACATAGGACCGGTAGCTCCCCAGAAGCAGTGACCCCCTTATCACCCAAAGAAGAGGTGTCCCTTGCATTCGTAACTAAGGTAACAGGCTGAGGGATATTACCCCCCAAACACGCATGAACAGTCTGCCCAACTTCCCCGACTTTTTGGATTGAAGGGTGCTCCTGGCAAGCAGGACATTGATCATCAGAGTGACCAAACAGACGCACTTACTACACCTCGGTGGTTCCCCTTCGTATTTTGCCTCAATATTAATGATAACACCTCCATCCAGCTCCACTTCAACCAATTTCCGCAATGGGGCCAAAGCATCTACCTCAATTAGACATCGGGCATATGAGATCCTGTCTAAATTCACCGTTGCGCGGTCAAGGCACATAGGATTGCCAAGAACAGAAGCAATAATGTTGAGTGTCTCTAGATTCCACACGTACAACGGAACTCCGTGCAATTGGACCCAAACAGGAGCAGAGGTGAGGATATCCTGATCATGACGCAAATCCAAACTCCATCTTTTCAGCACCACCAGTCTTCCATCAAAAAGCCACGGCCCACCTTTCAATATCCTTTCACATTCCTCAGGCGATTCAAACCGAAAATAGAAGAAACCGTTGTCTTTGCTATATACATGGACTCTCTTTTTTAATCTCCAGAGCCTCTCCACCCAGGCAACAACTTGTCCATAGTAAGGGGTATCACCAAGGACGTAACCAACTAGTGTGTGTTTCCATCTCTCCGCACCCTTTTCAACCAAAGACGCAGGGACCCTTGCACGAGGAGCACCATCAGCAGTAATCACAGGAGGAATCTTAGACATGGACAAGCCCTCCCCGTAGGAACGCCTATCAGCGCAAACATCAAGCCACGATCTCTTCGCAACACTTGTATCAATGGAAATATGGGCTTTTGGTCTTAGAGGAATTTTTCCAAACACCTGGTGTGCGTGAGCCATACCTGCTCCCACATGCCTAGCAGAACCAACATGGGAACGAAGCCCTTGGGACACATGGGCTCGATGCTGAGGACGCAAATGGCTAGTACCAGGCCTACCAGCATGAGAAGCGCTCGCCCCAAGCTTTGAAAGACGCGAACGGGCCCTTCGGACTTCCTGCCAACCATCCGAGCTAGGAGTGCCTACAGATCCCGGTCGATCAGCCTGACCCACATCACCAATTGCCGCAGTCTTAGAAGTTTCGGCGCAGGAATCACCAATCCCGCCGCCCACAGATCGAGAGTCAGCCGCCTTCACCTGATCCGAATGGCCCGGAATCGCCAGTCCGAATGTTACGCTCATCCCTTTTTTTCCATATATATATATATATATATATATATATATATATATATATGAAGGATAAGCAACTTTATTCATATAACTCAACAAATTACAATATTGGTCTACAAATAGAACCAAACATAAAACTCAATCAAAATAAAAAATAAATAAACCTTCAACTCTAAAAAAGCAAAGAGTCCTAACGATAATTAGGGTTCCTAGTTTTCCTTATATATATATATATATATTTGAAGGATAAGCAACTTTATTCATATAACTCAACAAATTACAATATTGGTCTACAAATAGAACCAAACATAAAACTCAATCAAACTAAAACATAAATAAACCTTCAACTCTAAAAAAAAGCAAAGAGTCCTAATGATAATTAGGGTTCCCAGTTTTCCTTGAGCTTTTCCGTTGAGGTGGAGCCATATAAATCTTTTTAAGTGTCTTTAAGGAGCGGCACATTTCATCCTCCCACTCTTGGTTTGCCATTGTGGCATCTCCATCAAATTCTTCCACCCATTCTTCCTCATATTCATCTTTATCAGCATTTTCCTCACCAACATTGTCAGGGTCATCAACGTGATCACTACGAGAAGGGCCCCCAGTTTATGTAAATTTTGCAGTCACATGTATATCTGCTGTCTCACCATTAGTATCCTCTACGTTTCCATTTGATTGAACTCCAGTATATATACCAGAAGGGCCTCCAGTCTCCATCGTCCGGACCACATTAGCTGAAAAACCTCTACTCGTACCATTCCCTTCATTAATCAACACATTCTCATCCGCCAACAGTTTAGATTTACCCTTTTCCACCCAAACCTTCTTAAACGGACATTGAAAGAATGAATGCCCAAAGCACTCACACGTTAGGCAGCTTGGGGGGAGGTTCTCATACTCCACTCTAATGATCGAATTTCCCTCCTCCTCCACCGCAATCTCATTAGTGCTAGGTAATTTTGTCTTCGCCTCAACTTTCACGAAGCATCTAGCATAAGAGTATCGTTCTCCGGAAGCAGTAGCCTTATCTACGAATAGAGGCTTACCTACAGAGCTAGCAATAATACTAATGCAATCTGTAGACCAAAATTTCAATGGTAGGTCAGGGAATCTCACCCATACTGGAATTGAAGACAGAAGATCTCTATCCATTGTAAGTTCTAGAGTCCAGTGTCGCAGTACAATCACCCTTTTATCAAACATCCAAGGCCCTCCTTGGAGAACCCTGCTGCAATCTTCTTCTAACTCAAATTCGAAGAAGAAAAAACCATTATCCCTAGAGTGAACCTGAAGCTTTCCTTTAGGGCGCCACAATCAATGTACACATGCTCGGGGGTGTGAGTAGAATGGTTTGTCCCCCACAACATAACCAACCAGGGTACTACTCCATTTTGCAACATTAGCAGATACCGCTTCTTTAGGGATCCAAGGGACAGCCTTACCAGATGTAATCTCTCGGGGAGGAACGTATTCGCATTTACGATTTTGCTCAACAGAACGCCCAATTGAAAATAGTGAACTCCATGTTTCACGCCCCGATTTTGCCACCCTCAAAGGAGCAGATGGCTTGCCAATAGCTTTATCATTCCGATCAACCTGATCAGATACTGTCTTTGGAGTAGCTGTTGAAATCCGTTGATGACAATACGACGAACACCGATGATAAGGGTTTCCTGCATTGATACATGCAAGATCTGCACTCCCCACAGCATGTCAGAGAGGGGGAAACCCCGAAGCGAGGTCTGGAGGTGCCTGGCCCCGAGACTGACCCCGAGGAGCCATGAACTGGCACCTCTACCTTGCTGTCGGATCTGAAGTCACCGGAGCAAAAACAGAACCAGAACGCAAAAAAAGATCAGACGACTGAGCACGTCGGGGTCAGATGATCGACCCACCCAGGTATGAGCACGACCTACTCAGATGAGCGAGCGCTGGGGGCAGAGGAAAGCCCTGGCCTTGGAGATCGCTGGTCTGAGCAAATGGATCTGAGAAAACCACCGGTCTGAGCAACTGATCTGAGCAAACGGCCCTGGAGATTGCCGGTCTGTGCAAACGGATCTGAGCGCTGGCGCTGGAGATCGCCCAGGTATGTGCAAGACCCTGGGGATCACCGGTCTGAGCAAACAGCTCCGCTGGGCACCGGCTCTGGAGATCGTCGGCCCTAGAGAACGACTCCGAAGCGAGGTCAGGAGCCCCTCTCCGGATCTGGCCAAAGCCTGGTATCACCGGACTGAGACGCTGGTCAGAGAAGACCGGCCGGTTGCCAGTTGCCAGCAACCAAAACCCCCGAGATATCTCACCTAGGGCAAGCCGCCGTCTATGTTTTTTAAACGCTTAATCTTTCAAAAATTCTAGTCATATATATATATATATATATATATATATATATATATATATATATATATATATATATATATATATGTGTGGATTAATGTAGAACAGGTGGCACCTGATCTATTTGATCAGGTGCAAGACACAAAAAGGTGGGATCCAGCGAGTATAAGCCCATTATTGGGGCTTGTACTTCCCACCTTTTTTGTGTCTTAGCACCTGATCCATTGGATCAGGTGGCAGCTTTTCTACATTAAATCCATATATATATATATTTTTGAAGAGTAAATCCATATATATATATATATATATATTGAAGAATATGCTTTGCATCTTTATTGATCTCAGGAAAAAATTACAAGGTACTCATGGGTGGAAGAAGGATGTCTGTATGATGGGCAAAGGCACAGGCGCCCATACCCGCCCATACCATACACCATCCGCTACCCATAGTGCCAAATAAGAAAACAAAGAATACAAGTAATAGCATCCTAGCCTAAGAGGCCCCAGTTAGAGGGGATAGGATCCTCAACATCATGCTCCCAAGTCACATGTCTCAAGGCGATTTTAACATCCTCAGCTATAGTATCAAAGAGCAAAGTCTGCATTAGACAAGATCCTTCAAAGATCCTTCTGTTACGCTCTCTCCAGATGTGCCATGTCAAAGCAGCTAGAACCATCCTGGCCAGCTTCCCATACCATTCATAGCATTAAACTGTGCAAGAATCAAATCACCTATCCCAGATAAAGAGGGTGGCAAGACAGTGGTGATCCCCAATTTAAGAAAGCTCCTGCAAAGGAGGTAATTAGTATAACTGCACTCAAAAAATATATGATTCAAATCTTCATGAATGTTGCCCGAGCATAAAACACAATAAGGAGATGTAGGGACTACCCATTGTACGAGCTTGTCACGAGTGAGGAGTTTCCTGTGAAAAGCTCGCAAAAGAGTGATGGCCATCTTGGGGATTTGTCCCTGAAACCAGACAACTTTATAATACGGGAAGAGGGGCTTGATGACCCTCGAACCGTCCCAAGCATTGGAAAGTGAAGGAGACTTAATAGCCCAAGACCAAGAGTCAGTGCCGGAGTACAAAGTCACACCCTCAATAATGTGTCGTACAGCAGTAAGAGAGTGGCAGGTCATCCACCCCTCATCAGACCAATAATCACTCACCATCTTGGCTTCTTCCCCAGTAGGGACAACATATGCATCACAGAGGGGCCCACAGGGAAGCCAATTATCATACCAGAAAAGAGTAGATGAACCATCTCTGACTTTACGCTTAATGAGTTTTTTGGTGAACTCACGACTGTGAAGAATGAATTTCCAAGTGCCAGATTGCATAGGATGGGCCTTGGCACAAAATAAACCCGTATTACTCATATACTGCCTTCTCATATGAGACGCCCAAATACCACTGTGAGTAAGCATGCGCCAAGTCATTTTAACCCCATAGGCAGTGTTAAGTTCAGTGAGATTTCTGATCCCCACACCCCCCTCTTGCTTGGGGGCACACAAATCATTCCAGGCCCATAAATGGTTTTTCCCCCAAATAAATTTTCTGCACAAGGAGGTAAGAGTACATATCACAGACTTGGGCATCCGGAAAGCCTGCATCCAAAAACTAACCATACCATAGATAATTGTTTTAACCAACTCAATATGACCAGCTATGGAGAGCAAGGATGAGGACCACCCTTGAAGCCTTCCCTTGCATTTGTCAATCAAACGACTGTACATGGAAGCATTAGGGTATTTAGGAGATAGAGATAGACCAAGATATGTAAAAAGAGATTGCACACGCCTGACTCTCAATATATCTGCAAGGCTACCAGAACCTTTGACACCTTTGCTAAAGATGACAGCGCTTTTATCCCAATTAACATCAAGCCCAGACAAGGATTTGAACTCAGTAAGAAGATCTCTAAGCCCCTCAAAAGATCTAGAGTTGGCCCGACAGAAAACCAACAAGTCATCAGCAAAGAGTAAGTGAGAGACCGCCCCAACTCTATGCATAGGCAAGATACTGCAAGAAGCATTGGCCTTAGCCATGAGTAAAGAAAAAGCCTCCATAACGATAACAAAGAGATAGGGGGATAGCGAATCGCCTTGTCTCAACCCCCTATTAGATTGGAACATACCATAAGGGGATCCATTGATCATAACAGAGAAGGAAGGCGAGGAAACACACTCACAAATCCAACTTATAAATTTTTGTTTGAAACCCATCTGATGCAACATAAAGTAGATGAATTCTCTGTTCACGCTATCAAAGGCTTTCCACAAATCAAGTTTAAGGCAGGCCCGAGACCCCATATGATTATTAAACCCCCGAATATGCTCATGAGCCAGTAACGCACAATCCGCTAGTAACCGGTCTTGGAGAAAAGCAGCTTGGTTAGGAGAGATGAGCTCGATAACCGCTCTACTCAATCTGTTACAAAGAATCTTGCTTATGATCTTATATAGAACATTGCAGCAGGATATTGGCTTGTAGTCCCCAAGCCCAGAGGCATTAGCATTCTTAGGAACAAGGGTGAGGAAGGTGTGATTGATTTGCCGAAAGAGTTTCCCTGTTTTGAAAAAATTAAGGATAGCAATAGTGACGTCATAGCCAATAGTATCCCAATACTGTTGATAGAAGAACCCATTGAATCCATCAGGACCGGGGGCTTTATCAACCCCAATTTGGAACACAGCATTTTTAACTTCTTCAGCATGGACCGACCTCTCAACCCAATCAGAAGCGCAATTAGTGAGAACTCTTTTAGGGATAAGACTAGGAAAGACCCTCCAGTAATCATTCTGATTATATAAGGTTGAATAGAACTTAGGCGCATCAACCTTAAGCAACTCAATAGAATCATTCTGAGAACCATCCACAGTAATAAGGTGCCCAAGGTTATTGTGGCTTTGTCTAGCCTTCATAGCAGTATAGAAGAACCTGGAGTTGCGATCTCCAAGATGGAGCCAATCTTGCCTACTTTTTTGTTTAAGGATGGATTCTTCTATATCTATGGCATCAGTGAGTTGCTTAGCAAGACCAATCTCTTTCATTTGCAACTCAGAACAAGACCCCAGCGAGGGATTGTTTTGAATAGTGTCAAGCTCGGACCGGATTTTGGCTACATCATTCGCATCTCTAAAAGATGCACCAAATTTCTTAAGACCCATTTTCAAATGCTTAAGCTTAGCAACGAGTCTAATCATCGGGCAACCCCCAACCCTGAACCGCCAATGCTCCTTCAACATGTCAAGGAATTCAGGGCTACGGTGCCAAGCATTAAAGAACTTAAACGGCTTGGGATCCGTCCCTCCTACCTGATGGGTATGAATGATGAGCATGGAATGATCACTAGAACCACCAGCACTGTATTCACAATAAGAAGCGGTGAGCACATTAATCCAAGAATTGTTGCAAAAAGATCTATCCAGCATAGCCGAGATACGACGCTGCCCAGTACTGCGATTATTCCAAGTCAAGGTGTTGCCAAAGGTTTTGAGCTCCAAAAGACCGCAATAATTGATACAATCATTGAATTCATCAACGATGTGACCCTCAATCAACCTGCCCCTGACCTTATCCATGGAATATCTAACACAATTAATGTCCCCCCTATAATCCATGGTGTATTTTTAAAATTGGACGCAGCAACCACAATATCCTTCCAAAGGTTCCTGCGCTCTTGGTAAGAGTTGGAAGCGTAAACCACCGTCAACATCATAACAAAACCCGCGCAATTAATGCACTTCACCGAGATAAGCTGCTCCGACATCCCAACAACCGTACAATTCCAAGTAGCCGGGTTATACATGATAACGACGCGCCCACTAGGATGAGCAGAACGGTTATCAATAGACACCCACTCTTTAGGGAAGACATTAAGAATTCTTTGTGCATTAGCATCAGTAACTTTGGTTTCGAGGAGACCAACAATAGAGGGAGCGAATTTACGAATCCAGAATTTGAGCTCATTACGCCTAGCGACGTTATTAAGCCCCCGGGTATTCCAAATAAGAATGGTCATTGGTCGAGGGGAGGAGGATGCCTATCATCCTTATTGATTCTAGAGCTTTTACGGGTGCCTTTGGAACCCCTGTTGCTCTTAGGCTTCTTATGCTCGTTACTTTTTTGTTTCAGTTCTACTTGCTCTTCATGCCATGCTTCATTAATAATAGTCATGTTATCGGGCTCCTCATCGGAATCATTGGCATCCTTAGAAATTTTAAGGAGGGAGGCGCCATGCCGGGACGGGTTCGTCCTTCTAAGGATATTAAACGGGTTGTTATCGTTCGGCTGGGGCTTGCAATGTCTGGGGGACGCCATAGTTGAAGCGCTGGGCGAGCACGGCTTGGCTACCGTACACCCCAAAGACTCAGAGACCCCCGACCCATCCCCCCCTATATTATTAGAGGTACTCTCTTTTGTGTTACACGGGTCTCCCAACACCCCCTCATAGCTAGTCGCAGCTAGCTCACACTTCTTATTACAATACAAATTCCCATCAACAGGGACTGTTCCTATCATATCTTCAGCAACAGTAGCCCGATCTCTAGGATGCCGCTGCTTCTCCTCTTCGCCACTTGCATAAACGATTCCTTGATTTTGGCCGCTATCCCCGCTTAGTGCCGAAGTAGCCCAGGCCCGCTGCTCCTTTCTATTACATCCCATATCATTACTAGGCACAGCTAGCTTATTTACATCACCAGTGCCCTCCCTCACTTTACAATCATACAAGCAAGCCAAATCCCCCCGATCGTCCCATGTACATGTCTCCTTCCCCTTATTACAAAATCCCCTATACATGTCATCTTCCCCTTGCTTACAGCTTACAGAATTCCCAGCATAATCACCCAGTAGCTCAGGACTGGCTTTGTCACCCATAACTTCCTCGTCACCATCCACGATCCCGCCAGGGTTACAAACTTTCCCCATATGGCTACAAATCCCTGCCCCAACATCAACGTCTCCCAGCAACACCGAGCTGGACACTGTGTATTTTGGGGACTTCGTAATATCACCGGACACTCCCAGCGCCACACTACGGCCTTCCACATTTTCCACAACACTGGACACATCCGACGTGATAACATTGCCTCCGTTATCCCCCTTACATTGTTCGCCCGAGAAATTACAAAATCCCACATCACCATTACAACTCGAAACCAAAGGACGATCACCTACCTCAGCACATGATGATCTACAAGCCTCGGCATCACCCTTGTCCACAGCAGCAGCAGCAGCAGGGCACTGAATGTCTGTGTGCCCGAAGCAAACACAATATCTGCATCTAGGAGGCTCGCTTTCATAATTGACGCCAACTTCAATGACTTCCCTCTCCCCCAGCTGAACGGAGACAGTACGCGGTAGAAGGCCATCCGCCTGCACCTCAACCAGACAGTGGGCATACGCTAATCTCTCTAACCTCGCCGTAGCTCGGTCCAAGCATATCGGAGAACCGATAACACTGGATATGGCACTGAGAATCCGCCGTGTCCAGAGATTGAGGGGAAGGTTAGGGAAGCGTACCCAGATGGGCACAGCCGTCAGTAAATCCCTGTTGAATCCCGCCTCCTCACACCAACGTTGCAGCACCACGAGCCTCCCGTCAAATAGCCAGGGTCCGCCGAAGAGCACCCCATCCCGATCCTCAGAAGATTCAAATCTGAAGAAGAAGTAACCATTATCCCTTGAGAATATACTAACCTCCCCCTTCAACTTCCACATTCGCAGGGTCCAAGCCTTGATTTGTCCATAGAATGGGGTGTCGCCCAGCACATAACCCATGAGTGTGTTATCCCAACCTTCCGCTCCCTCGGCCATCATCTCCTCAGTGAGAAAGGCAGCAGCTACACCGTCTTTGTTGATAGAGGGGGGAATATATGACATCTCCAAAGCTTCAGAGATTTTACGCCTGTTGGAGCAGACTTCCAGCCAGGATCGCTTCTCTACGCTGGCATTGATCCTCAGCGGCACTTTAGGTCTCATCGCCTTTCGCTCAAGCATCTTCTTTGCATCGCCCCTACTGGCATTATTGGGAGCCCGCTTGGAACCCTGAGCTTGACCAATGCTTTCCCCAGGCCTCCTGGACTTCTTGACCTCCCTCCAACCATTAGTAGGGACAGAGGTAGAAGGATCCGCCATCGAAAAAAATTGGCACAGCACCAACCCCCAATACGTCAATATCAGAATGTAGACAATAGTAGGAGAACGAGATAGGAAAACTTACCACCGGATCGAGACCTTCAGCAAGGCCTCGATCTGTCAGAAGCAATCCACGCTGACTCCCACAAGAACTCCGATCACCGGAGAAACGAAATCTCTTAGCAGATGGCCACCAATACCTCGCCAAGACACAAAGAAATCAACGCAGAACCAGATCTAGAAAAAACGAATCAGAACTAAAGAACAAAATCCAAAGGTCTTAAAATCTCACTCCGAATCAAGATCTCAGAGCTGAGATCTTGATTCAAACCAGAGAGAAGGTAGATCTGAGAAAATAAACTTCGGATCCATGCTTTGACAAGAACAGATCTCGAATCGTCGCCAAAAGTCGAATCGAATAAGGACTCGGGATTGCAGAGGAGATAGGTCTCAGAATATCAACATCGGATCCAAGCTTAGACAATAACAGATCTCGAATCGCCGCCTCAAGTCGAATCGAAGGAATCGAACTCAGGGACTCGAGATCGCAGCGAACACTCAGGCACGGAGGAGATCCAAGCCTACAAGCGCTCAGGAAGGCCGCAGGGGCAGACCACCGGCTACGGGCCCCGCCGGAGCAGCCGCCACCGGCGAGAACACCAAATCGTCCTTCGGAGCTTCTCTCTCTACAAAACTCAAGAGAGAGAAACGAACGAACTCTTTAATCCATATATATATATATATATCTACATTAAATCCATATATATAAAATAATAACCTCACTATGGTGGGGGCAGTGGTGGAGGCACAGGCTCCTGAGGGGTAGGCATGGGGATATTGGTTTCGCATCGAATCGGGTGAGTGGATGTTGATATTTATATGTAAGCCTGCTCAAGTCACTCGGCCGAGTGACGATCATCACTCGGCCGAGTAGCCCAAAGTTTAGAAATTTCGAAAATCTTGGTGCGTGGCTAGGTTGGATGACTCGACCGAGTGGTTCGAGTCGCTCGGTCGAGTGACAAGTTCCACTCGGTCGAGTGGCAATTAAAAATAGAGCATGGTTTATCGAATATTCTGATACAGTCTTCTACTCGGCCAAGTAGGAATAGTCACTCGGTCGAGTGGACTAAGCTACTCGGCCGAGTAAACAGGCCTTACATAGCAATTTTTAGAGCAATATGGTGCCAAAGTCACTCGGTCGAGTGACAAAGTCACTCGGCCGAGTGGCATATAACTTCAAAGAGGTTTTTTTGAGACTTCCCTGTACAGTACCCTACTCGGCCAAGTAGGGTCTTCATTCGGTCGAGTGAACAAGTCACTCGGCCAAGTGGGCTGCTCTATTTAGCTCCAGACTCTTACGTTTTGCGACGCTTTCTGTTTCTTCCTCTCCCGTCAGTTCTTCCTTCCTTTGGCATTTATGCGCATCCTTGTAGTGATCTCCATCGCCATGGCTATCCTCCATTCATATGGAGTCCTCTCGTCTTCTTCCTGCAATGAAAAACGTAGCCCGTCGTCAGATTTTTCCTAGACTCTTGACTCTATAAACTAATAAAGATCTAAAACAAAAATTAAAGTAAAATTCAACTAAAAACTAAGATTGAACCGTCGGGTTGCCTCCCAACAAGCGCTCATTTAAGGTCTTGAGCTCGACCCCTTAAGATTGGCGTTCAGCGCGTGATGTTCAGTGTATAGGAGATGCACACGTCAAACTTTCTAGCAAGGCCATGAGGGAGTGCTAGCTCTTCTTTGGCCTCTCTAGTGTGCGTCTCCTCCCTAATGGTAGCGATGGATGACTCCCCCAAGCTCGTGCTCTTGGCATCTTTGGTCGTTCCCAGCGATGGAGATGTATTCACCAGTGGCGCTTTCTTCTTGTGCTTCGCCGTAGAGGGCTTGCAGTGCTCTCTAATCCTCACAACATAAGCATCGTTCTTCTCTTCCTCGGTTAGAGGATCCTGTGGGTCCCCAATAGTAGCGCCTTCTTCGGTATTTGGGGTTTTATCAAGGCTATCATTGTGCACAGCTCCAACGGCATAATGCATGGCGTCATCTATGCCTCATCAAGGAGGTCCACATAGTCTGCTTCTTCCGGCCATGGCCTTTGCTTCATTTTCTTGGGAAGATGGAATTCAACCGCCTTGTTGCCAATGCTAAGAGACAACGTTCCTTCTCTCACATCTACTATGACTCCGGCGGTGGCTAAGAAAGGGCGTTCAAGTTTAAGCGATGTATCACCCTCTTCTTTTATATCCATGACGACGAAGTCGTATGGCATATAAAGATCTCCCGATATTTTGGGTGGCACGTTCTCAACGATCCCCACCGGCCTAGTAATTCGCCCCATCAGCGAGTTGTATCTTCATATCCATGGCCTTGAGGTCGGTCCCCGTGTTGAGCTTCTTGAACATAGTGAGCGGCATGAGGCTCACGCTCGCTCCTAAGTCTACCAATGCTTTTTGGAGGGGGGCCCTGCCAAGAGTGCATGGAGTCCGAAAACTTCCGGGGTCTTTCATCTTCGTAGGAAACTTCTCTTCGTTGACGAACCAAGTCCCTTGCTCGGCTAGCATGATCTTCTCCGTCCGCTTACTTCCCATGACCAAGTCCTTGAGGAACTTTACATAGGTCAGGATCTTAATAATTGCATCCAAGAACGGGATGTTCAAGCTAATCCCTCGCAAGTATTCCTGAAATTTGGCAAATTTCTTCTCCATTTTAGCCTTTGCCAACCGTTGTGAAACAGTACGGGCGGCACATATGTGCGCTCCTTTTGAGGTTCATCTGCTTCAGATTTTTCTTCATTAATTGCCGTTTTGGGGCTCTCTTCTTCATTATTTACCTCTATCTCAACTGGAATTTCCTCCCTTGGGATTTTAGCTTGAATCATAGCAAATCCTTTCCACCCCAAGTAGTCACCGCCACTACCACATTGATATGACCAGTGTTGCTCCTCAGGTTTTGCTCCAGTTGAGCCGGTAATTGTTGTTGAGCCTTGTTGAGCAAAGTGATTTGCTCTACCAATTGCGCGATAATAGTGTTGGGAGAATCTTGGCCCGCCATCAATTTTGCATTGATCTTCTTCTGTTCAGACATGAACTCCTCAACTCTTGCTTCGATATTGGATCTTGGTGGCGATTGTGGGGGGTTTTGTTCCCTCCATCCTTGATTAAATCCTGGAGGTCTATAAGGCCCCGCTTGTTTGTAGGATCCCATCATAAGATGATAGAGGATCGAAAGAGAGAAGAAACTTACGTTAGCGTACGCTACGCTATAGTCTCTGAACTTCGCCCTCGGATTCGCCACAACAGTCGGTACTTTGTCACAGAGGATCAAAGCAATGTTTCACCGTCTAAATCTCTCTTTGGGAGAAGAACTTAATGGAAGGGAGAAGAGGAAAAATAAGTTGCATTATGCAAACTTATGGCATGAATGATTAGCCTTAAAGCCTTACCCTTGGGTCCTATTTATAGGCCAAGGGGGTAGTTATTGTAGGAAATAACTACTTATAAGCTTATTAGCCTATATTAACATTATTCCTTATCCTCTTCCTTATGCACTTATCAAGTGCCTTTATGCACTTATAAAGTGACTTTTTCCACTTATCGAGTGGTCTTTTTCACACATGAAAAGGTTCCCTTCGCACATGCTTTCTTGCACGCGACATCTGAGGTCCATAGACCCTCATACATCCCCACATGGGTGTATACATGTCGTCCATATCCAACATCTACCACTCACACTTGAGGGGATTGTAAGGAAACATCTTTTCCTTTAGTTCTTCTGTTTATCATACTGAGAAATAGACCGTGTGACCGTCATGCGCATAGAGTCCGCTGTTGTGCACTTGTTAGAGATACACAACACTCCTTGGGGTGCAAAGTTGAGTAGATCAACGCATGCTTTACCCTAGATTATTTCTTCACATTTCTTATACTTTATATTCAACAATTGAATCCCATCTGGATTACAATTGGCTGGCCAGCTTTGAATCTCTAAAGTCCAAATGTGAATATGAAATTAATCTTCCTCTTCTTGCGATCCTTTCGATCTTGACTCGACTCGCTTTTCTAACATGCCCCACCGGACCGAATTGACCATAGTCCATAAGCAACATGCTAAGACAGCGATCACCCAGTCAAATCTAAAGGAACCAATTAGAGTCCATAAGGGTAAGAAGTTTAAGACCCATGTGGTCTTTGGGTCTCACATAATAGGAAACACAATTACTATTCTAACCCAATGGTCAAATGCATACGTAGTATGAATACATATTACAACATCACTCCTTTCCCAGGGAGCGTATGTCTTAATGATGTTGTAAGGATGATGATCAGACACCACAATGTCTGACTTTGAGTCCCTTTTACTACTCATTAATTTCCTGGACCCACATCCCGCAAATGACAGATAAGATTTCAAAAAATCCTCTTAGATCTTTTGTAAGCATCCATATGATGCAGATCTTTCATATGACCATTTTGTTTAAGTCATGACTCTAAATCATCCGTCTGACGATTTTGACTTTAAACAGGTCTCATCTTTATCTTATCCGTCTGATAGAATAAAGGCGGTTGCTCATGTGAGAAAGCCAACCTCAATCTGTCCGACATACTAGAAAATATAGCTGAGATTGTAAAAGAAATGTACACAAACATTTTCAAGAAACTCATATGCAAAAAAAGAACTTATTCTTTTATTAAATTTGATCTTTCATAGACATGGGAATATACATTAATACAACTCAGCTCTAACGCAATCCTTGAGATGATAAGTGTTTGTAAAACACATCTCTGAGGATCGCCTTCGTAAGCGGATCCGCTATCATCTCATGCATAGATATGTACCTAATGTCTACCTTCTTGTTCTTATCATAGTCTTTTGCAAATTAGTAGCGGATATCAATGTGTTTGGTTTTACAATGGAATTTTGGATCTTTGACATAGGCTATAGATGCTTGACTGTCACTGTATATTGGTACAGCACCTGAGTCACTTGCATCAATTAGCATGTCTAAGAACCTCCTAAGCCAAACATCTTCTTGGACCGCCATGCTAAATGCCACAAACTCGGCTTCCATAGTTGAAAGTGCGATGCATGATTGCTTCTTGCTACTCCAGGATATTGCACCAGATCCGAGTAGAAAAATATATCCTGAGGTCGATCGTCGCTCATTGAGATCACCCGCCCAATCAGCATCAGTGTAGCCTTCGAGCCTCAAGGCATCTCCTTGATAGCATAAAGCATAGTCTGCAGTCCCTTTAAGATACCGCATTATCCTCTTAACCGCTTTCCAGTGTGCTTGCCCTGGATTGGATTGGTAACGACTTACCATTCCAACGGCAAAACAGATGTCCGGTCTTGTACACATCATATCGTACATAAGACTACCAACTGCACTGGAATATGGAACTTTTTCCATAATTTCCTTTTTTTTTGGTTCTTTGGACACATTTTCAGACATAAATTATCGCATTTGCTTATAGGAGTATCAATGGACTTACAGTCCTGCATATTAAAACGTTCTAGAACCTTCTTTATATAAGTCTCTTGTGAAAGAGAAAGAAGTTTCTTCGAACGATTCCTTGAAATCTTAACTCCAAGGATATATGCGGCTTCTCCCATGTCATTCATCTTAAAAACTGATGAAAGCCAAGCCTTGATATCCATCACAAAGCCCTTGTCATTTCTGGCTATTAAAATGTCATCTACATATAGAGACATAATAACATACTTGCTTTTGATCCTCTTGATATATACAAAGTTATCTTCATCAAGCATGGTAAAACCATTTGATAAGACAACTTCTTGAAATCGTATATACCATTGCCTCGTGGATTGTTTAAGACCATATATGGACTTACGAAGTTTACAAACCTTATGTTCGTTTCCTTCTTTTACAAACCCTGTTGGTTGTTCCATATAGATCTCCTCGTCCAATTCTCCATTGAGAAAGGCAGTCTTTACATCCATTTGATGTAATTCGAGGTCTAAGCAAGCTACCAAAGCCAGAATCAAGCGAATCGAGGTAAAACGAACAACAGGTGAGAAGGTCTCTTCGTAGTCTATCCCTTCCTGTTGCGTAAAAACTTTCGCGACAAGGCGAGCTTTATATCTGTCTATAGAACCATCAGCCTTATGCTTGATCTTAAGAACCCATTTGTTCCTAATAGCTCTACGTCCTCTGGGTAAGTCAACCAAGTCCCAGACTTGGTTAATTTTCATGGATTCTAATTCCTCCTTCAACGCTTCCATCCATTTGTCTTTTGCAGGGCATGATATGGCCTGTTTGAAAGTAGCAGTCTCGTCATCTTCTTGTAGTAAAGTCACAAAGGTTTGTGGGAATTCATCCTCAAATCTTAGATGAGCTAACCTTGTACGACTACTACGTCGTATTTGAGATTCTTCAAGTCCTTGTTGACTCGAATTTGGATCAATTCTAATATTACTCCCACTTGGAATGTGGTTAGAATTGATCCCACTTGGATCATTATTCCAATATGGAATATGATTCGCATCATTCGTATCATCCATTGGTGAAGTTTGAAATGTATTTTCGTCTTCACCAAGAATTCTCCCACTCGAATGAGGTAATCCTTTTTGATCATAAATCTCAAATAGAGATAAGTCCGACTTATCTCGCCCTGTCTTGGAAACTCATTTTCCAAGAAAGTAACATCCCTCGATTCAAATCCAATCAGTCCTCCATTGTCTTCCTGACCAATGAAAACATAACCTTTGGAGTTTTCTGCGTATCGTATAAAGATACATTTCCTCCCCCTTGGCCCAAGTTTGCCATACTTATGGGATGAAATATGTGCATAGGATGCACACACCCAAGGTTTTAAAATGCTTAAGTCAGGAGACCTTTGGTTCCATAACTCATAAGGAGTGGAGCTAACTGATTTCGAGGGTATGCGGTTCAAGATGAAAGCAGCCATCAATAATGCGTCACCCCAAAAGGTGATTGGCAAGTTAGCTTGCGCTATCATTGAACGGCCCATTTCCATTAAAGTCATATTCCTCCTTTCAGCAACACCATTTTGTTGCGGAGTATAAGGCATAGTTACTTGATGAACTATGCCCTTTTCATCACAAAGTTCTTTAAAACTTGCGGATTGATATTCACCGCTTCTATCGGTTTGCAAGACCTTAATCTTGCGATCTAATTGATTTTTCACTAAACTCATATAGTTTTTAAAGCAGGTTAATGCTTCATTTTTGTGGGATATCAAATAGATATGTCTGAATCGGGTGAAGTCATCAATAAAAGTGATGAAGTAGGACTTCCTGCGTCTTGTCTTGACATTCATCGGACAACATATGTCCGAATGGATGAGCTGTAATGGAACCTCGGCCCTTGTGCCGGTTCCAAATGGCTTGCGACAAGATTTCCCTACAAGGCAATGTTCGCAAGTCGACATTTCGACCTTTGAAACATTGGATAGAAGGCCACGTTTGGCAAATCTATCCATACGTGTTGGTCCAATGTGACCAAGCCTTGCATGCCAACAAATTACATCTGACTCATAAATCGAGGAATTTGTAACAAGGAAATTTTCATTAAAATTTGAGGAATCGTACATCGTATTCAATACAATGAATCCTTTAAAAACATACCCAGAACCAATTAAAGAATTACTACAAGATAGATCCACATTACAATTATGAAAGAACCAACTATAACCAAGACCCATTAAGACGACCACAGATATGATATTCCTTCGAATATCCGGAGCGAAGAGAACATCATGAAGTAAGATAGTGCGGCCGTTGTCCACGACGAGCTTGCACGTCCCAACGCCTTTCACTTCAACACGTGTGTTGTTTCCTACATATATCCACTTCGTTCCTTGGGGTATCCGGTGATACTCCACGAAGGACCGTATGTCCTTTGTTATGTGGTCGGTGGCACCTGAATCAATTATCCAAAAGGGATTAGATTCTACAAGAAATATTGAACTAGAAACACATATGTAACTAGTATTATGACAAGTTACCTTGTCACCTCCATCCGCACATGAACGGGCAAAGTGACCTAACTTGTTGCACTTGAAGCACTTGATCTTCTTCAAGTCCTTCTTCTTGTGCCATTTCTTGTTCCCACCCTTTTGTTTGGGTTTCTTGGTAGACACTGGTTGCTTTTTATGGTCATGAGCAAACTTCGAGTGATGTTTACGTTTCTTTCTCCCGTGTGAGGAACTAGCAACCATGTGCACTTCTGTACTTGGCTTGGCGGCCGCAAGCCGCTCTTCCTCTAACTCGAGGTGCTTAGAAACATCGTTGAAGTTCTTGATGCTCTCATTATGAGTGAGATGCATCTTCATGTTGTCCCATTAGATTGGTAGGGAACGTATGACCGCTTGGATTTGTTGCTCATCATTGAGTATATGACCTACATCCTTTAACTCTGAAATAAGATTCACCATGTGTCGCAGATGCATTCCCATGGAATGATGTGGACATTTTTTGTACGAATCGAATTTTATAGTTAAAGAGCGAAGTTTGGTCACCGAGGTGCCACCAAACTTCTCCTCTAGCTTGGACCATATGTCCATAGCTAGGTCATATTCTCGAAAGATTCGCATTATGTTGTCAGCCATACTTGATAACAACGTAATGCGAGCAATTTTGTTCTTCCGAGACCAAGCATCGAAAGCTTCCTTGTCTCTTCTGTGTTGGGCCATAGTGCCTAACTCAGGTTCAATTATTTTGTTCGTCAGAGTTTCGAGCATATCTTGCTCCTCTAGAACATATTGTATCTTCATGGACCACAGTTTGTAATTATCGCCGTTGAGTTTTTCACCTTTGTTCAACTCAGCGACGATGTTCTTAGTAGCAGAAGACATTTTAGTTTAAAATGCTACAAAAGACATAAAAAAAGTTCGATCAAAAACATTGCATAAATTGTACATTTGATAGGTTACTTTCGAAAAATATTGAAGATGTTGCTCTAGAATCGGAAATGTCATTACGATTTCAATCACCATCTAGAACAACTTTCAATATTTCCCCATCACTTATCAAACAATAGTACTCTTATAGTACTTGCAGCGGAAAAGCGATTTTGAAAACGTATTTTGAAAACGTATTTTACAGCGGGAGGTAGTGGCATGCCCCGGCCATTGCCGGGGTCGAGCCGTGGCCGTGCCAAGGCCGGATTCCCTCCCCGTAGGGATCCGGGCCCCCCATGCAGGGGGCTTTGCCGCAGGCAACTGCCGTCGGTCCCGTAGGGGCCGGCCATGCAGGCCCCCCTATATCCTGGGTCGAGGCCGGGGCACGGCGGCCCTGGCTTGGCCAGGGCTCCTCAGCCCTGGCCGAGGCCAGGGCCGGCCTGGGCCCTGGCCGAGGCCCTGGCCGAGGCCAGGGCGCTTCTGCCCTGGCCGGGGCCAGGGCCGGCCAGGGCCGGGCTTGGCCCTGGCCGAGGCCAGGGCTCCTTCGGCCCTGGCCGAGGCTGGCCGGCCTCTTTGGAGTCCGGCCGCACACCCCCCCGAAGGGGGGGTGGTCTTGGTTGTCATTGTCCGAAGCCAACCCCTTCCCTAATGGGAGGGGGGTGCATAGCCATCATGACCCACATGGCCATGGTGATCATGCACCAAAGAGATATGCTATAGCCATACTATATGGTGACAATGCACCATGCCCTTCCATGGCAATCTTCTTCTCCGATGAGAAGTTTTGAAACCACCATCTTCTCCGATGAGACACCCGTTCATGTTATGCTTTAATGGCTGTGTGCCAAAAAATAAAAAAACAAAAAACACACTTTCAAGGCCACAAACTTCACGCTCTACATGAAGAGAGTGCCCATTCCCTATTGAATGGAGACTCATCATCCATGAGGAGTGCGAGTTTGGCGAGATGAACGATCAGTTCTTCCCGTCACGGAGAGTTCCTGTCATATCCGTAATGGCAGAAGACCCTAACATGAAAAGAACAACTTTTGCGTTCTCTCCGTCACGATGCGCTCCTACCATATCCATAATGGTAGGAAACACATTCGTGAAAGAGACAACGTCTCATTCATCGGTGAGACCGGGGCGAACCCGTGTGGCTCTGATACCAATGTAGGATCCCATCATAAGATGATAGAGGATCAAAAGAGAGAAGAAACTTCCGTTAGCGTATGCTACGCTATAGTCTCTGAACTTCGCCCTCGGATTCGCCACAACAGTCGGTAATTTGTCACAGAGGATCAAAGCAACGTTTCACCATCTAAATCTCTCTTTGGGAGAAGAACTTAATGGAAGGGAGAAGAGGAAAAATAAGTTGCCTTATGCAAACTTATGGCATGAATGATTAGCCTTAAAGCCTTACCCTTGGGTCCTATTTATAGGCCAAGGGGGTAGTTATTGTAGGAAATAACTACTTATAAGCTTATTAGCCTGTATTAACACTATTCCTTAACTTCTTCCTTATGCACTTATCAAGTGCCTTTATGCACTTATAAAGTGACTTTTTCCACTTATCGAGTGGTCCTTTTCACACATGAAAAGGTTCCCTTCGCACATGCTTTCATGCATGCGACATCTGAGGTCCATAGACCCTCATACATCCCCTCATGGGTGTATACATGTCGTCCATATCCAACATTGTTGCCTTGGTTGAAACTGTTGTTGTTGGAGCAGCCTTTGTTGGTATTGTTGTGATTGTTGAGGAGGCCGGGCTTGTTGTTGTTGCAGTGGTGGTTGTTGTTGAGGAGGAATTAAGGCTCCATTATTGTTGGCATAAGAAAATCCGGGGTGACCCTTAGTAACTGGGTTCACCCAATACCATTGTTATCAGCAACATATTGTACTTGCTCCATTGCTCCTTCAATTTACTCGCCTCCAACAAACATAACTTGGCTTTCGTCTTGCCAATCGCTCATGCTTCCTCCGGATGTCGGTGTGTTGGGCACTCCATATGGCTTGCACATTCTCTTCTCAATCCTCTCCACTACCTTGGAAAGAGAGTCAAACTTCGTGGTCAACTCCGCCACTGCCTTAGCTTCGTAGATACTTTCCAGCTTCGATGATGATGATGATTGGCCCCTCTCACTTTCCCATTGCTGATTGTTCAAGGCCATATCCTCTAGCAATGTCGTGGCATCATCCGGCTATTTTGGTAATATAGATCCATTGGCCGTGGCGTCAATTATCACCTTTGTGTCCAACAGCAATCCATTATCGAAACTGTTCACAAGCTCCTAATCGTCGATGCTATGGTGGTGGCATTAATGTTGAAGATCTTTAAACTGCTCACACGCTTCATATAAAGACTCTTGGTACCCTTGCTTGGAGGACATCAAAGAGTTTCTTATCTTCACGGTCTTGGATGTCGGGTAAAATTTGTTGACGAATGCACTCGCTAGCTCGTCCCAAGTAGTGAATGTCCCATGAGCTTGCATCCTTAGTTAATATAAAGCTTTGTCACGAAGAGTGAAAGGGAAGGACACAATCGGATAGCATCCACCGGCACATTCGGCATCTTAAAAGTGGCGCACTTTGCCATGAACATTTGTAGATGATAATACGGGTTCTCTTGAGAATTCACATGGAAGGGGTCTTATTGCATCAGCACAATAAGCCCCGTCTTTAATTCAAAGTTCTTGTCAGTCGCCAACTCCGGTATAAGTATGGAAGATGTAGTAGCCGAATTGTTTGGAGTAATCCTATCCGGGTGGAGACAAGCCTAGCGGTCCGTCGTAATCGCTCATCTCTAGTTTCCTCCGCCATTTGGTTCTCCTCTAGAATTGATCTATTTTTTGCTCTCAGTTTCCTTGCCGTGTGCTCGATCTCAGGATCAAATAATATATCTTTGTCGGATGCCCTCAATCTCGTGTACATGCACAAAAGAGAGAAACTAGAAGGATTTGTTAGTGCAATAGAGGAATAAAAGAGAAATAAAAATAAAAATAAAATAAGGAAATAAAAATATCTAAGTAAAGAAAATAAAATACTTTCGCCTCTCCGACAACGGCGCCAAAAACTTAATCACTCTCCAAATACACACCCTGAGAAGGATGTAGCTTTACCGCAAGCATACGGTAAAGTGACAAGAGTTTATCGAATCATAGTGAGGACTAATGATGGTACTCTGCTTTATCTACTAAGCTACTTGGTGGAAAATTGTTTGGAAATGGTTGGTGTCATAGTCGTTTGAATATCAATGCAAATTCAATATAATAAAAACGTCTAGGGTTACGGAATCCCCACAACGGATTTTCAAGTCATGAGTTATGAAGTACCATGCAATTAAGCTTGGTTTAAGGTGAACGTGTTGCAACTAATTAGAGAATCGACGTACGATGTCGCGCTACGCAAGTCTATAGCAATCTAAACTAGAGCATCGCTGTCGTGTAAGCCTAGTCCAGACCACTAGCATTAAGATCGGCAATTATGTTCAATCTCAACTCAAGCTCGCTGCATGCAACTTGAGTTCGGATCTAGATCGTGATAGTTCGTACTCATTCATAATCGTGCAACGAATATGAGTATAGAGAACAATAAAAATGCTAGCTTTGGTCGCTGTCGTGCACCAAGTCTAGGAAATTTCGATTGTAATCCTAAATCGAATATCTAGGGGTTTCCTTGGATCATGATCCTCTGTCGAGCTTTCAAGATCCAAGAGAAATCCCTATCTATCTGTAGTAAATTAATCACGACCTAACCTTTCTAACAAGCCTAATATCATAGCAATTCAATAGATCTCACAAATCAAACATTAGACCCATATGGTTCATTCCTTTGCCCTAAACATTAGACCCATAGGGTTCATTCCTTTGCCCTAGAGCAAAGGAACTACTCACAAATCATATTAGAAATCAATAGGAAAGCAAGATTAACAATAGAATTCATATCACAACTCAGATCTAGCAGGAGATATAGCATAAAAATTAAAGATTTCAAGAGATCAAGACAAACCAATGTTGCGAAGAAGCTTTACATAGAAAATTAAGGACAAGTCTCCAATCTCTCGCCAATACAAAAGCTTAACTAAAATCAAAACTAAAGAACAATTATTCTAAGAAGTACCTCTGGTCTCCCCAGGGGCTGGAGACAAAACTGGGCGTAAATACATGCCCAAAAAGCCCAAAAAAATCCAGACCAAACTACACCTGCGTAGCCAGGAACCCTAGTTTTCAAGACTTGCTATCGGCGCTACTCGGCCGAGTGACAAATCTGCAGCACAGATAGAGATATTTGCATTCAAGCGCTCATGCCACTCGGTCGAGTAGGATTTCTCACTCGGTCAAGTGAGAAGTCTACTCGGTCGAGTAGGACAGTCTGCCACTACAACAAAATTAGTCATTTACAACTTTCATATTACAACGTTTCTATTTTGGTGGTTGTAATAAATGTTTTTGTTTGAAAGTTGTAAAAATGTTTATTAAAACTTTTTACTAAGGATAGTTGTAAAAAGGGTTATTCCAACTTTTTTCTGAATAGTTGTAAATGTTAATTTTGACACCACAACTTTTTATTTTCTGAAAGTTGTAAAAAAAGTTTATTACAGCTTTTTTAACGTGATAGTTGTAAAAGGGTTATTACAACTTTTTTCATGAATAGTTGTAACAAGGGATTTTCAATTAGTGTCAAGCTTGTGAATACTTTAATGGCAAACTTGTAACTAAGCAACTAGAAGAGCTTTTAGAGGAGTTGCGCTGAAAACATATGCTCCTTAAATTTTTGACTCGGCTCTAAATATTTTGCCTCGTGCCCCCAAAATTTTTGCCGCGGCTCTGAAGAAAACCCCACACGATCTTCCACAATTAATTCTGTGCGTCAACTCTGTCAAATCCGTCAGGTTGAAGAAAGCATCGTCGTCGTCGGAGAATTTGATCATCGGTGGTTCGACGTGACACCATCCCCGACACTGCCTAACGCCATCAAGTTATAACCCTAATTTTAGTTCCACCAGCGAGTTCGATGTGGGCTGGGCTCCACCAGCAGTGGTACTGACCATGGTGGCGGATGCAGTTGACGGGGACCAAAATTCAACCGTCGTCGTAAAACCCTAATTCATCCTCCAATACATGTCGATCGAAATCAAGTATTGAGGAGCACTGAATATCCCAATGCTAACCCTAATTTCATTGGAGACTAGACATCGGATATGTCGTTTGTCAATAAAAAAAGGTTAGGTTTCTAAGCTTCTCTTGAATTTTTAAACATTTATGTATATTTTGTTAAAATTCTGACAACTGAAAATCTTTTCACAAATCAAGGCCTCCGTCAGAACAAGGCGTGTGTGTCTTTTGATCCTAATTTGGCCAAGGTGAGATGGTGTTCTTAAGTTTTTTGTGGTAAAATTGGGTTTTGGATGATGGCCTGTTGTGATTCTGGTAAGAAGTTGGATTTTTTCGATGGGTAGTTGTAAGTTATACTAAAGTTTATCTCATTGATGATTTTGATACTTGTAAATTACAGTTACTATTTATCTTCATGTTAGACATGATTTCCTTGGTTGTTGAAACTTGTAAATTTGGCCAGTGCACCCTTTTGACTTAAAGCTAATTCAAATTTAGTAAGTCCAATTTATACATTCCATAAATGAGGTGTGTGGGTGTGTAAGATCAATCATGAATGTGTGCATTATTGCAAAGTCCCAGTAGTAGACATTTTGGAAAAACATACAAGAAGTAATATAACTTAATTTGAAAGTCATACAGTGGAGGCATCTAGGCAGTTGGTGTAAATTTATTGAGTAGTCGAACCACTGTACATGCTTGTGTTTATGTTGCTGGTTCCATGTTTCAAAGTTAATTGTTTGTTACTGGCTTTTATTATTTCTGAGATTATAACCGTGTATATACAAGTTTTTTTGCCAATATCAAGAAATGCTTGCTAACTTTTTTTGCCAAGTTTGTAAGTGTCGTATGTTTTCATCAGAAAAATTTGCATACTTCTATCTGACATTGTCACTGATGTCTGTATAATTTATCCTGTGAGCATCAACATGCACAATGTACATTTATTCAGATTGGTGACTTTGTTGTTTTTCTTGGATATGTGTTGTATTCATGAATCAAGACCATACTGACATTTCTAGATTTATTTGTTGGTTGGTTTAGTATGCAAACCTATCTAAAACTTAGAAGTATTATATCATAGTTCACTAGATGTAACTATGTGTTAATCTTAATCACTAGCTTTCATTTTCCCTTTCATATTTATCTCGAATGTGTTTAATCACAGTTGAATATTAAAGTTTATCTTTCTAATATTATTATCAGCATCTCACATGCATGCTAGATACACAATACTAAACATCAACATAGTTCTAGCTAGCACATACTGCAACTCTATTATGCTTACTAAATGATTTGGTGATTTAAATATTTGACTTTTATGCAGCTTCTCTACATGCACACATTTGGATAATTGTTTTGTTGTCTTTACTCTGATAGTAGTTTTTCTTTATTTCTTTTTCCCCCATGTGATACATCAGAAGAGAGATGTGTTTATGGATGCAGTTACCACATAAAAACATTTTACTGAAGAATTAAAGTCATGGTGATTATGATCCTATGGATGTCTATATTATTGCCAAATTTCTTACCATTTCTCATGATATGAAAATTCATTTTAAAGTTTGTTCTGTAAATGCCTAGACTGGATAACTATGTTTTCTTAGAATAAAGCTCTAGAATTTCTATTTGAAAATGTTAAAAATCTAACTGACCCCATTTATGAATCAAGATGACAAGTTAAGAGTAAATGGCACTTGCAAATATGATACATTGAGAGAATATATGAATCTTACATTAAAAAGCTACAAGCCATGCTTGTTGGCAAGATTGTTAAAGGATGTTGTGAATGATAAATTATTTAGAAGCTTTGATAACGACGATGATCGAAATTTCTTAAGGATTAGCGTTGTGATACAATTCACAAGAGAGTTGACATCCATGATGTTTGATATATCTATGAATGCTTGTTGTAGTCTATATTAGATTTTTCTTTTTTCATTTAATTTTCCCTTACTTCTCGATGATACGGATGTTTTAGAAATTTAGGTTCAAGCAAAGAAGAAATGAATATATTATTAAGCAAACAACAAATTCTACTTAAATAAGCATAATATATATAAGGTTGATTATAGATAAGACTCTAATCAAATATCTTAACCCCAACCCCAACTTCCTAAATGGTAGGCTAAGTAATCCAGAAATAAAAGTTATTTATGCGTTAAAGCTGAAATTATTGACCGGGATCATTACTTATTCAACACATTCACGACTAATCTGTTAATCTTATCTTGATTCCGACACACATTGCAGGATTATCATCAATCGACATGCTTGTAGTAATATCACACTAGTTGAATATTACTGCAGTCATTCAATATCACTCTTAGTGATAGGATAGATATAAAGCTATGAAAATATCCATATTCATTTGTTAGTATTTTTCTTTACAGGTGTTTTCTCACACCACTGAAGTAGTCAAATGAATAGGTGGATGGAGCAGCTGATGTAGCACAACGAAGGATGCAGTAGGCAATTGACTGAGCACCGGGGAGCAGTACTATAATAACTCAAGACTAGTGAGGACTTGTAATTTTATGGAGTGCATATGGGTGACCATCATTAGGGGGCACACAGAAGAATTGAAGCCTAATAAATATTTTGAGATTTCTGACATGTAGACTCTTTTGGAATAATGGAATATTTTGAGATTTCTGACATGTGGACCATTAGGGATCATTACTTATTCTTAGTTTTGTGGCTAAAATTTAATAATACTACTATGTGTGTTTATTTGGAACAGCTGCAACCGCGTAATTTTTTTAATTTTGTGCTTTTTCCGCAACTTTTTATAAAAGTTGTAGTAGAGTTTTAAACAACTACTTAAACTAGTTGTAATAGAGGTTTTCACATCCTTTTATAAAGGTTGTAAAAAAAGTTTCCACAACGTTTATTAAAAGTTGTAATAAAAGTTTACCCAACGTTTATTAAAAGTTGTAATATCTCTTTACACAACCTTTTATAAAAGTTGTAATAAAAGTTTACACAACATTTATTAAATTTTGTAATAGAAGTTTACAACATGTTTATTAAAAGTTGTAATATCTATTTATACAACCTTTTATAAAAGTTGTAATAGTAATTTACACAACTTTTGAAAAAATTTGTAATATTCCTCTACACAACCTTTTATAACAGTTGTAATAAATATTTACACAACGTTTATTAAAAGTTATAATAGAAGTTTACACAACATTTATTAAAATTTGTAATATTTATCTATTACAACGTTTTCTTATAACATGCAGAAAAATTTGTCGTTGGAGCCGACCCTATTACAACTGCATATTACAACGTATGTTAAAAAGTTGTCGTACCCATATTACAACTTTTTTAGAAGTTGTAAATGACTAGTTTTGCTGTAGTGTGCAGATCCCTCTAAAAACAGAGAAGTTGCCTTGGATTTCTTTAGAATCTTTGCCTCCACCCGGGCAAGTGGAGTTCTTACTCGGCCGGGTGGAAATTACCCCTCGGTCGAGTACATTTAGGCACTCAGGCTGGAAATGATCTTCGTATCAGCGTTACTCGGTCGAATAAGCTACTTCACTCGGGCGAGTGAGCTGCGTCACTCGGCCGAGTGGCCTATTTCTAAACTTTGTTCTTCTCCTACTCGCTTTCTCGTTGATTCTTTCGACTTTCTTATTCTTCCCCTCATCCTCTAGCGCTGTTAGTTCTCCGATATGGTCATGGACGACGCTCCGGCACGTTTGTAGGTTCTCTAGGCTCCAAATTGCTCCCGATTGCTCCATATCTCCTGAAATCAGACGAAACCAAGAAATAGTGAAAAGTATCGAAACATCGTCGAATAATCGTGAAAATCGCGATATGAGCAATCGAAATGACATGCAAATATGTAGAAATAAAGTGTAAAATATGAGCCTATCACAAGGAGATGGAGCTTTGATGTTTTGGACTTGGATTCTTACAATTTTCGCAATAGGGAAGCTTGCAATGGGCTATGGCAATGTAGCTTGGCAATGAGGAGAAGAGGGTTGCGGCCTTGATGAAGTAGGATAGCAATGGGCTATGGAGCTTTGGGCAAGTAGCTTGGAGATTGCTTGCAATGGGATGTGAAGAAGGAGGTTGCGCAATATTAGATGGATCCCTTGCAAAACTTGCGGATATGGCTATGGTTTTGGCCGAAATTTTTCTTGGAGTTTTTGTTGCCCTCTCTATCAAAAGTCCTTATATTTGAATATGTGTTTAAATAGGAGAGGATGGGATAGAATCCCATAATTGATGGAGATTGGAAGGAATCCTAATTTGATTAGGATTTGAATGAATCTCGTTGGATGTGGAGTTTGAATATGGATGGCTATGGAATTGAATTTGAGTAGCTATAGGATTTGAATTGGATCTTATTTAATCACCTTTGATTTGCCTGAGATTCTTGATTACGCCCTGGATACACACCCGGGACGGGACTCGCTAGTCTTACCACAAGTGCACGGTGTAGCGACGAGCGGGTATCGAACACGAGGAGGGCAAATGACGGTGTCTTCTTCAATTCACCTGGCTATAAGAACAGTCGAGAAATATTCGCAATAAAGCGGTCACAGTCGTTCAATTGTATAAAGAAAATATCAAATTAATAAAAACACCTAGGGATAGGGAATCCCCGCTACAAACCGTATCTCGTCATTGTGATTCGCAGGTTTCGCAATTGCTAGACTTGAAATTCAGGTGAACTAGTTGCAACTAAATGTAGAACCAAGCTCACGCTCTCGCGTTATTGCCGGTCTATAGCAAACCTAGGGTAGGGCCCAATCTCTTGCAAACCCTAACCTAGGCAAGCTAGCGTGAAGGACAACATCATCGTTCAATCGTATCTCAAGCCCACTCTCGTGCAAACTCGAGCTACGACCTAGGTTGGGATAGTTCCTACCCGTCCAATCTCTTGCAAACGGGTATTGGTAGAGAATTGCAATCGAAAACCCTAGTTTCGGTCCAATCTCTTGCAAACCGATTCCAGAGAAACCCAATTGTAACCCAATTCGAATTTCTAGGGCTTCCTATCGAGTTGGGATCCAATCTCTTGCAAATCCCAATCGGTATGAATCCCTAGCTATTCGTATTAAATCAATCCCAAACTAACCCTAATCAATTCTAGCAAGAATTTCACCAATTCATCACAAATTAGAAATAGGGTTCGTAGGGTTCATCCCTACGCCCTAAGACGATAAAACTACTCACGATTCATAATGCAAATCATTAGAAATTCAATAATAAAAATAATAGAATTCATTGCAATAGACAATATATCAATAAAAATGAGGTTTTTGATAGAAAGAGAGACAAACCAATGAAGATTCAATAGCATCCAACAAAATAGAACTTTTTATCTCTCTCCAAAGAACTAAATCTAATCTCCTAAAAAGTAATCAAAAAGGGCTACCAAAAAAATGAGAAAAGCCCTCTAAACTAGGTTAAAAACTGGGGTTAAATACCCCCCAAAATCGCCCAAAAAACTGTGACAAAATTGCCCCTGCGCAGCTTGAAAATCGCACTTTACGCTACAGGCAGCGCGGCTCACTCGGCCGAGTGACAAATGTCACTCGGTCGAGTGACGGACCCAGACGGATTCCAGTAAGTCTGGACTTTTGGGGGTCGTCTCCTCGGGAGTCACTCGGCCGAGTGACTTTCTTCACTCGGTCGATGGGATTTATTCACTCGGCCGAGTCGGAACTCGGGGCTGACTTACGGATTACAGTAACTTGGGAATTTTGGTTGTCGCCGTCTTGATGCCACTCGGGCGAGTGGTGTATCCGTGCTTGGCCGAGTGGTCTGGCGATGCTCGGCCGAGTACACGCTGATATAGAATCTGTTGCGTGTCCGATCTGGCCGGCCGAGCGGGCTGTCGATGCTCGGCTGAGTGACTCTTTCACTCGGCCGAGTGGCATGCTGAAAATGCCCAATCTTCGTATTTTTGCTTCCTCGTCGCTCCTACGACGTTCTTTCTGTTTCCACTCCTCTCCAATCGTAGAATTCCCCTCAAAAGAGTCACGGGTGACACTCCGGAGTGGGTGCATCTAAGAATCACTCCAAATCGCCCTAAATCTCCTGAAATACGACAAAAACAAGAAATCGTGAAAAGCATCGCAATATTGTCGAATAATCGTGAAAAACGCGATATGGGCGATCTAAATGGCATGCAAACAAGTAGAAAAAAGGTGTAAAATATGGAGTGATCAAAATCCCCCAAGCTTACCTCTTACTCGTCCTCGAGGAAGATGAGTAAAAAGCGAACCCGGTGGATAAAGATAATGGAAACGATGGAAACATGGAAAATGAAATATGAAAAACAAAATAGAAAACAAAGAAGGAAGTTGCTAGATCATTTTTCTCAGGACGTGGGTTTTCCTTACTCATATAGCGCGCATCGAATATAAAACACATGTCAAAGACTTTTATCTCGATATCATAGTATAATGGTGCATTTGAAATAGAAAACCCAAGAATATCAATATAACATGAAAAATGGAATAATTCTAGAATTAACATCGTCTGAAGCATCTAAAGCGGTATACAAAATCGTAGATCACACACTTTTCAATTGAATGCTTTCTATAAGGAGTATAAGAGATATAACACAATAGAGTAGTAAGAATAGAAAAGTGTGGTTTTCATGATATGAATGCTAAGCGCAGATTTCTGGATTTCATGAAACTTTTAGCAATCTCACCGAGTATAAAATATTACTTAGCCTAGGTTGTCATGCACCGTCATGTAGTCACTCGCTCACACATCATTGGATCCCCTCCCCCAAGCTCATCCATAACCGTGGTGGCATAAACAAAACAATATTTACATTCCCCGTATCTTTTGAAGCTCCAAAAGTAAAGAAATAAAAATAAAAGCAAAAAGAGGGAAGAAAGAGAGAAAGGGTATGAGATGGGATTGTTTTCGAACTTCTTTTCTCTTTTCTTTTCTTTTCTCTTTTTTTTCATAACATATATACACAAATGATCCCAAATCAAAAGAGAAGGATATACAATTATATTTTTTTTTCTTTTTGGCTTTGGGGAATTTCGAGCATGGGATATAATAACGGGGGAGATGCCAATAATAGAATTGCTAAGGGAAGATTCACCAATGAATTTAAAATAGAGAAATAATGTTCAGGATATGTGGAGAAAGAAATAAATGTATCTCTCGGTTCACTCTATAGGACGTGCATGACAACTTCAGCAGGGAAATTTAATCTACTCAGTTTAATCTCAAAAAGCAAACTAGTCCAGATTTATCAATGCTAGCAAACATTCGATCAACCTGAAGTGAAGCGTACAAATCATGCAATAAGAAGTGATATGAGAAAAGAAAACAGTACTCCAGATATAAGAATTCAATGCGTGAATCTTGGTGTGTTTTCTACGATAGAATACATATGAATTATCAGACATCAGCTAATAATAGAATTTCATCCATTTTCATACGGAAAAATAAGTGGGTTACTATTTCTAAATGCAAAGCAGAACATAGCATATGATATCAAAAACAAAAGCTATGACATGACAAAATTAGCATGCATATTGAGAAAAAGCTAACACCACGTCATCGTCATCACATAAAAATCATCTCTAGCAAAAGATGAAAGAAATAAAGATAAAAGAAAACAGAACTATTTACAATGCAGCACACAAAGAAAATAAGAAAACGTGATGCATGGTAAAGAAAATGAAAAAGTGATGAAAAATGGTTGCAAAAGCGGAAAAAACGTGAAAAAACTAAAAATAAAGGCGATAAAAGCAAAAAGTGTGAGAACTCACTCTCCCAAGCTGAAGTGCACAGTGTCCTCAATGTGCAAAGTGTGGCGCACCGAGAGACGTGAAATGGGTGGGGCGGGTGAGGATGCATGCATGATAAAAAAAGAAAAATAAACAGAAAATATGATGCAGATGTGATGCATGCAAATATCAAAGTGATGCAGATATGTGTCACCAAAAATACACTCCCTCTCTCCCAAAAAAGATATAAAATGATGTGATCAGAACAGGGACCAAAATAGTGAGGGGAGGAGGTGGGGGCAAAAAAACTCCAGGACCAGCAGAAAATGGGCAGCATAATCGACAAAAAATATCAATGGCATCAAGGGTGTGCCTAAGCTGGTGGTGCTGCACCATCACCGTCCTGTGGCGCGGGTGGTGGTGGAGGTGGTGATCGATGTGTCTGCTGGGTGGGTGGGTGTAGTGGAGGTAGTCGTGCCAGGATCTGATTCAGGCAATCCTGAATATCGGGGAGCATGGAACGAATGTACCTGCGTGCGTAGTATTTATGTGTGCCGCGAGACATGTCCCAACTCAAGTAAATACTACGGCGTGCTAAATAATGGAACGAATGTACCTGAACACGCCGCAAGAGCAATAAGTGATGCGTGCGAAGAGACACCTCCGCCGCGAAGCTAAAAACACGTCCAGAAGCTCCCCAAAGCTCCCCCAAGATAGCCAGCAAATCAAACAATGATATCAGCGGATAATATTCAAAATACATGTGGGAGATGGGGGATAATAGATAGATAAAGAATTTAATTTAAGTATGGGGTTCAATGGGCATACGGATCAAGAAAAATGGGGAGAAAAAAGAATTTTGGGGCAAATATGGGACGAACGGCGTCGGCCGGCGGCGGGAGTGGTCACCGGAGGTCGGCGATGAGGAGGGGAGTCGTCGCCGGTGGTGGGGCGGCGTTTGGGCCGGCGACGAGCTCGAATCGGGCGAGGGTGCAACGGCAGCGGGCGAGGGCAGACGAAATGGTGCGGGCTCGGGCGAAGAAATTGGGATTTAGATGCGTTGAAATTCGTGCCGAGCCCGCTACCATTTATATAAGGAACGTTACGACTCGGCCGAGTGAACATGTCACTCTGCCGAGTGGCATATCATAAAAAAATTCAAAATCTCCCCGCCAAATACGACTCGGCCGAGTGGCTTTGCTTCACTCGGCCGAAGGGAGCAACTCCGTTCGGCCGAGTGGCACTGCCACTCGGCAATTTTTAGGCTCGGAGGGTATCTGTTTCACTCGGTCGAGTGACAAGTCACTCGCCCGAGTGGCAATTAAAACTAAAACTTACAGAAATTAACAGAGAGTTGGTCTGCAGAAATTTCCCTGTTTTGCGATCCACTCGGCCGAGTGGAGTCTTTGCTCGGCCGAGTGGCATATGCTACTCGGCCGAGTGCCGTGCTGTTTTCTGCATCTGCACTCCGTTTTTGCTCTGGTCTCTGTTTTTCTTCCTCCAATCTATTTCTTCCTCCTCCTAAGGACTGAATGCATTCCTGGAGTGCTCTTCCTTGCCTCTATCATCCTCCATATGATTGATCTCCTTTTCTCCTTCTCCTGTCATAAGAATTAAGATCCGTTGTCACGATTTTTATTGGAAATTGACTCAAAACGCTAGCAAAGTCTAAAACAAAAATAATGCAAAAACCATTGGGTTGCTTCCCGACAAGCGCTCGTTTAAGGTCTTGAGCTCGACCCCTTTGGATTTTCAAATTAGCGTAGGGATGTTGGGTGCGTTTGAGATGCACCCGTCGAATTTGCCGGGAAGACCGCTCGGATTTGGATCGTGGTGGTGCGTGGCATTCCTCAGTGCCCCTTCATCATGGGCAATGTTGGGGGATGGCTCCCCCAAGCTTGAGCTTGTTCCGGTCTTTGACTTCGCCGGTGACACCGATCTTCGAATCGGTGGAGCTTTCTTTGGATTCCTCAATGTCGAGAGCTTGCAAAGCTCTCGTATTCTTGCGACTTCAGCGTCGCCATCATCATTCGCCGTGGAGCTATTAGGAGAGTCCTCCAATGTCTCTTCTTCGTTCAAATCTTGGCTTTCTTTAAAGCCATCATCGTGGAGTGCACCGATGGAGTGGGGGATAGCCTCTTCAATGACCTCATCAAGGAGGTCCACATAATTTAGCTCCTCATGATATGGCATGTGCTTCATAGCCTTTGGTATATGGAGCTCGACTTCAATGTTGCCGACATTCAAGGTAAGAGTCCCTTCCCGCACATCGACGATTACACCGGCGGTGGCGAGGAAAGGGCGTCCAAGTATGAGCGATGTGTCACCCTCCTCCTTGATATCCATGATCACAAAATCACAAGGCAAGCATATGCCTCCTGTAACTTGGAGTGGGATGTTCTCTGCGATCCCAACCGGCCTTGTAATCCGACCGTCTGCGAGTTGAATCCTCATGTCGGTTGGCTTTAAATCTGTGCCAGTATTCAACTTCTGGAACATGGTGAGAGGCATGAGGCTCACACTAGCGCCCAAATCAACCAATGCTTTTTGTAAGGGGACGCCCCCTAGAGTGCAAGGAATCTGGAAGCTCCCGGGATCTTTAAATTTGGCGGGCTCCTTTTCCTTCCTAGTGAACCAAGTTCCTTGTTCCACGAGCATGATCTTCTCTTTCCTTTTCCTTCTCGTAATCAAGTCCTTTAAGAACTTCGCGTATGATGGGATTTCCATTATGGCATCAAGGAAAGGGATATTGAGGCTCACCCCTCTCAAGTATTCGAGGAACTTGGCTAGCCTCTTCTCGATCTTGGCTCTAGCTAGCCGTTGAGGGAAAGGCACCGGTGGCATGAATTGGCACTCATCAATAGGTTCCTCCACTCTAGATTTTGCTCCTTCTTGCGGCTCCTTCTCTTTTTCCACCTCAATTGCCAGCTCGCTCTCTTCTAGAATCTCCACCACGGGTTCCTTGACTTGAGTCATGACGGGAGTGGTATCCTTCGTACCCCTTGTCATAACCGCAACAACCGCGTTGATATGGCCGGTGTTGTAGCGTGGATTTGGCTCGGGTTGAGCCGACAATTGTTGGTTGTTTCTATTGAGCAACGCAAGTTGCTCCCCAATTTGAGCGACGACAATGGTAAGAGAATCTTGTCCCGCCTTCAACGTGGCGTTAATCTTTCTCTGCTCCACCATAAACTTCTCCACCTTAGCTTCAAAATCCGAACTTGGTTGAGCTTGCGGAGGGTTGGGATTTCTCCAACCTTGATTATACCCGGGTGGCCTATAAGGTCCCACTTGTTGCCTAGGTGGGAAGTTTTGTTGCGGTGGCCCCCTTGGTTGATAATTCGGTTGTGGTGGTGGAGCCCAAGCTTGAGGAGGTTATGGTGGCGGGGGGTACAAGGCACCATCATTACTAGCATAGGAAAAACCCGAATGGTTTCTAGCGGCCGGGTTGGCCCAATATCCGGAATTCCCCGCAACATACTGAATTTGCTCCAAAGCTCCTTCTCCATGCTCTCCTCCTACATACATGGCTTGTGATTGGTCTTGCCAATCACTCATATGGTTTGTCGGTGTGGATGTAGAAGGAGCTCCATGCGGCTCGGTAATGTATTTCTCCAATCTCTCCACTACCTTGTGGAGAGAGTCAAATTTGCTAGCAAGCTCCGCCACGGCCTTAGCCTCATAAATACTCGTGGGCTTCAAGGAGGACGAAGAATGTCCTCGCTCGTCACCCCACTGTTGGTTGTTGGAGGCCATCTCCTCTAGCAAGGCCGTAGCTTCATCGGGGGTCTTTGACAAAATGGCTTCGTTGGTGGTAGCATCAATAATCTGTTTTATGCCCGGTTGGAGTCCATTGTAGAAACTGTGGATAAGCTCCCAATCCTCTATGCTGTGATGGGGGCATTGATGCTGCAAGTCCTTGAAGCACTCCCACGCCTCATAGAGAGTCTCCTGCGGTCCTTGCTTGAAGGACATGAGAGCACTTCTTATCTTCACCGTCTTGGAGGGCGGGTAAAATTTGTCGACGAAGGCACTCGCCAATTCATCCCAAGTGGTGAAGATTCCTTCAGCCTGTGTCCTCAACCAATATAAGGCAGTGTCCTTGAGTGTGAAGGGGAAGAGGCGCAGTCTGATAGCATCTATGGAGACGCCCGGCATTTGGAAGGTGGCACATTTTGATAAAAAGAGCTGGATGTGGTAATGAGGGTTTTCATGGGAATTCCCATGAAAAGGGTCTTGCTGCATCAGAACTACCAATCCAGTCTTCAACTCGAAATTTTTGTCGGCCGCCAACTCTGGCATAGCTATGGACGAGGTCGTGGAGGAAGTCTTAGGCCGAAGCCTATCTCTAATGGAAATGATCCTCGACATTCGCGCCGCCAATTCTTCGACTGTCTCAGGATGGGTCATAAAATTCCCTTCCGTATTGAGTCTCCTCTCCTCTCTGATCCTCCTCAATGTACGTTCGATCTCTGGATCGTATAGTATTTCTTCGGGGTCCGCTGTGGATCTCGTGTACATGCAAGGAAAAACAGAGTTTCAAAGAAATAGTTAGCACAAAGGAAGGGTAAAATAAAAATAGAAATAATAAAACAAAAAGAAAAATAGCTAGGTAGGTAGAATCAAACACTATCGCCTCCCCGGCAACTGCGCCAAAAACTTGATCGCGCCCCGGATACACACCCGGGACGGGACTCGCTAGTCTTACCGTAAGCGCACGGTGTAGCGGCGAGCGGGTATTGAACACGAGGAGGGCAAATGACGGTGTCTTCTTCAATTCACCTGGCTATAAGAACAGTCGAGAAATATTCGTAATAAAGCGGTCACAGTCGTTCAATTGTATAATGAAAATATCAAATTAATAAAAACGCCTAGGGATAGGGAATCCCCGCTACAAACCGTATCTCGTCATTATGATTCGTAGGTTTCACAACTGCTAGACTTGAAATTCAGGTGAACTAGTTGCAACTAAATGTAGAACCAAGCTCGCGCTCTCGTGCTATTGCCGGTCTATAGAAAACCTAGGGTAGGGCCCAATCTCTTGCAAACCCTAACCTAGGCAAGCTAGCGTGAAGGACAACATCATCGTTCAATTGTATCTCGAGCCCACTTGACGTGCGTTTATATTTCATATATTCACGCACGTTTTCTTTTTTGTTTCTCCGTGTTTTTTCGCCGTCTTTTATTCATTTTCTCGTATTTTCTCGTTTTCTTTCACTTTTCTTTGTTTCTCCATGTTTGCAGGAGATTGACCGCGTAGGGGACGTTTAACGATGATATCTCAAGTCCCCGGAGCAGTGGGAGGAGTCACGCATGATACATGGGGTCAAACGTCAAAGAATACATCTTTCAGCCCCTCACCCGGTCGGTTGGTCATCTCCAACCGATCGGGTGATGCACGCGTGCACCACCCGGTCTCAGCCGAAGCTCAAGTGGAAGTCACCCGACCAGTTCACAGGCCGGTTCAACTGGGGCCAACTCTCTGTCTTCTCGAGCCAATTTCCAACCGATCGGGTGACTCTCACCCGATCGGTTCATCTGTAGCTGATGCTGAAGAGCCGAAGACACGGGCACCCAACCGATCACTTCACCCGATGGCGCCAAGATCCAACCGGTCATTCCAAGAACTCAACCGACCGGTTCATATGACCGGGTGAAAGCTCACCGTTTTCTGTCTATTATCTGTAACGGATCACCCGATCGGTTGACTTGTCAACCGATCGGGTGACACAAGAGTCTATAAATAGAACCCCTAGGGTTCCAGAAACGGGGGAGCTGCTAGTTTTTACTGTTTTCTCCTATTGTGACGGCTGTAATTACTGTTCTTTTGTAAGTTTTCGGATCTTTCTCAAATTTTAGTATTGTCTTAATTACTCTATTACTTCCGCAGTCCAATCGTCTGATTATGATTCCAACGGTTCATTTTCATTTAGATCGCTTTTTAATGAATTTTTGTGAGTAGTTCCCAAATCTGAGATTTTGGTGGAAACCCCTTCGGGGGCCCTTCCCGATGCGTCCATAGGGTTAGGAAATCGATATGGATTAGGAATCTAACGGTTACACGGGGTGTTTCATTGTCATCGGCGGGACAAAGACCACCTTTGACCGTTGGGCCAAGGGGGAATAAACTTGGCGGTTGACTCCCTAGCCATAGCTCACGCCCTTAGCGTAGACGCCGAATCCTAGCACGCGAGAGCGGCAGGATGAGACGTTGGGCGTTATCGTTGCGAGCTTAGTGCTCCCGGAATCAATCAGTGTTAATGGACACGGGAGTGCCCACTAATCGAATCCGGGAAGTCCGGTGTATCATCCTGGGCATCGACCGGAATATCGGGCCCATGGGATGCCGGTACCACTTTCGGAGGCAACGTCTCACCATTAGACCCTAATTCCGATCGCTATCCTACCCGTAGGCCGTATCGACGAGAGTCGCTCGTTGGAGTGGAAACCAAAGTCCCGGGTTTATTTTCTTATTATTCATACCTTGCATTCCTATACCGTGACAACCCATCTACCGATTCGGGCTAGCTCGCCCACGGGGTGATCCTGGTCTTCCTTGACACAAGCACATCCTAGCCTCCCTTTGTTCGACCCCCAAGCCACACTACAACACCGTGCGCTTGCGGTTACAAATATCTAAACCCCCACGCGGGTCCCCCGGCCATTTACGGATAGCAAGCTGGGGAGCACGCCAAGTTTATGGCGCCGTTGCCGGGGAGGCAACGTGCTTGTTATTTCAGGATCTCTTGAACCCTAGTGTCTAGCTCTTATCCCTACCTCGCGATAATTTTCGCACTCTACACTTTTCAATTTCACTTGGACATACTGTGGGTAGTAATTGTATAGTGCTAATTGACTGAATTGCCGTGCTTCCATCGCAACTTTCGGTTCCCGTTTATGCAACCCGTGCTTTTGACGTGTTTGCCATTTGTGCAGTTCTCTCTCTCTCTCCTTTCGTATAAGATCCTGGCCCCACGGCGAGGATGTTGCATGCAGTTTCAGGAGACATCTGGGAACACTCTCACCATATCCGTTGTTTGGCGCATAGCTTAGCGGAATCACTGAATACTCTGAATATACTATCCCTCCTGTCTGCCGCAGTGGAAAGTCAGAGGAGATATCGAGATACGCAGGAGCACCTTGCCATGGCAACTCTCTTTCCTCATGATGAAGTGGCGTATATCGACAATCCTGGTCCCAAATTTAGTGAAGAAGATTTGTCCGCGGAGTTTTGTCAGGAGAACCATCCGACCGGGTTTGTAGGCTACGCTGGACAGGAATCAATCCATCCCTTGCAGACTTCTATTGAGTGTCCCCGATCTTTGGACAATGAGGAAGCTAGAAACAGTTGTGGGGAACCATCGACGATAGAAACTTGTTTTCACCTACAAGCCTTCTTCCCGGACAATTATTATGAGCCTGAAAGAGACCCGGTGCCTTCCTCGATCGTTCACACTATCCCTTGCAAAACTTTGCCATGCGGAACCACGGCCGAGGGTGAGATTCCGGATGCTAGCTTCCGAGAAATCCACGAAGAACTCCTTTCCCTTGAGGATGCGCAGCTTGAGAAGTATGCGTCGGGGCCTCAAGAAGTTGAGATGAAAGAATTACTGCCGGGGCTAAAATATGAATATTTGGGGGCTAGCTCGACCCTTCCGGTCATAGTCAACTCTTCTCTGCCCGAAGACCAAATGACCAAGCTTCTTGGTGTTTTAAAAATATTTAAAGGAGTTTTCGGATATGCAATTGAGGATTTAAAAGGGGTTAGCTTAGGCCTCTGCTCACACAGAATTCTGCTTGAAGATGAGCAAGCCTCCTCGATTGAGCCACAGCGAAGGCTGAACCCCATAATGATGGAAGTTGTAAAGAAGGAGATTGTTAGGCTTCTACATGCCGGTATTATATACCCTATCTCTGATAGTCGCTGGGTTAGCCCGGTGCACGTCGTACCCAAGAAAGGAGGAATGACGGTGGTTCGCAATGAGAAGAACGAGCTAATACCAACGAGGACCATCACTAGGTACAGGATGTGCATTGACTATAGAAAGCTGAACAAGGCTATGAGGAAGGATCATTACCCTCTCCCCTTTATTGACCAGATGCTCGAGAGACTGGCGAAGCATAATTATTTCTGTTTCATGGACGGGTATTCAGGATTTCTTCAGATCCCTATTCATAACGATGACCAGGAGAAGACGACTTTCACTTGCCCATTCGGGACGTATGCCTATAGAAGAATGCCGTTCGGACTTTGTAACGCCCATGCTACATTCCAAAGACTCATGTCCGCTATCTTCTCCGACTACTCCCAAGACATCATGGAAGTTTTCATGGACGACTTCTCCGTCTATGGAACTAAGTTTGACTCGTGCCTGAGTAATCTAACTAAGGTCCTGGAGAGATGTCAGGAAAAGGGACTAGTCCTAAACTGGGAGAAGTGCCACTTCATGGTCCAGGAGGGAGTTGTACTGGGGCACGTCATCTCTTCGAGGGGGATAGAGGCTGATAAGGCTAAAGTTGAAGTGATTGAAAAGCTTCCACCACCGCTCAATCTTTGAGTAGTCCGTGGTTTCTTAGGACACGCGGGATTCTATCGCCGCTTCATAAAAGACTTCTCGAAGATTTCCAGGCCGCTGACCCAACTCCTCGTGAAGGACGCGCCATTCGTCTTCAGCGAGGAGCGTATGGAGGCTTTCTGCACTTTGAAGCAAGCTTTGATTTCCGCGCCCATAATACAGCCACCGAACTGGAATCTCCCCTTTGAGCTGATGTGTGACGCTAGTGATTATGCGGTTGGTGCCGTCTTGGGGCAGAGGAAGGATAAAAATCTTCATGTCATATATTATACGAGCAAAACCCTTGATGCCGCCCAAAGAAATTATACTACTACGGAAAAGGAATTGCTCGCGGTGATCTACGCCATGGATAAGTTCCGACAATATCTCGTTGGAGCCAAGGTGATCGTGCACACGGATCATGCGGCTCTTAAATACCTTTTGAACAAGAAAGAAGCTAAGCCACGACTCATTAGATGGATCCTCCTCCTCCAGGAATTCGACCCGGAAATCAGAGACAAGAAGGGGGCGGAGAATGTTTTTGCCGATCACCTGTCCAGGATGCCCACTCTAGATTTAAATGCTACACCGATCGATGATTCACTCCCTGACGAGCATCTCTTCTCTGTCTCTTCATCCTGGACCCCCTGGTACGCCGACATCGCAAATTATCTGGCTTGTGCCATCGTCCCCCACAATGTGAGCTTTCAGCAGAAGAAGAAATTTTTCCATGAGGTCCGCAAATTTTATTGGAATGACCCCCACCTATACAAAACCTGCAATGATGGAGTGATACGAAGATGCATCCCTGAAACTGAGGCAACCTCCATCATTTCCCACTGCCATGGGCAGCAATGTGGAGGGCACGCGAGCACCTACAAGACCACCGCAAAAATTCTCCAAAGCGGATTCTACTGGCCTACACTCTTCAGGGACACACATGTTTATGTACAAGCCTGCGATAAATGCCAGAGAGCTGGGAATATCTCCAAAAGGAATGAGATGCCTCAACACTACATCCTGGAGATAGAAATCTTCGATGTATGGGGAGTGGACTTCATGGGACCGTTCCCTTCCTCCTCGGGGAACCAGTATATCTTGGTGGCTGTTGACTACGTGTCGAAATGGGCTGAAGCGATGGACAGTCCAACCAACGATTCCAGAGTGGTGGCCAAGTTCTTTAAAAGCAACATCTTCCCGCGGTTCGGTGTACCTCGTGTCCTGATCAGTGACGGAGGGAGCCACTTTGTAGAGAAGAAATTCGAGGGCCTCTTAAAAAAATACGGGGTACAACACCGGGTGGGGCGTGCCTACCACCCATAGACCAGTGGTCAGGCGGAAGTCTCTAACCGGGAGATTAAAAGCATACTAGAAAAGACGGTGGCCAATTCTAGAAAGGACTGGTCATCAAAGCTTCCTGACGCGCTTTGGGCCTACAGGACGGCATTTAAAACTCCTATCGGCACAACTCCCTACCGGCTTGTCTATGGGAAAGCTTGCCATCTTCCTGTGGAATTGGAGCATAAGGCATATTGGGCAGTTAAGAATCTGAACTTCGACACCAAGAAGGTAGGAGTGCACCGGCAGTTACAACTCAACGAGCTCGACGAAATCCGGCTCAACGCCTATGAGAACGCCAAGATCTACAAGGAGAAACTGAAGCGGTGGCACGATAAGCGAATCTTGAAGAGGGAATTCAAAGAAGGGGACTTAGTTCTCCTATTCAACTCAAGGCTGAAGCTCTTTCCTGGAAAACTCAAGTCAAGGTGGTCGGGACCGTTCCGCGTCACCAAGGTTTTCCCGCATGGGGCTATCGAGATAATGGGAAGGGATGAGCCGTTTAAAGTCAACGGACAGCTTCTGAAACACTATGCAGTTGGAGAACCAGAATTCTCTCCGGTCGGATCCCCAACGAGCAACAACCCTTCCTCTAACCCTCCGGATCCTAATTGACCACCGCTAGAGGCGTCGAGCTAAACGACGTTAAACGAAAGCGATTCATGGGAGGCAACCCATGTTCCAAACTTATGCTTCGTTTTTTAGGATTTTTTCTACTTTATTTTTCTCTATTTTTATAAATAAATCCAGCCGAAACAACTTCCGTGAAGGAACTTAGGCGATTCTTGGGTTTTGCAGAAAACAAGGCCTCAACCGATCGGGTGAGTTCCCACCCGATCGGTTGGGATGTATCAGATACAAGCCGCATTTGTCCCCAAATGAACCGATCGGGTGAAGAATGGAGAGACCGGGTGACAGACCGGGTGATCTGGGGAGAAGTCTCGGAAATTTTTTGAGAAACATCAACCGATCGGTTGAGTTAGAGCGCGATCGGTTGAGGCGACCGGGTGAGCAACCCCCCATTCTCGGGAAAAATTTGGGAAACGGTCAACCGATCGGGTGACTATTCACCCGGTCGATTCACCTGTAGCTGTTGGCCGATATGAACTTTCGAAATTTGCCTACCCGATCGGGTGAGAACTCACCCGATCGGTTCAGTTTCTCCCCTATAAATACCCCTACCGCACGGTGACAGCCACCTGACCCCCGAAAATCCCCTTCACGCGGTTTCACGCCCTCCAACTGTCGAATCGACCTCCTCCACCCAACATACTGCCCCTAAACCCTCGTCCCCACTCACTCCCATACTTCCCCACCCCCGCCACCTAGCCATCGTCGACATTCCATCATCAAAACACCCAAACCCTAACCCTAGCCCCAAAATTTTTGAAAATCTGTTTCTTGTCGGATCAGTGAGCGACAGCTTCCCGAATTGTTTCCTCCTACTACGCGAGTCCCCCGGGAGCTTGATCTTGCTACATCGATGGATAACACTCTTCCACTCTACACATCTCTTACTTTATCTGTAATATCCTAAATTGGTGTTGTACCTGCTTCACTTGCTCTATATTCATCGTAGGCACGCCTCCACTTTCATTTTCACCACCCACATAGTCGCCATGTCTAAGAAAGGGAAAGAGATTGCATCATCTTCGCATCGTGATCCGCTCTACAGCCCGTTTTCCCCCTCTTTCCTTGGCATAAACCCTTCTACGGAAGAACAGTCTGACCGTTTGCGAGCACTACTTCATCACCCGATGAGACCTACACTCTTCGCCGATCGCCCTACACTCGAAGCTCTAGGGCTTTCGAACGGCGTCGCCAGAATTTTCAACTGTATCGGGTGCCATACCCTCTCTTACATCCATGCTTACACACACAGAAATCTCACGCTTGAATTCCTCAGTTCCCTCGAGTTGTTTGATGGGGGTTTCTCCTTCCGCGCTTTCAACTGTGACTTTTCTCTGGGTTTCATCGAGTTGAACAACATCCTCAATCTCCGTCACCCCGATCTTAATACTGAACATTCCACCCACGATCGAACTGACATCTACTCTCAATTTCGGGCTGATGGTGTTTGGCAACGATTTACCCGGTACACCACCTTTCCACCCGAGGCTCCTGCCTCCTACATTATTCACCCGTGTTACCGCCTCGCCCATTGCATCCTCGCCAACACTGTTTTCACCCGCGTGGATGTGTCCACTGTATCTAGGGATGAGCTCTTCTTTCTCTATGCCATGTCCGATGACAGGATCCTTGGGCACATCCCTATGCCCATAAACGTCGCTCATTGGATCATTCACGAAATTTTTGCTGTTAGCCGCGCCAATTCTGGATCCATCTGCTGTGGTGGGATGATCAACCTTATCGTCAGCTGTGTTTTGAGAGTGCCACCCGACCTCCCTATTTTGCCTGGACGTAGCCGTATTGATCGCAATTACTTGATCGATATCAATATGCTCACTCCCTTCGGTGAAGACCGTGCTGTCTACCTCTATAGCCCCGCCTGCGAACCTTTCGCGATCATACCACCTTTGGACCCTTTGCGGCTACCCTACCCCCCATCTCATCTGCCTTGGGAGTTTTACCCCGATCCTTGGTATTCTCCATTAGTGCATCTACCACCCTTGGATCCTCCCGATTGGCACCCAACTGTCGGCCCACCTGGTACGATCTTTCTCCACCATAGCCCCCCGGTGCACATCGATCCTCCCGTGCTCCAGCCTGTCGCCCCTCCTTCCCCCATAGGCACACCCTCCTCTTCCTCTGATGATTCTTTCATTCACTATTCCCCACCCTCCTCCCCCTCCCCCTACCATTCCAGTACCAGCGAATCCGATTGACACCCCCTTGCATATTCCTGCATTTCACGGTCACATTTTATTTGCTAGCACTGTCATGTCTAGCTTGGAGGACGTCTATTTTGGTGTGTCGTCATGTTTTGTTGTTTTTCTCATTTTTGTGTGTGTGCTTGTTTTTCCCCTTTTGAGTGTCGTGTCGTGTGGTTTTATTTCTATTTTCGTGTCGTTTGATTTTGATTTTGATCTTTCTTTATTTTCAGTTTCATCTCTGTGTTTTTCTCGTTTTTATTCCTTTTTGTGTTGGTGCGTATCCCCCCCATCTTCATTGCCCTCCCGTACTCACTCATATTGCATTGAGGGCAATGCAAGCTTCAGCTTGGTGGAGTCGCACTGTGTGCGTCATTTGAGTCCTTCTTTTTTGTTTTTGTGTCGTTTTCATCGTGTTTTTTATTTTTTCTTTTTCTTTTTCTTTTCTTCTTTTTATCTCTTTCTCCTAGAGATGAACCCTATGATGAATCGCCACAAAATCACACACACCTAGCATGGCATCGATAATCACATTCACTAACCCTCGGATTTCGAGTTCTCTTGCATTTCACGCATCGTGGGTCCACTTAGCTTTTTGTGAGTCGTGCGTCGTGCCTAGCTATTTGGTGTGCTTCTACTTTGTGATTTTATTTTATATACCTGTCCAGGAATGACACCTAGATTATCATGCTTCGATTTGAATATGCGGTATTTGCCTCTACTATAAGCATGCTATATTTATATCGTATATCTCAATTCGCATGCGTCGGGATTCCACAATTAAGGACTAGGATAACCCATTTAGCCTATGCTCTACCTAGCGAGAATAGTTCCCTCTGCCCAAGTGTTTAGATTTCGACTTCTTTTTTGTTTTACTTGGTGCAAATCCACTCGTCGTGTACCGTTCTCCCGCTTGGGAGAGTACACATGGGTATAGCCAAAAACCCAAAAATCCAAAAAAAGATAAAAGAAAAGAAAAACCCAAAAAGAAAAGAAAAGAAAAATTTTGTATATCCAAAAAGCCAAAAAAATACAAATGCCCAAAACCCAAAAAAATTTCTAGTGTGAATATTTTTCCTACCTACCGAGAATAAAGGGAAGGCGAGAATTTGCACCGAGTGTTCTACTCCACATCATCTCAACCCCCATCGTTTTCGAAAACACTTGGCTTAGGAACTTTTTAGCTAGTATCTAGGCTATAATGGCGTGATTTCCTTAACCCTAGTTGTGGAGTCCCCGACGCAATATACGTTTCACTTCTTATACTCTTCTCATGCATGCTCGAACTAATATTCGCCGCAATTTCAAATTCGAATCGGTATTTGGGTCATTTCCTGGATTTGCGTATATGAGCTCATAGCACATTGTAGAAAGCGACACCATTTGCTAGCACACGACCGCACTCACACGCGCTTCACCGCGTGGGCCCACGACACTTATTGGGACTCGTTTTCCTAGGTTTAGTGATGTGATTTGACGTTTGCTTGCTTGGTGTGTCGTTTTTGATTTTGTTGGCTCTGACGGACGATCTAGGATTTAGAGTTTTCTTTCTCTCTCTTTCTATCTATAATTCCCCTTCGAGCTCCTACTCTCACTCGTCTTCCTCGAGGACGAGGACGAGTTCAGCTTGGGGGATTTTGACGTGCGTTTATATTTCATATATTCACACACGTTTTCTTTTGTGTTTCTCCGTGTTTTTTCGCCGTCTTTTATTCGTTTTCTCGTATTTTCTCGTTTTCGTTCACTTTTCTTTGTTTCTCCATGTTTGCATGAGATTGACCGCGTAGGGGACGTTTAACGACGATATCTCAAGTCCCCGGAGCAGCGGGAGGAGTCACGCGTGATCCAGGGGGGGTCAAACGTCAAAGAATACATCTTTCAGCTCCTCACCCGGTCGGTTGGTCATCTCCAACCGATCAGGTGATGCACGCGTGCACCACCCGGTCTCAGCCAGAGCTCAAGTGGAAGTCACCCGACCGGTTCACAGGCCGGTTCAACTGGGGCCAACTCTCTGTCTTCTCGAGCCAATTTCCAACCGATCGGGTGACTCTCACCCAATCGGTTCATCTGTAGCTGATGCTGAAGAGCCGAAGACACGGGCACCCAACCGATCACTTCACCCGATGGCGCCAAGATCCAACCGGTCGCTCCAAGAACTCAACCGATCGGTTCATATGACCGGGTGAAAGCTCGCCATTTTCTGTATATTATCTGTAACATATCACCCGATCGGTTGACTTGTCAACCGATCGGGTGACACGAGAGTCTATAAATAGAACCCCTAGGGTTCCAGAAACGGGGGAGCTGCTAGTTTTTACTGTTTTCTCCTATTGTGACGGCTGTAATTACTGTTCTTTTGTAAGTTTTCGGATCTTTCTCAAATTTTAGTATTGTCTTAATTACTCTATTACTTCCGCATTCCAATCGTCTGATTATGATTCCAACGGTTCATTTTCATTTAGATCGCTTTTTAATGAATTTTTGTGAGTAGTTCCCAAATCTGAGATTTTGGTGGAAACCCCTTCGGGGGCCCTTCCCGATGCGTCCATAGGGTTAGGAAATCGATAGGGATTAGGAATCTAACGGTTACGCGGGGTGTTTCATTGTCATCGGCGGGAAAAAGACCACCTTTGACCGTTGGGCCAAGGGGGAATAAACTTGGCGGTTGATTCCCTAGCCATAGCTCACGCCCTTAGCGTAGACGCCGAATCCTAGCACGCGGGAGCGGCAGGATGAGACGTTGGGAGTTATCGTTGCGAGCTTAGTGCTCCCGGAATCGATCAGTGTTAATGGACACGGGAGTGCCCACTGATCGAATCCGGGAAGTCCGGTGTATCATCCTGGGCACCGACCGGAATATCGGGCCCATGGGATGCCTGTACCACTTTCGGAGGCAACGTCTCACCATTAGACCCTAATTCCGATCGCTAGCCTACCGTAGGCCGTATCGGCGAGAGTCGCTCGTTGGAGTGGAAACCAAATTCCCGTGTTTATTTTCTTATTGTTCATACCTTGCATTCCTATACCGTGACAACCCATCTACCGATTCGGGCTAGCTCGCCCACGGGTTGATCCTGGTCCTCCTTGACACAAGCACATCCTAGCCTCCCTGTGTTTGACCCCCAAGCCACACTACAACACCGTGCGCTTGCGGTTACAAATATCTAAACCCCCACGCGGGTCCCCCGGCCATTTGCGGATAGCAAGCTGGGGAGCACGCCACCACTCTCGTGCAAACTCGAGCTACGACCTAGGTTGGGATAGTTCCTACCCGTCCAATCTCTTGCAAACGGGTATTGGTATAGAATTGCAATCGAAAACCCTAGTTTCGGTCCAATCTCTTGCAAACCGATTCCAGAGAAACCCAATTGTTGTTGGATATGGATGACGTTTGTACACCCTTGTAGGGGATGTACGAGGGAATACGGACCTCGAACGTCTTGTACACGAAGTCGTGTGCAATGGGAATCTGTTCCCTTGCGGTGAGGATCTCTAGATTAGTGGGAAAGTCGCATTATATGTGCATAAGTGCATGCGACATATGGCTAATAAAGGGGGAATATCTTAAGCTTATGTTGTACCATGCATATGGTACAACTTAAGCTTATGTTGTACCATGTATGATGGTACACTTTAGTTAAATTGTTCCAAAGGAACAATTACTCCTAAAATAACTACCTTGGGGGCTATAAATAAGACCCAAGGCTTAGCCATTTCATTACACTTTTGCATGGCATTCTTGCCTTGCATTTCATGCTAGCGAAGCTCTGCCGAAATCCTTCCTCTCTCTTTATCCAAGTTCTTAATCTAAAAGTAGAGATTTAGATTGTGGATTTAGTAGCCTTACTCCGTTCGTGAGAAGACTCGATCCGTCGTGGCGAATCCGAAGGCGAAGTTCCGAGACTACCGTGCCGCATACGCAAGCGTAAGTCTCAACTTCATTTATCGATCCTAACGCTGTTTTGACAGGATCCATCATTGGTATCAGAGCCATACGGGTTCGCCCCGGTCAAAACCACCGCCACGTCGAACCGATGAACGAGGCGTTGTCTTTTTCACGAATGGGTATCCTACCATTACGGATATGGTAGGAACGCTTCGTGACGGAGAGAACGCAGTGGTTGTTCTTTTCACGTTAGGGTCTTTTGTCATTACGGATATGGCAGGAACGCTCCGTGACGGGAAGAACCGACCGTTCATGTAGTTTGTTATTTTTCATTTTTGGCACACGGCCATTAGAAAATAACTACTTTCTCGACGAACGGGTGCTTCATCGACGAACGGGTGCTTCATCGAGGAAGATGATGGTAGTTATCTCCATCGGAGAAGATGAATTTTGATGCATGTGCACCATGGCCAAATGGGCCATGAAGGCCATGCACCCCCCTCCCCATGCGGAGGGGGTTGGCTACGGCCAATAACCACCACGGCCACCCCTCCGGCAGGGTGTGCGGCAACCCCATTCAAAGGGGGTGGCCGGCGCCCTGGCCACTGCCGGGGCCTGGCCGGCCCTGGCGGAGGCCAGGGCAGAGGCCCTGGCCGAGGGGGCCAGGGCCCCTGGCCGAGGGGGCCAGGGCCCCTGGCCGGCCAGGGCAGAGGCCCCTGGCCGGCCAGGGCAGAGGCCCTGGCCGGCCCTTGGCCAGCCTCGGCCAGGGCAGAGGCCCTGGCCGGGAGAAGTTGCAGCCCAAATTATTGGTCGACCAATTTGGGTGTTTTGGTCGACCAATTCGGCAAAAGGCCTTAGTCGAACACGAACGTGCCGACTAGCCCATACGGGGCCAAACGACAGTCGTCTGCGCCAAAATTCTCTCATACGGGGGGAAACGCCTGGATCCATACGGGAGCCGGCGACGATGGCTTGCAGAAAAATCTCCTAAAGGGGGGGATCCGACCTTGACACGGCAACGGCTTAAACCCGGCAATGGCCAGGGATTGCCGAATATTTCACTAGTATCATAAGGGTACTATGTTGAAATATATTTTTGAAAAATACGTCTTCATACGTTTTGAAAAATACGTTTTCAAAAACGCTTTTTGGGCTCTACTCCTTGATGATTAGCCGTAGTGCTCTACTTCATGCGAGATTAGCCATGTCATTGTGCTCTATTCTACGGAGATTAGCCAATGTACTTATGACATTGTGCTCTACTCTACGGAGATTAGCCAATGTATTTCAAATTTTTTTGAAAAAAGATGTTTTCAAATAGGTTATGTCCCGTCCTTAATCGGGATAGCGCAATTTAGAATTCCAAGTCCTACCATGATCCGGCCATGGTTATCTAACCCATGGGTGTGTAGAACAGGTCTCGTGGCTTGGCAATTGTTGCGCTAAAATTCTTTGCGCAAACTCTCACCTATTCTATTTTGAAAGATATGTTTTTTTTTCAAAAGTATTTTTCCGCTGCTGGTACCATACGGGTATCATTTCTGATTTCTTTTTACATGAGATAAGTAAGAGGGATACTTTGAAAGTTACTTCTAGATGGTAGTTGGGAACGTAGTGAACTTCTCGATTCTAGAGTAACATTTCAGCGCATCCAAGGAACTTATCAAGTGTTTAAAGAACCAAAACTTTATGCATAGAATTTTGATCGTGGTTTTCATTTTCTTTGCAGTTTTTTGATTCGAATATGTCTACCGCTTCTAAGAACATTGTCGCCGTGCTTAACAAAGGTGAGAAGCTCAATGGCGACAGTTATAAACTTTGGTCAATAAAAATCCAATATGTTTTGGAGGAGCAAGATGTGCTTGAAACACTCCAAAACGTAATGGAAGAACCTGAGTTGGGCAATACGGCCCAACACAAGAGGGACCTAGAAGCTTATGAGACTTGGACTCAAAAGAACAAAATAGCACGTATTACGTTATTGTCCGCAATGGACAATGACATAATGCGTCTATTTCGGGAATTCGACCTAGCCAAAGACATATGGTCTGGGCTAGAAATAAAGTTTGGTGGAACTTCGGTCACCAAACTCCGCTCCTTAAATATTCAATTTGATTCGTACAAAATGCGGCGAGATCAATCTATGAAAAAGCATCTCCGCCACATGGCGAATCTCATAGCTGAATTGAAGGATGCGGGTCTTACGCTGTCTGACGAACAGCAGATCCAAGCAGTCATTCATTCACTCCCAGATAGCTGGGATAACATGAAAATGCACCTCACTCATTGATACGTCTATTTTGCGAAGGCCCAACAACATGGGCCCAAAAGCACAGCCCACCGAACGAAGCCTGAAAGATACGAGCCTGGATGCCCGACCGCCGATCAGAAGCCCATCTGCGCGATCAGGCCCGCCCGGCAAAGCCCCATAGAGGGCCCCCAAATATCGATCCGACCCGGCCCCGATAACGCACGAGTCACTCACCCACTCCATCGATAACCGTTCCCCCGATCCCGTTACCACTTAATGGCTGTTATGGGGAGGTTCTGGCATGACGCATGGAGCGGCGACGGGGGGGCGGATTGAGGGGGCACGATCGAGGGCAGACGAGCGACGTGGGTCGGGGGCAATCACGGCGGGAGGTCTATAAAAGGGTTAGAAGGACGACTGGATAAGGGACCGCATCTCAGGTATCTAAAACCTAAGGTACTCCATCAACGACCTAGTTCCCCCATTTCTACTCCTTCCTCCCCCGCTCGCGCCGTGAGACGCCGTTCAGATCTCCTCTCGAGTCGAACCGTCTCCGCCGGGCCTCCCCTTTCAGATCACTATCTGACTTAGGCATCGGAGGGGATTTGGCCGGAACCAAGGTTTGGCCCCCCCTGACGAGTGTTCTCGTCTACGCAGGAGGACATCAGATCCACGGGCCGAGGCTTCCCCTCCGCCCCTCGCCGGCCACGCATCAAGCGAGACGTCCGAGGCTTGCCCTCGTCATCCGCCCGACCGAGGCCGAGCACGACCATCCGAGGCCGAGCGTTTCACACCGGGCCGAGGCTTCCCCTCCGCCCCGCGACCGGCCACGTAACCAGCGGGACGATCGAGGCTACCCCTCGTCGTCTGACCGTCCGAGGCCGAGCGTCTCTGATCGGGTCGAGGCTTCCCCTCGCCCTCCTTGCGACCGTGGACCCTGATTCGGCCCAGCCGACGCGCTCCACGTCGTCCGCAACTCTAACTCGTGCCTCGTCTGCACCGACTCGACATACCCGAGGGACCCAAGCGGGCCCCTTGACCACGTTGACCGGGTTATCCGCGGTCAACACTTTTGTAGTGAGAAAATACTCTGAAACATCTGGTGCTGTCTGTGGGAACCGAACTGTCCTACGAAGAAACAAACCGCACCTGCAATGGCACGAGCCAGCAACGGAAAGAGACGCATGCCCCCCATCCCGGAGGAGGGGAATGGCGCATCCAACGGCAACCTTGAAGACACACCCGTCAGCAATCACCCCGCCCCCTCAACCAAAGAGATCGGCGGGTCGGAACTGGCCACATAGGAACAACTCCGTGCCCTGGCCCAGGAGACCAACGCGAACATCCAGACGTTGGTCGCGGCAGTACAACTTCTCGTCGGCACTGCGCCAGCTAACGGAGGCGCGTTGGGCGACGACCATCGTTGGGCGGGGTGTCCCCCGCTCTTACGATCCGCTGTGGTAGATGACCACGGGAACCAAAGACCGAACACGGAGCGTCGGTTCACGTTGTTCGGCTCCCGTCAGGCGAGATCGCGCGCCTCCTCCCCTCGTCGTGAAAGGAGCCGAAGAGAAACTGAAGGCACGGGGGAAGAATCGGTGACCGCGTCGTCTCGTCGACCACGATCGCCCCACTGCAGGAGAAGCAATCGACACCACTCAAGAGACCGATCGCGGCGGAGCGGGAGCTCCCGCCGGAGGAGCCGGGAACGCCGGGCCAGCCCGACCCTCAGTGTGGCGAGGGCCGTGGAGCCAGCCCCGCCGACGCCTGTGCCCCCTCCACCACCGAACAAACCAGAGGCGGGCGGGTGTCGAACCCCCGGGGGCATCCACGGAGACCGGTGCCCCCTATCACGGAGAATAACCGACGCGCGGGTCCCCTCTCGATTCAAGATCCCGGCGCTGGGGAAGTATGACGGGATAGGAGACCCGGGAAACCACGTGATGGACTACGAGGGGGACATGTCCTTCCAAGGAGCCGACGATGACCTGCTCTGCCGGGGCTTCTATTCGACTCTCAGGGGAGCGACAAGGACCTGGTACCGCAGCCTACCCAGCCGCTCCATCGACAGCTTCGAGGAACTCACCCAGCTGTTCTGCAAACAGTTCATGGCAGGGAGACATGTAAAGCCTGATGCTGAACATCTGTTTAACATAGTGCAGGGCCCAGCCGAGCCGCTCCGACAGTTCATGCGCCGCTTCAACGCGGAAAGGCTGAACGTGAACAGCCCTCCCGACCTTGTTGTCCAAACGGCCCTTAAGAAAGGGCTGCGCCATAGAGGCCTTAAGAAATCTCTGCACAACGATCCCCCGAAGGACCTCCCAGGGATCATGGCGAGGGCTGAGCGCTTCATGTTGACCGAGGAGACCTTGGCCATTGAGGCAGGAAAGGCCACTTGAGGGACCAAGCGCGGCGACAGCGGACGAGGCAGCCCCGAAGGGTACCGGACCGAGAAGAGGCTGAGAAACAGGCAGCGGGGAGAGGCTACGAGGGACGCCACCCCAGACGCCGTCCTCGCTCAAGTACAGAAGGAAGAGCGCGCCGATCGCCCCCCACCGAAGGCAAAAAGAGGTGGGAAGAATGGGGAGAAGTACTGCAAGTACCACAAGGACAATGGCCACGATACTGAAGACTGCTGGCACTTAAAGAAGGACATTAAGAAGCTGATGAGCCGGGGCACGCCAGGAGTTTAGCCGACGAGCCGGCCCATGGAGAAGGGACCTCCATGCAGCCGGACAAGGGGAAGAAGATCAACACCGTCCAAGGACCCCTCCGCATCATAGAGTAAGCGGGCGAGGTCCCTCCCCCCAGTCGTAGCCTAGTCCGAGGGGATTATCTAGGTTTACATCCCTCTGTCTAGCTTTATTTCCTTTTCCTTTCCTCCAAATGTACTAGTCTGACAGGACCCTTAAGAGTACAATTGCATTCCCATTTGTCTTTTCTTAATCTTCGACGGAATCAACATTTCGCTAAGGGTGGAAAAGAATGAAGACCGCCGCCTCACTGGAGGGGGAGGGGGAGCTTCGTCCTCGCCGACCAACTCCTGCGCTCATAAGTCTGGATGCAATTCCCCCAGCCAGCGCGGACACCGACCGGTCCTAAGCCGATGAGCTTCGCCCTCGCCGACCAACTCCTGCGCTCGTAAGTCTGGGGGCAAGCACGGACGCCGATCGGTCCTAAGCCGAGGAACTTCGCCCTCGCCGACCAACTCCTGCGCTCATAAGTCTGGGGGGCAATTCCCCCAGCCAGCGCGGACGCCGACCGGTCCTAAGCTGAGGAGCTTCGCCCTCTCCGACCAACTCCTGCGCTCGTAAGTCTGGGGGCAATTCCCCCAGCCAGCGCAGACGCCGACCGGTCCTAAGCCGAGGAGCTTTGCCCTCACCGACCGACTCCTGCGCTCGTAAGTCTGGGGGCAATTCCCCCAGCCAGCACGGACGCCGACCGGTCCTAAGCCGAGGAGCTTCACCCTCGCTGACCGACTCCATCGCTCGTGAATCTGGAGGCAATTCCCCCAGCCAGCTCGGGCGTCAACCAGTCCTAGGCCGAGGACGAGGCAGCAAAACAAAATACGCGAGAAGTCCGAGTAAGTCAATTTCATTTATAACAGTTAACCAAGGTACAAAAGTGTGTCTTATTTACAGGGAATCGAAGCAAAGAAACCTCTCTACAAATAATCCGCTCTCGACGGACAACAAAGTTTGTCACCTACAGAAACTAGGGTGACCCCGACAGAGAGAAACTTGTTGGCTAAGGACCCAAAGTTGCTGGCCTAAGCAGACATCCATGCAACCAGCAATTATTGGCTCTGAAGCAGGGAGCCGGTAGCGAAGCCGAAGGAGATAGCAGGGGCAGGGATCCATTTCAAGTAGACTGGCCCAAAGCGAAGCGGATGCTAAAAAATTTTGAGGATAAAAACAAGGGTGGCAGGCCGGGAAAGGAGGACTTAAGGAGCCTGAGATCGGGAGGCCGTGTCCCCTGGCGCCTCCCCCTGCTCGGAGCGAGAGGGAGCGACCGGAGGAGCGGCTTGCCGAACGCGCTCCGCACAATCCCGGAAGGAAGACTGGACAACTTCGACGATCCGAGGGGCGATGAGGTCTTCATATGTACCGAAGGCCTCCTTGAGAACCTCAAAGATCTTCTCCCCCAGGGTCCCGACGACACCCCTCTCCACCTCCTCCGCAAGCCGCGCCACCTGACGCCGATCCGACAGTTCCCTCTGAAGCTCCTCCCTCTCCAGGCGGAACGACTCCGCCGCTTCCTCAGCCGACTGCCGAGCGTCCTCCAACTTTCCCTGGAGGTCACCCACTCGTCCCTCCAGCTCGGCCACACGGAGCTTGAGATGCCGAGACTCCATCTGGGCCTCCATTATAGCTACCTCCGCCGCCCCGGCCCGCTCGTGGGCCCTCACGGAGGACTCCTCCAGCTCCCTCAAGCGGACGGCTCGGCACTGCAACTCCACGACGAGCGTTGAACCCTGGAAGACGAGACATGGGCTAAGAAGAGAGTGAAGGGAAGGAAAGGACAGCAAGATAGCCGAACCTGTTGAAGGATCCAGACCAAGGAGTCCGACATCTTGTCGGCGGGAATCCTCTCGAGGAGACTGCGGTCCCGGGGGAGGATGGAGCCCTCGGCCATCCGCTGGGCCAGGGCTCGGTCGACAAACACCGAATCCCCAGGGGTGACCTCGAAGGAAGCCGAGCTGCCCGCCAACAGGGTTCTGATTCCCGGCAGTGGAGGCGGGGACGTTGCGACGGGGGTGGTTGTCAGGGCCACCGGAAGATCCCCGGTGGTCGCCGCAAGAAGCACGGAACACGCCGGACTAGAGGGATCCACATCCTCCTTCCTCTTCTTCCCTCCGTGAGGCTCCGCGGGCGCCGAAGGGGAGCGCTTCCGCCTTGCACCGTCCACACCCTCGGGAACAAGAGGGGGCACGCCAAGGGCAGGAGGGACTGCACCGGACCCGTCGTTACCCCCCGCCTCTTGGGCTGGCGGGGCGGATCCGGCCCTTGCGACCCCCCTGGAGAGGAGATCGCCAGAAGAAGAGGCCGGAGGCGCGGCCACCACCTTACCCACAGAAGGCTCGGCTTGGCGCACCTCCTCCTCAACGGTCTGCCGAGGCGCCCTTCCAGAGGTACTACCCCGACTCCGAGCGGCTCCGCGACGGATCAGCTCATCAACATCACGGGTGAACTCGCGACCAGCCATTCCTGCAAGGGAAACCGAAATCAAGGTAAGCTACGGGGTAACCCAGGACTGAAAAAGCGACCTACCCGGAGACCACAAGACGGCCTTCAAGAGTAGGTCGTCCAACAAAGACCAGATGGATTTCGCCTCCAAGGGGAGGGTCGACAGCAGTGCGGCGGCCGCCAGATCCGCCTCAGAGAGGGCTAGCGTTGAGTCGGGCCGGACCGACCCGCCCCAGCCTGTCAGAATTTGGGCACCCTCCAGGAAGACCACGAAGACATAATCCGAACTCCAATCCCCCGACCAGCGGGGTAGCCCGATCAAGCATTCCCTCCTCGAGCGGGCTCGGAGTTGCAACCATGACCCGGGGCCGACCGTCTGGATCCGATAAAAGTAAAAGAGAAGGGGGAGAGACGGCTCCAGACCACGGGTACATCAGAGCATCACGAAGCCCGTCAGTACCGCAATCGAACATGGGGTGAACTGGCAAGGGGGCACCATGAGATACTCCATGACCTGGATGAGGAAGGGATTGAGCAGGAAACAAAGACCCAGGCAGAACATCTCGACGTAGACGCCGACCTCATTGCTCCTTGGAAGGTAGATCCGCTCGTCGATGAACGGAACTCGAACATCGTACGGGTAGCAGAGATACCTCTCCCGGATCTCCATGGCCACTGAAGGAGGAGTCCCTGACGGCGTTCGGAGGATAACCGGGGGTACATTAAGTCACACGGTAGCCGACGCCACATCATCACCGGCGTAGTCCGGGAAGAGCTTCCCCTTCCCCTTATCTCAAAAGGAACGACTCCCAGAGGAGGAACCTGATCCCACAAGCCGGGGCCCGCCCCGCCTCGACTCAGGAGGGTCCCTCGCCCCTTGGCCGGAACCACCTATCCTAAGAGCAGCCATAATATGAAAGTAAGAAAGGAGTTACCTTTTATGTTAATTTGGAGAAGACAAGGAAACGAAGGCGATGGGAGAATACAAGTTGCGGAAAGCAAAGACAGAGGGAAGAGCAAGGAAGAAGTTGGGATCCACACAGCCGGGGATCTTATATACCAGACTCAGGGGCGAATTCGAAGCGCCTGACAGGAACGCGTGGCAGGCCTCGGAGAACCGGCGGCGTTTCGAAATCGGCGCCAAAGGAAGTCCAATCGATCCGCCTCATCACCACCTTCATTTATAACCACGCCTCGACTGACGCGCCACTCGGAACCCCAGGAGTCACATCGGTCGAACCGAACCGGCCAAGGCCGATCGCCCCACCGATGGGGGCAATTGATACGTCTATTTTGCGAAGGCCCAACAACATGGGCCCAAAAGCACAGCCCACCGAACGAAGCCCGAAAGATACGAGCCTGGATGCCCGACCGCCGATCGGAAGCCCATCTGCGTGATCAGGCCCGCCCGGCAAAGCCCCATAGAGGGCCCCCAAATATCGATCCGACCCGGCCCCGATAATGCACGAGTCACTCACCCACTCCAGCGATAACCGTTCCCCCGATCCCGTTTCCACTTAATGGCTGTTATGGGGAGGTGCTGGCATGGCGCAGGGAGCGGCGACGGGGGGGGGGGCGGATTGAGGGGGCACGATCGAGGGCAGACGAGCGACGTGGGTCGGGGGCAATAATGGCGGGAGGTCTATAAAAGGGTTAGAAGGACGACTGGACAAGGGACCGCATCTCAGGTATCTAAAACCTAAGGTACTCCATCAACGACCTAGTTCCCCCATTTCTACTCCTTCCTCCCCCGCTCGCGCCGTGAGACACCGTTCAGATCTCCTCTCGAGTCGAACCGTCTCCGCCGGGCCTCCCCTTTCAGATCACTATCTGACTTAGGCATCGGAGGGGATTTGGTCAGAACCAAGGTCCGGCCCCCCCTGACGAGTGTTCTCGTCTACGCAGGAGGACATCAGATCCACGGGCCGAGGCTTCCCCTCCGCCCCTCGCCGGCCACGCATCAAGCGAGACGTCCGAGGCTTCCCCTCGTCATCCGCCTGACCGAGGCCGAGCACGACCATCCGAGGCCAAGCGTTTCACACCGGGCCGAGGCTTCCCCTCCGCCCCACGACCGGCCACGTAACCAGCGGGACGATCGAGGCTACCCCTCGTCGTCCGACCGTCCGAGGCCGAGCGTCTCTGATCGGGTCGAGGCTTCCCCTCGCCCTCCTTGCGACCGAGGACCCCGATTCGGCCCAACCGACGCGCTCCACGTCGTCCGCAACTCCGACTCGTGCCTCGTCTGCACCGACTCGACATACCCGAGGGACCCAAGCGGGCCCCTTGACCACGTTGACCGGGTTATCCGCGGTCAACGCTTTTGTAGTGAGAAAACACTCTGAAACACTCATAATGAGTGCATTAAAACTTTAAGTGATGTATCCAAACACCTCGAACTCAAGGAAGAGCGGATTCAAGCCGCAAAACCTAGTGCCGAAGTGCACATGGCCGCTAGTTCCTCACATGGAGGAAAGAAGCAGAAGGATAAATGCTTAAGGTTTATGAACGAACGAAAGCAAGAACCGGAAACCTCAAAGAAGACTAAGAACAAAAAGTGGCAAAAGAATGTGCACTCAAAGAAGAAAAACTTGAAGAAGATCAAGTGCTTTAAGAGCAACAAGTACGGTCACTTCGCCCGTACGTGTACGGATGGAAGTGATAAGGTAACTTGTAGGGCTAGTTACATATGTGTTTCTAGTTCCATGTTTCTTGCTGAATCTAACTATTTTTGGTTGATTGATTCAGGGGCCACAGACCACGTAGCGAAGGACAGAAGGTTCTTCGTAGAGTATCGAAGGATAACTCAAGGAACAAAGTGGATATACGTCAGCAACAACACTCGTGTTGAAGTCAAGGGCGTCGGAACATGCAAGCTAGTTCTCGACAACGGCCGGACTCTATTATTGCACGACGTCCTCTTTGCTCCAGATATTCGAAGGAATAACGTATCCGTGGTCATGTTAATGTCTTTAGGTTATGAATGGAGGTTCTATGAACAAAATGTTGACCTTGTTTATAATAGTTCTTTAGTTGGGTCGGGTAATGTTTGTAATGGATTGATTGTTTTAAACACTATGTGTGATGATTCTTCTTCTATTAATGAGAGTTTCCATTTGACAAATGCTTCTAATTCTGAATCTGAGATCATTTGTTGGCATGCAAGACTTGGTCACATTGGACCAACTAGAATGGATAGACTTGCCAAAAGTGGCTTGCTATCTAATGTTTCAAAAGTTGAAATGTCAACTTGCGAACATTGTCTTGTAGGGAAAACTTGTCGCAAGCCGTTTGGAACTGGCACAAGGGCCGAAGTTCCATTACAGCTTATCCATTCGGACATTTGCGGTCCAATGAATGTTAAGACAAGACGCGGGAAGTCCTATTTCATCACCTTCATTGATGACTTCACCCGTTTCGGTCACATTTATTTGATTTTCCACAAACATGAAGCTTTATCTTGCTTCAAAAACTATATGAGTTTAGTGGAAAATCAACTAGATAGCAAGATAAAGGTCTTGCGAACCGATCGGGGTGGAGAATATCAATCAACGAGTTTTAAGGAACTCTGTGATGAAAAAGGCATAGTTCATCAAATAACTATGCCTTATACTCCGCAACAAAACGGTGTTGCGGAAAGAAGAAATAGGACATTGATGGAAATGGTCCGATCAATGATGTCTCAGGCAAATTTGCCCATCACCTTTTGGGGTGATGCATTATTGACGGCAACATTCATCTTAAACCGTGTACCCTAGAAGTCGGTAAGTTCTACTCCTTATGAGTTGTGGAACAATAGAACTCCAGACTTAAGCATTCTAAAACCTTGGGGTTGTGCCTCTTACGCACATTTGTCCTCTCACAAATATGGCAAACTTGGGCCACATGGGAGGAAGTGTATCTTCATCCGATACGCTGAAAACTCCAAAGGATATGTTTTCGTCGGTCAAGAGGACAATGGGGGTCTAATAGAATTCGAATCGAGGAATGTTGTCTTCTTGGAAAACGAGTTTCCAAGACAGGGTGAGATAATTCAAGACTTATCCTTGTTTGAGACTTGGGATCAAGAAGGATCGGAACGTTCGAGTGGGAGAATTCTTGGTGAAGAGGAAAATGACCCTTATACTTCACATATGGATGATACGAACGATACCAATCCTATTCTGAGTGGGAGTGATGTTATTCCAAGTGGGAGTGATGTCATTCCAAGTGGGAGTGATCAAACTCAAGCAAGACGTAGTAATCGAACGAGGCTAACACCTCTGAGATTTGAGGATGAATTTCCTCAAACATTCATGACATTACTATAAGATGATGACGAACCTGCAAATTTCAAACAGGCCGTCACATGCCCTGCTAAAGATAAATGGATAGCAGCGATGGAAGAAGAACTTCAATCCATGAAAACAAACCAAGTCTGGGACTTGGTTGATTTACCTAAGGGATGTAGAGCCATTGGGAACAAGTGGGTTCTCAAAATCAAGCATAAGGCTGATGGCTCCATGTTTGGAAATGTGTCCCAAAGATCCAAAAGAAAAGAAAGCTATGAAAAAGGTTCCATACTCCAATGCTGTCGGGAGTCTGATGTACGCCATGATGTGTACCAGATCGGACATTTGCTATGATATTGGTATTGTAAGCCGTTACCAATCCAACCCAGGACAGGCACACTGGAAAGCGGTGAAGAGGATATTAAGGTACCTCAAAGGGACTGCGGACTATGCGTTGTGCTATCAAGGCAATACCTTGAAACTCGAAGGCTATACCGATGCTGATTGGGCAGGTGATCTCGACGAGCGAAGATCTACCTCAGGCTTTGTTTTCTTGCTCGGGAATGGTGCAATATCCTGGAGCAGCAAGAAGCAAACCTGCATCGCCCTATCAACCATGGAAGCCAAGTTTGTAGCATTCAGCATGGCGGTCCAAGAAGCTGTTTGGCTTAGGAAATTCTTAGACAGGCTGACAGATGCCACTGACTCGAGCACTGTTCCTATATACAGTGATAGTCAAGCTTCGATTGCCTATGTCAAAGATCCTAAATTTCATTGTAAGACCAAACACATTGATATTCGATTCAAGTTTGCGAAGGACTATGACAAACGGAAGGAAGTAGACAAAGGATACATATCCACGCATAAGATGATAGCGGATCCCCTTACTAAGGCGATCCCCAGAGATGTGTTCTTCAAACACTTATCATCTATGGGAATGCGTAAGTGCTGAGCTGTATCATGTAATATTTCCCATGTCTATAGAAGATCAAAGTTTAATTTGCATACAAGTTTCTTACAAATGATTTTATATACATTTGTGTTTAAGTCTCAGTTATTTTATTCTGTGTATGTCGGACAGATTAAGGTTGGCTCTCTCACATGAGCAACCGCCTTATCTTATCAGATGGATAAGATAGAGATGAGACTAGTTTAAAGTCAAAATCATTAGACAAATGATTTAGAGTCGTGACTTAAACAAGATAGTCGAATGAAAGATCTGCATCATATGGATGCTTACAAAAGATCTGAGATCTGTATCACAAGGATATTTAAAAGAGATCTCATAAAATTTTTTAAATTCTATCTGTCTTATGCAGGATGAGAGTCCGGTAATATTTCATGGGTAGTAAGGGGACTCAAAAGATAGGCGCTGTGGTGTCTGATCTTTCATCCGTACAACATCATTAAGACATACTCTCCCTGGGAAAGGAGTGATGTTGTAATACGTGTTCATACCACGTATGCATTTCGACCACTGAGTTAGTAGCAATAGTGTTTGCTATTATGTGAGACTCAAAGGCCATACGGGTCTTACCTCTTACCCTCAAGAACTCCAATTGGTTCCTTTAGATTTGACGAGATGATCGCTATCTTAGCGTGTTGCTAATGGGCTATGATAATTCGGCTCGGCGGGGCACGTTAGAAAAGCGAATCAAGTCAAGATCAGAAGGTTCGCAAGAAGAGGAAGATTGATTTCATATTCGCATTTGGACTTTAATGATTCAAAGCCGGCCAGCCAATTGTAATCCAGATGGGATTCAATTGTTGAATATAAAGTATAAGAAATGTGAAGAAATAATCTAGGGTAAAGCATGCGTTGAACTACTCAACTTTGCACCTTCGAGGTCGTTGTGTATCTCTAACAAGTGCACAACAACAGACTCTACGTGCATGACGGTCGCACGGTCTATTTCTCGGTATGATAGATGAAAGAACTAAGAGAAAGACGTTCTCTTACAATCCCCTCAAGTGTGAGTGGGAGATGTTGGATATGGATGACGTTTGTACACCCTTGTAGGGGGTGTACGAGGGAATACGGACCTCGAACGTCTTGTACACGAAGTCGTGTGCAAAGGGAATCTATTCCCTTGCGGAGAGGATCTCTAGATTAGTGTGAAAGTCGCATTATATGTGCATAAGTGCATGCGACATATGACTAATAAAGGGGGAATATCTTAAGCTTATGGTGTACCATGCATATGGTACAACTTAAGCTTATGTTGTACCATGTATGATGGTACACTTTAGTTAAATTGTTCCAAAGGAACAATTACTCCTAAAATAACTACCTTGGGGGCTATAAATAAGACCCAAGGCTTAGCCATTTCATTACACTTTTGCATGGCATTCTTGCCTTGCATTTCATGCTAGCGAAGCTCTGCCGAAATTCTTCCTCTCTCTTTATCCAAGTTCTTAATCTAAAAGTAGAGATTTAGATTGTGGATTTAGTATCCTTACTCCGTTCGTGAGAAGACTCGATCCGTCGTGGCGAATCCGAAGGCGAAGTTCCGAGACTATCGTGCCGCATACGCAAGCGTAAGTCTCAACTTCATTTATCGATCCTAACACTGTTTTGACAGGATCCATCAATTGTAACCCAATTCGAATTTCTAGGGCTTCCTATCGAGTTGGGATCCAATCTCTTGCAAATCCCAATCGGTATGAATCCCTAGCTATTCGTATTAAATCAATCCCAAACTGACCCTAATCAATTCTAGCAAGAATTTCACCAATTCATCACAAATTAGAAATAGGGTTCGTAGGGTTCATCCCTACGCCCTAAGACGATAAAACTACTCACGATTCATAATGCAAATCATTAGAAATTCAATAATAAAAATAATAGAATTCATTGCAATAGACAATATATCAATAAAAATGAGGTTTTTGATAGAAAGAGAGACAAACCAATAAAGATTCAATAGCATCCAACAAAATAGAACTTTTTATCTCTCTCCAAAGAACTAAATCTAATCTCCTGAAAAGTAATCAAAAAGGGCTGCCAAAAAAATGAGAAAATCCCTCTAAACTAGGTTAAAAACTGGGGTTAACTACCCCCCAAAATTGCCCAAAAAACTGTGACAAAATTGCCCCTGCGCAGCTTGAAAATCGCACTTTACGCTACAGACAGCGCGGCTCACTCGGCCGAGTGACAAATGTCACTTGGCCGAGTGATGGACCCTGACAGATTCCAGCAAGTCTGGACTTTTGGGGGTCGTCTCCTCGGGAGTCACTCGGCCGAGTGACTTTCTTCACTCGGCCGATGGGATTTCTTCACTCGGCTGAGTCGGAACTCGGGGCTGACTGACGGATTACAGTAACTTGGTAATTTTGGTTGCCGTCGTCTTGATGCCACTCGGGCGAGTGGTGTATCCGTGCTCGGCCGAGTGGTCTGGCGATGCTCGGCCGAGTACACGCTGATATGGAGTCTGTTGCGTGTCCGATCTAGCCGGCCGAGCGGGCTGTCGATGCTCGGCCGAGTGACTCCTTCACTCGGCCGAGTGGCATGCTGAAATTGCCCAATCTTCGTATTTTTGCTTCCTTGTCGCTCCTACGACGTTCTTTCTTCTTCCACTCCTCTCCAATCACAGAATTCCCCTCAAAAGAGTCACGGGTGACACTCCGGAGTGGGTGCATCTCAGAATCACTCCAAATCGCTCCAAATCTCCTGAAATACGAAAAAAAAGAAATCGTGAAAAGCATCGCAATATTGTCGAATAATCGTGAAAAACGCGATATGGGCGATCTAAATGGCATGCAAACAAGCAGAAAAAAGTTGTAAAATATGGAGTGATCAAAATCCCCCAAGCTTACCTCTTACTCGTCCTCGAGGAAGATGAGTAAAAAGCGAACCCGGTGGATAAAGATAATGGAAACGTTGGAAAAATGGAAAATGGAAAATGAAAAACAAAGTAGAAAACGAAGAAGGAATTTGCTATATCATTTTTCTCAGGACGTGGGTTTTGCTTACTCATATAGCGCGCATTGAATATAAAAGACATGTCAAAGACTTTTATCTCAATATCATAGTATAATGGTGCATTTGAAATAGAAAACCCAAGAATATCAATATAGCATGAAAAATGGAATAATTCTAGAATTAACATTGTCTGAAGCATCTAAAGCGGTATACAAAATCGTAGATCACACACTTTTCAATTGAATGCTTCCTATAAGGAGTATAAGAGATATCACACAATAGAGTAGTAAGAATAGAAAAGTGTGGTTTTCATGATATGAATGCTAAGCACAGATTTCTGGATTTCGTGAAACTTTTAGCAATCTCACCGAGTATAAAATATTACTTAGCCTAGGTTGTCACGCACCGTCATGTAGTCACTCGCTCACACATCATTGGATCCCCTCCCCCAAGCTCATCCATAACCGTGGTGGCATAAACAAAACAATATTTACATTCCCCGTTTCTTTTGAAGCTCCAAAAGTAAAAGAAATAAAAATAAAAGCAAAAGGAGGGAAGAAAGAAAGAAAGGGTATGAGATTAGATCGTTTTCGAACTTCTTTTCTCTTTTCTTTTCTTTACTCTTTTTTTTCATAACATATATACACAAATGATCCCAAATCAAAAGAGAAGGATATACAAGTATTTTTTTTCTTTTTGGCTTTGGGGAATTTAGAGCATGGGATATAATAACGGGGGAGATGCCAATAATAGAATTTCTAAGGGGAGATTCACCAATGAATTTAAAATAGAGAAATAATGTTCAATATATGTGGAGAAAGAAATAAATGTATCTCTCGGTTCACTCTATAGGACGTGCATGACAACTTCAGCAGTGTAATTTAATCTACTCAGTTTAATCTCAAAAAGCAAACTAGTCCAGATTTATCAATGCTAGCAAACATTCAATCAACCTGAAGTGAAGCGTACAAATCATGCAATAAGAGGTGATATGAGAAAAGAAAACAGTACTCCAGATATAAGCAATCAATGCGTGAATCTTGGTGTGTTTTCTACGATAGCATACATATGAATTATCAGACATCAGCTAATAATAGAATTTCATCCATTTTCATAGGAAAAAGAAGTGGGTTACTATTTCTAAATGCAAAGCAGAACATAGCATATGATATCAAAAACAAAAGCTATGACATGACAAAATTAGCATGCATATTGAGAAAAAGCTAACACCACGTCATCGTCATCACAGAAAAATCATCTCTAGCAAAAGATGAAAGAAATAAAGATAAAAGAAAACAGAACTATTTACAATGCAGCACACAAAGAAAATAAGGAAAACGTGATGCATGGTAACGAAAATGAAAAAGTGATGAAAATGGGTGCAAAAGCGGAAAAAACGTGAAAAAACTAAAAATAAAGGCGATAAAAGCAAAAAGTGTGAGAACTCACTCCCCCAAGCTGAAGTGCACAGTGTCAAGTGTGGCGCACCGAGAGACGTGAAATGGTTGGGGTGGGTGAGGATGCATGCATGATAAAAAAGAAAAATAAACAGAAAATATGATGCGGATGTGATGCATGCAAAGTTCAGAGTGATGCAGATATGTGTCACCAAAAATACACTCCCTCTCTCCCAAAAAAGATATAAAATGATGTGATCAGAACAGGGACCAAAATAGTGAGGGGAGGAGGTGGGGGCAAAAAAACTCCAGGACCAGCAGAAAATGGGCAGCATAATCGACAAAAAATATCATTGGCATCAAGGGTGTGCCTAAGCTGGTGGTGCTGCACCATCACCGTCCTGTGGCAGGGATGGTGGTGGAGGTGGTGGTCGAGGTGTCTGCTGGGTGGGTGGGTGTAATGGAGGCAGTCGCGCCAGGATCTGATTCAGGCAAGCCTGCATATCAGGGAGCATGGCGACACGAGACTGCACGGAACTGACCGTGGCAGAGAGAGCCCTGAAGTCTCCTCGGAGTCCACTAACAGCCCCCTCAAGAGCACGAAGGCTCTGAAGTAGAGTGTCAGGGGGTGGTGGAGCCGAGGGACTCACAGGTCGAACAGGTGATGTGTGGGGCTGTCTCTGGCGGGCAGCGTATAGGATGGGGCCAGCAGGGTAGTGTGGAAGGGGTGCTGTGCTTGGTAAGTGATGTCCAGCCTCGGTGCGAGGCTGGGACGTAGGCTGGGTCGAAGAGGCAGCAACATCAGCAGAAGTGGAAGGTAAAGTGTGCGACGATGAAGCAGGAGAGGTCAGTGACACAGAAGCGGGGACAGACGTCACGACACTCTCGGTGAAGACAGCTGCGGTGGAGACAGTCTCGCCAGTCTCTAAAATAGTGGTGGGACGCTCGGGGCTAAGAGATGTGATAGGCTCGACGGACATAGGCTCATCGGTGGTGGTGGTGGTGGTGGCAGACTCAGCAACGGTGCGCCCAACACCGACAGAAGGGTGGACAGAAGTGTCGGGAGGTGCAGAAAGTGCAGGCGCGGGCTGAGGGATCACGGGGTCAACAGGTGGTGCAGGGGGTGCATGTGTTGCAGGCTCAGTATCCTCAGCCTCAAGAACGTAGGCAGCGGGGATAAGGAGATCCATTGCTGGAATCCAATCCCCGTGGGCCGGTCCTATGTGTGTCCGAGCGAGGCTCAGAAGAACCATGTAGTCAGCACTAAAGGGGCTGTGCAACCACACCCAGTGCCTGTGACCGTGGGGACGAAGCATCTTCATCCGGGCCATAACAACTATCGATAGTTCGGTAGGGCCCGGGGCTCGACGTAAGTCGTCAGGGAGGTCCACGTCGGTCATAAGCGCTAGAAGCGTGATCAGACCGCCACAGCAAATAGGTGAGCGAGCGCCCACCAAAATGATGATGCGGTCTAAAAACCAGCTAGCAATATCAATCTCAACGGCGGGGACCAGGTCGTCGCTACCCCTATCGAGAACTCTAGGGCGAGTCATCGCGTAGAGCATATAGAGCTCAGGCGTAGACATCGTCCCAGGCTCGTACCTCGCCATGAAAGTAGTCGTCATGAGGCGCTGTGCAATGTGGAGGCAGGGGTGCAGGATGGCTGAGGCCTTGGCCCTACTAGGGTCAAAGCCAAGATGGGATCCCGTGATCCATGTCCAGAAGGTGGAGGTGTCGAACGACAGGGGGTGGGATGTGCGTGGGAGCGTAGGCACGGTCAGGGACAGGGACAGGGACAGCGGGCCACTGGAAGAATGCACGAAGCATGTCGAGAGTGATCTCGCACTCTTGATCCATCAGGCGGAATGTGCATCCTCCAGGGGTCCGGTCAATCGAGCTCAGGACCTCAAGTGTCGGACGGATATAAGTGTCCACCGACACCGCAAGAAAATCACGCCATCCCACGTTGTTGTACAACGTGAGAAGCCCCTCGAGTACCCCTAGGCGGTCAAGGTCAGCTAAGTGTGCGAACCTAGAGGGTACTATTGAGCGATGGCAGATACGCTCGAACCTGGTGCGTTGTGCATCGTTTCGAAACGTGATCCCCATCGGTCCGACGGCGGGAGCGAGTTTAGGGACATGATCGGCTGGGATAGGCTGTGTGGGTGGTGGTGGCGGTGGCGGGCTAGGTGGTGGGGAGTCCTCCCTAGCATGAGAGGGACCGGGGTCATCGGTCTGCCTCCGCTTGGGGGCGGATCCCCGCATGCGCGGCCTGGTGCGCGGCGGCATGTGTGCCGCGAGACGTGTCCCAACTCAAGTAAATACTGTGGTGTGCTAAATAATGGAACGAATGTACCTGAACACACCGCGAGAGCAATAGGTGATGCGTGCGAAGAGACGCCTCCACCGCGAAGCTAAAAACGCGTCCAGAAGCTCCCCAAAGCTCCCCCAAGATAGCCTGCAAATCAAACATGATATCAGCAGATAATATTCAAAATACACGGGGGAGATAGGGGATAATAGATAGATAAAGAATTTAATTTAAGTATGGGGCACAATGGGCGTACGGATCAAGAAAAATGGGAAGAAAAAGGAATTTTGGGGCAAATAGGGGACGAACGGCGTCGGCCGGCGTCGGGAGTGGTCGCCGGAGGTCGACAATGAGGAGGGGAGTCGTCGCCGGCGGTGGGGTGACGTTTGGGCCGGCGGCGAGCTCGAATCGGGCGAGGGTGCGACGGCAGCGGGCGAGGGGAGACGAAACGGTGCGGGCTCGGGCGAAGAAATTGGGATTTAGATGCGTTGAAATTCATGCCGAGCTCACTGCCGTTTATATAAGGAACGTTACGACTCGGCTGAGTGAACATGTCACTCGGCCAAGTGGCGTATCATAAAAAAAATTCAAAATCTCCCCGCCAAATACGACTCGGCTGAGTAGCTTTGGTTCACTCGGCCGAAGGGAGCAACTCCGTTCGGCCGAGTGGCACTGCCACTCGGTAATTTTTAGGCTCGGAGGGTATCTGTTTCACTCGGCCGAGTGACAAGTCACTTTCCCGAGTGGCAATTAAAACTAAAACTTACAGGAATTGATAGAGAGTTGGTCTCCAGAAACTTCCTTGTTTTGCGCTCCACTCGGCCGAGTGGAGTCTTTGCTCGGCCGAGTGGCATATGCTACTCGGCCGAGTGTCGTGCTGTTTTCTGCATCTGCACTCCGTTTTTGCTCCGGTCTCTGTTTTTCTTCGTCAAATCTATTTCTTCCTCCTCCTAAGGCCTGAACGCATTCCTGGAGCGCTCTTTCTTGCCTCTATCTTCCTCCATATGATTGATCTCCTTTTCTCCTTCTCCTGTCATAAGAATTAAAACCCGTTGTCAAGATTTTTATAGGCAATTGACTCAAAACGCTAGCAAAGTCTAAAACCAAAATAAAAATAATGCAAAAACCATCGGGTTGCGTCTCGACAAGCGCTCGTTTAAGGTCTTGAGCTCAACCCCTTTGGATTTTCAAATTAGCGTAGGGATGTTGGGTGCGTATGAGATGCACCCGTCGAATTTACCGGGAAGACCGCTCGGATTTGGATCGTGGTGGTGTGTGGCCTTCCTCAGTGCCCCTTCATCATGGACAATGTTGGGGGATGGCGCCCCCAAGCTTGAGCTTGTTCTAGTCTTTGACTTCACCGGTGACACCGATCTTCGAATCGGTGGAGCTTTCTTTGGATTCTTCAATGTCGAGAGCTTGCAAAGCTCTCGTATTCTTGCGACTTCAGCGTTGCCATCATCATTCGCCGTGGAGCTATTGGGAGAGTCCTCCAATGTCTCTTCTTCGCTCAAATCTTGGCTTTCTTCAAAGCCATCATGGTGGAGTGCACCGATGGAGTGGGGGATAGCCTCTTCAATGACCTCGTCAAGGAGGTCCACATAATCTAGCGCCTCATGATATGGCATGTGCTTCATAGCCTTTGGTATATGGAGCTCGACTTCAATGTTTCCGACATTCAAGGTAAGAGTCCCTTCCCGTACATCAACGATTACACCGGCGGTGGCGAGGAATGAGCGTCCAAGTATGAGCAATGTGTCACCCTCCTCCTTGATATACATGATCACAAAATCACAAGGCAAGCATATGCCTCCCGGAACTTGGAGTGGGATGTTCTCCGTGATCCCAACCGGCCTTGTAATCCGACCGTCTGCGAGTTGAATCCTCATGTCGGTTGGCTTTAAATCCGTGACGGTATTCAACTTCCGGAACATGGTGAGAGGCATGAGGCTCACACTAGCGCCCAAATCAACCAATGCTTTTTGTAAGGGGACGCCCCCTAGAGTGCAAGGAATCCGGAAGCTCCCGGGATCTTTAAATTTGGCGGGCTCCTTTTCCTTCCTAGTGAACCAAGTTCCTTGTTCCACAAGCATGATCTTCTCTTTCCTTTTCCTTCTCGTAATCAAGTCCTTTAAGAACTTCGCGTATGATGGGATTTCCACTATGGCATCAAGGAAAGGGATATTGAGGCCACCCCTCTCAAGTATTCGAGGAACTTGGCTAGCCTCTTCTCGATCTTGGCTCTAGCTTGCCGTTGAGGGAAAGGCACCTGTGGCATGAATCGGCGCTCATCAATAGGTTCCTCCTCTCTAGATTTTGCTCCTTCTTACGGCTCCTTCTCTTTTTCCACCTCAATTGCCGGCTCGCTCTCTTCTAGAATATCCACCACGGGTTCCTTGACTTGAGTCATGACGGGAGTGGTATCCTTCCCACCCCTTGTCGTTACCGCAACAATCGCGTTGATATGGCCGGTGTTGCCCCGTGGATTTGGCTCGGGTTGAGCCGGTAATTGTTGGTTGTTTCTATTGAGCAACGCAAGTTGCTCCCCAATTTGAGCGACGACGGTGGTAAGAGAATCTTGTCCCGCCTTCAACGTTGCGTTAATCTTTCTCTGCTCCACCATAAACTCCTCCACCTTAGCTTCAAAATCCGAACTTGGTTGAGCTTGTGGAGGGTTGAGATTTCTCCAACCTTGATTATACCCGGGTGGCCTATAAGGTCCCACTTGTTGCCTAGGCGGGAAGTTTTGTTGCTGTGGCCCCCTTGGTTGATAATTCGGTTGTGGTGGTGGAGCCCAAGCCTGAGGAGGTTATTGTGGCAGGGGGTTCAAGGCACCATCATTAGTAGCATAGGAAAAACCCGGATGGTTTCTAGCGGCCGGGTTGGCCCAATATCCGGAATTCCCCGCAACATACTGAATTTGCTCCAAAGCTCCTTCTCCATGCTCTCCTCCTACATACATGGCTTGGGATTGGTCTTGCCAATCACTCATATGGTTTGTCGGTGCGGATGTAAAAGGAGCTCCATGCGGCTCGGTAATGTATTTCTCCAATCTCTCCACTACCTTGTGGAGAGAGTCAAATTTGCTAGCAAGCTCCGATATGGCCTTGGCCTCATAAATACTCGTAGGCTTCAAGGAGGACGAAGAATGACCTCGCTCGTCGCCCCACTGTTGGTTGTTGGAGGCCATCTCCTCTGGCAAGGCCGTAGCTTCATCGAGGGTCTTTAACAAAATGGCTCCGTTGGCGGTAGCATCAATAATCTGTTTTATGCCCGGTTGGAGTCTATTGTAGAAACTGTGGACAAGCTCCCAATCCTCTATGCTGTGATGGGGGCATTGATGCTGCAAGTCCTTGAAGTGCTCCCATGCCTCATAGAGAGTCTCCTGCGGCCCTTGCTTGAAGGACATGAGAGCACTTCTTATTTTCACTGTCTTGGAGGGCGAGTAAAATTTGTCGACGAAGGCACTCGCCAATTCATCCCAAGTGGTGAAGATTCCTTCAGCCTGCGTCCTCAACCAATATAAGGCTTTGTCCTTGAGTGTGAAGGGGAAGAGGCGTAGTCTGATAGCATCTATGGAGACGCCCGGCATTTGGAAGGTGGCACATTTTAATAAAAAGAGCTGGATGTGGTAATGAGGGTTTTCATGGGAATTCCCATGAAAAGGGTCTTGCTGCATCAGAACTACCAATCCAGTCTTCAACTCGAAATTTTTGTCGGTCGCCAACTCCGGCATAGCTATGGACGAGGTCGTGGAGGAAGTCTTAAGCCAAAGCCTATCTCTAATGGAAATGATCCTCGCCATTCGCGCCGCCAATTCTTCGGCTGTCTCAGGATGGGTCATAAAATTCCCTTCCGTATCGAGTCTCCTCTCCGCTCTGATCCTCCTCAATGTACGTTCGATCTCCGGATCGTATAGTATTTCTTCGGGGTCCGCTGTGGATCTCATGTACATGCAAGGAAAAATAGAGTTTCAAATAAATAGTTAGCACAAAGGAAGGGTAAAATAAAAATAGAAATAATAAAACAAAAAGAAAAATAGCTAGGTAGGTAAAATCAAACACTATCGCCTCCTCGGCAACGACGCCAAAAACTTGATCGCGCCCCGGATACACACCCGGGACAGGACTCGCTAGTCTTTCCGCAAGCGCACGGTGTAGCGGTGAGTGGGTATCAAACACGAGGAGGGCAAATGACGGTGTCTTTTTCAATTCACCTGGCTATAAGAACAGTCGAGAAATATTCGCAATAAAGCGGTCACAATCGTTCAATTGTATAAAGAAAATATCAAATTAATAAAAACGCCTAGGGATAGGGAATCCCCGCTACAAACCGTATCTCGTCATTGTGATTCGTATGTTTCACAATTGCTAGACTTGAAATTCAGGTGAACTAGTTGCAACTAAATGTAGAACCAAGCTCACTCTCTCACGCTATTACCGGTCTATAGCAAACCTAGGGTAGGGCCCAATCTCTTGCAAACCCTAACCCAGGCAAGCTAGCGTGAAGGACAACATCATCGTTCAATTGTATCTCGAGCCCACTCTCGTGCAAACTCGAGCTACGACCTAGGTTGGGATAGTTCCTACCCGTCCAATCTCTTGCAAACAGGTATTGGTATAGAATTGCAATCGAAAACCCTAGTTTATGTCCAATCTCTTGCAAACTGATTCCAGATAAACCCAATTGTAACCCAATTCAAATTTCTAGGGCTTCCTATCGAGTTGGGATACAATCTCTTGTAAATCCCAATCGGTATGAATCCCTAGCTATTTGTATTTAATCAATCCCAACTAACCCTAATCAATTCTAGCAAGAATTTAACCAATTCATCACAAATTAGAAATAAGGTTCGTAGGGTTCATCCCTACGCCCTAAGAGGATAAAACTACTCACGATTCATAATGCAAATCATTAGAAATTCACTAATAAAAACAATAGAATTCATTGCAATAGACAATATATCAATAAAAATGAGGTTTTTGATAGAAAGAGAGACAAACCAATGAAGATTCAATAGCATCCAACAAAATAGAACTTTTTATCTCTCTCCAAAGAACTAAATCTAATCTCCTAAAAAGTAATCAAAAAGAGCTGCCAAAAAAATGAGAAAATCCCTCTAAAGTAGGTTAAAAACTGGGGTTAAATACCCCCAAAATCGCCCAAAAAACTGAGACAAAATTGCCCCTGCGCAGCTTGAAAATTGCACTTTACGCTACAAGCAGCACGGCTCACTCTGCCGAGTGACAAATGTCACTCGGCCGAGTGACAGACCCTGCCGGATTCTAGTAAGTCTGGACTTTTGGGGGTCGTCTCCTCGGGAGTCACTCGGTCGAGTGACTTTCTTCACTTGGCCGATGGGATTTATTCACTCGGCCGAGTCGGAACTCGGGACTGACTGACGGATTACAGTAACTTGGGAATTTTGGTTGCCGTAGTCTTGATGCCACTCAGGCGAGTGGTGTATCCGTGCTCGGCCGAGTGGTCTGGCGATGCTCGGCCGAGTACACGCTGATATGGAGTCTGTTGCGTGTCCGATCTGGCCGGCCGAGCGGGCTGTCGATGCTCGGCCGAGTGACTCCTTCACTCGGCCGAGTGGCATGCTGAAAATGCCCAATCTTCGTATTTTTGCTTCCTCGTCGCTCCTACGACGTTCTTTCTTCTTCCACTCCTCTCCAATCACAGAATTCCCCTCAAAAGAGTCACGGGTGACACTCTGGAGTGGGTGCATCTCAGAATCACTCCAAATCGCTCCAAATCTCCTGAAATACGACAAAAACAAGAAATCGTGAAAAGCATCGCAATATTGTCCAATAATCGTGAAAAACGTGATATGGGTGATCTAAATGGCATGCAAACAAGCAGAAAAAAGGTGTAAAATATGGAGTGATCAATTCTCCATATCTCTCAATTTTTAACCAAGTCTTCAATTTGCATGGCATTAGGATTTGAAAGTTGCACCAATTGATTTGAATCAATTTAAATATGGATTTGAATTGATTTCCTTCTTATCTTCCCATCTTTGACTTAGTCCAATATGTGTAGCCATATTCTCCATCTTTGACTTCGCCACTTTGCTAATGCATGGCATATTCTCCATCACTTTTACTTAGTCACTCTGTGAGTATTTGCGAGAGTGCCATTCCTAAAAATACTTAGCACACACATTAAATCGTTCACACACGTTTGTTATCATCAAACACAAAGTCATCGATCGTTGTATCAAACTACACGATGTATCCAATAATCTTCCCCTTTTGATGATGACAAACCAATATAAGATTTGAGCAATAACGATTCAAATGATTTCCTCTTGACATGTGTGTGTGAAGTGTGAAGATGGAGGATGTATGCAACATGCAACAAGTATGGAAATGATGTGCAAGCATACAAGCATGCAACAATGATGTTTCAAGCATTCAAACATGTATGCATGCTCCCTCTTTATTCATGCTCCCCCTTGAACCAATATTCACATATTCATTGAATAAATATTCACATATAAATCGTTCACAAATGTTTGTTATCATCAAACACAAAGTCATCGATCATTATATCCAACTACACGTTGTATCCAACACTAAGGAGTGCTTCTCTTTGGAGAACAATCCATAAGGATTACGTAAAACCCACCAAAGAAGATTTCGACAAGTGGACTCCCGCCGAGGTAAACAATGCCAAAGCAATTAATGCTCTTCAATGTGCATTGGATTTGGATGAGTTCAAAAGGATATGCACATGTAAGAGTGCATATCAAATATGGAACCATCTCATTGTCACCCACGAGGGGACAAACAATGTGTTAAATGTTGCTATACAAAACTTCGACATGTTTCAAATGCAGGAAGGTGAGAACATTGCAACGATGTACGGATGCTTCACCGACATCACCAATGAGCTTGAAGCTCTCGGACAAACATATACACAACAAGAGAAGGTAAGAAGGATAATCATGTCAATGACCTCAAAGTGGAAAAGAAGAGCTATTGCCATTGAGGAGGTCAATGACATGAAGAACTATGGTAAATCACATCGGTACTCTCATGCCTTACGAAGTAAGAAGGGAGAACCGATTGAAGATTAGAGGCATGATGAAGCAAACGAAGTCAAAGAAGAAGGTGTTAGCGTTCAAGGCTATCTCTTCATCCTCCGATAGTGATGAGTCAGAGTACGAGATGGATTTAGAAGAAATGGCGCTAATGGCAAAGAAGTTCCAATGCTTCTTCTGCAAAGGTAAATTCCCTTCCAAATCTAAATTTGATTCCACTAACAACTCCTCTTCTCTTTGTTTTAAGTGTAACAAGCTAGGGCACATCAAGAAGGATTGCCCAATGCTAAGGAACAAAGAAAATTGGAAAGCACCAAAGTACCACATGTCTGACAAATTCAAGAAGGACAAGAAGAAAGGACTCGTTGGGACTTTTGATGACTCAAGTGGAGATTCTTCAAACGAATCCGAGGATGAGAAGGGTGAGAGTCCACATATTTGCTTCTGACCGACGCCCCGTTTATGGTATGGGCGCGGTGTCGTTTTACCGTAAGTGCACGGTTAGTGTAGGGTGCGGGTTTATCGAACTCAGGGAGGTGGATGGCTTGAATGGCTACTAGCCTCGCCTAGGTTGTGTGCTAGCTACGCGGATAATATGGGTGGAAGTGTAGAAATAAAGAGAAGAAATAAAAAGACACGAAATGAATCCCCGCTAACACGGGCTAGAGCACTCATGACACTTGGCATTTGACTTGACCCAGGGTGAGACATTGCCCCAAAAGGTGGTACCTAGCGTCCATGGCCCGATATTCCGGTCGGTGCCTAGTACGCTAGGTCTACCCGGTTTTGGACGGTGGGCATTCCCATGTCCATTAACACCTTCCGCAACCAGGAGCATTAAGGCCACAATGATAACTCCCAACATTTCGTCCAAGCTGTTCCCACGCGTGAGGACTCTATGTCTACGCTAGGGGTGTGAGCTATGGCTAAGGAGTCAACCACCAAGTTTATTCCACCTTGGCCCGATAGTCAGAAGCGGTCTTTCTCCCGCCAATGACAATGAAACACCCCTGCGTAACCCTAATGGCCAAATAGGTCGAATATGATTTCTAGCAATACATCAAAGCGGATCTTGATTGGACAAGACACCGGACCCCAATTCCCAACACAACTAGTGTGTTGCCATACGAATTGGACTCAGATTGCTAGAAATCCCCATTGACACAATTCATCAAACACATGCCATTCAATCAAGTCAAACCTAGTTTTCCAAGCATCTATCCTACCCTAACCCGTATTAGGGTTCATCAAGAGCTACTCAATGATGAAGAACATAAAAGAAAGCAATAAAAATGACAAACACACATTCACCATTGAGCAAAATGAAAACAATACAAAACAATGGAAAATAAGAGAAAGAAATACTTATCTTGAGCTTGAATCTTCAATCCAATACAAGATTTATTGATCAAAAGACCTAATCTAAACTAACCTAAGCCCCCAGCAAAGAGGCTGAAAAAGCCCTAAAAACTGAAGAAGATGATCCTCCACAAATCGGCCAACATCGTGTATTTATAGCCCCCATCCGAAACCCTAACGGTTCGGGTCTAAAACCGCAGAAATATCACCACCCGATCGGTTGAAGAGTCAACCGATCAGGTGAGAGCTTTGAAGATCTTCAACCGAGCGCTGAGGCGAGCGGGTGGCTTCGTCGGTTCACCAAATGAGGAATTACAGCTACAGATGAACCGATCGGGTGATAAGTCACCCGATCGGTTAGAATTACGACCAAAAAGACAAAGACTTCTGTCGACTTCACACGGTCAGCGAACCATCGGGTAAGCTCTTCGGGTCGTCGCTTGGAAGATTCGGCTACAGATGAACCGATCGGGTGAGATGTCAACCGATCGGTTGGAATTCAGCACATTCAGACAGAGTGTTTCGTCAGTTCACCCGATTGCGAAACCGGTCGGGCGAGCTGCTACTCTTCTTTAGTTACCGTCCGGGTAGGATACGCGTGCATGAACCGATCGGGTGGATGTGTCCACCCGATCGGTTGAGGGCTGAAATATGGATTTATTCGTCGTTTGGCCCTCTGGATCGCGTGTGACTCCTCCCGTTGCTCTGGGGACTCATTATATCTTCTTTTTACATCCCCAACGTTGGAAATCTCCTGCATTCACACAAAAAGACAAAGAAGTGAAATAAAACTAGAAATCACAAGAAAACGGGTACGGAACGACGAAAAACAGTGGAAAATCACAAAGAAGACGTGCGTGAATATATGAAATATAAACGCACGTCAAAATCCCCCAAGCTAAACCCTTCCTCGTCCTCGAGGAAGACGAGTGAGAGTAGGAGCTTGAAGGGAAAAAATAGAGAGAGAGAAAGAAAGAGAAATCAAAATCCTAAATTGCCCGTCAGAGCCAACAAAATCAAACACGCCACACTAAGCAAGCATGCGACAAAAGACAACACTAAACCAAGGAATGTTAGTTCAAACAAGTGTCGTGGGCCCACGCAGTGAAGCGTGAGTGAGTGTGGTCGTGTGCTAGCAGATGGTGTCGCTATCTACGTTATGCAATAAGGCTCCATATACACATACCCAAAGAAAGACCCAAATATCGATTCAATTTGAAATTGCGGTGAATATTAGCTCAAGCATGCATGAGAAGAGTATAAGAATAGAAGCGTATCATGCATCGGGGATTCCCCAGCTAGGGACAAGGAAATCACCACACTATAGCCTAGATAATCGCTAAAAGGTCCCTATGCCAAGTGTTTTCGAAAACGATGGAGGTTGAGAAGATGTGGAGTAGAACACTCGGTGCAAATTCTCGCCTTCCCTTTATTCTCGAAAGGTAGGAAAATATTCACGCTGGAATTTTTTTGGGTTTTGGATATATGTATTTTTTTTGGATTTTTGGCTATGCATATATATATATATATATATATATATATATATATATATATTTCTTTCTTTTCTTTTTCTTTTTGGGTTTTTCTTTTCTCTCTTTTTTTTTGGATTTTTGGATTTTGGGTTATGTACACGTGTGTACTCTCCTAAGTGGGAGAACGGTACATGACGATGGGATTTGCACCAAGTAAAACAAAAAAAGAAATCGGAATCTAAACACTTGGGCAAAGGAGATATTTCGCTAATCAGAGCATAGGCTAAAATGGGTTATACTAGACCTTAATTGTGGAATCCCGACACATGCGAAATGAAGTATACGATATATATAGCATGCATATAGAAGCAGACAGTAGGAGCAAATACCGCAAATTAAAATCGAAGCATGATAATCTAGGGGTCAACCAAGGATATGTATATAAATCAACATCACAAAGTAGAAGCACACCACTAGCTAGTCACGAAACACGACTCACATAAAAGCAAAGTGGACCCACGAAGCATAAATGCAGTAGGACTCGACTTCTTAGGCTTAGTGAAAGTGGTTATCAAAGCCATGCTAGTGTGTGTGTGTGTGTGTGTGTGTGTGTGTTTCGGTGGCAATTCAACATATGGGGTCATCTCTAGGAGAGAGAGAACAAAAGATGAGAAGAAAAAGAAAAACACGATGGAAAACTACTCAAAAACGAAGAAAAATGACACAAATGACGTACGAAGTGTGACTCTGTAACGACCACTTTTCGTGGTACGTTGTTCGTGCATGTGCTTTTGGCCGTGCACGTGTTTATTTTAGACTTTATTTGATTGCGAACACTTTTGTGTGATATGCCGTTGTGAACGTCTCTGAGAGTATTAAATAGTAACACTATCTTGGAACGACACTTCTCGAGTCGTTTTTCCACAATTTAAACTTACTCGATGAGACGTGACGATTTTCACTTTTGACGGGAGACGTTTCTATTTTTAGTTTCGTCGTCCGACGTTGAATTTGAGATCCGTCTTCTTAGTTAGCTCACATTCGTCGTCACGATCACCACGATATTTATTTTATAATTTTTGGAGTTTATTTGACCACTTTTATATTTTTAACAAGTTTTATATTATTTTTAATAATTAATTTATAAATTATTTTCGGCCAAATAAAATTTATTTGAGTTTTAAACATTTTAAAGAATTTTTGAGGAAATTTCCAGCTCATTTGGACCAAGTCAAATCCTTGGGTGAGTTGGAGAAGTTGAATTTCAAATTTTAAATTGTTTTAAACTTCTAATCCTATTAGATTTAGCCCTAGACCAAGTCAACCCATCTACACTATATAAACAACCCCTAGGAAGACCCATTTTCGCAAGAAATTAGCCCTAGCCTCTTCCAAAACCAAAATTGGACGTTGCGACGATTCGTCGCAACGTTGCGACGTTCAGCCCCCGCACCGACCGAAGAAATCTCGCCCGTTCCCCCCGCTCCGACCGGTAGCCGCCCCCGCATCCAAGCCGCTCGCATCGCAGCTGCCCCGTTCGCCCGCTTCGACCGAGAGAAGCCCTCGGTCTGACCGAGGGCTTGGCTCGCATCCGCTCCGCATCCCCGCTCCGCACCGACCCGCCTTGTCGCCCCGCTCCGCACAGCGCCTGACCGATCGCCCCACCCGCAGCGACCGACGATTGCAACGTTGCAACGTTGCAACGTCGCAGCCGCCCGCATCCAAGCGCACGACCGACCCTCCCGACCGGTCTGACCGAAGGATCTCCCCGCACCCGCACTGCTGCACACCCCCAAGCGCCGCACAGCCCCGTTCTCTCGCAGCGACCGATAGGATCTCCCGCATTGGCTGGGTACGACCGAGAGCCACTCGTCGCAACCCCGCATCCGTCGCACCACTTGCCTCCGTGGGCCCCCCAAGTTCTCCAGAGGTATTGTGGGTCCCCCAAAGGTCCCTTGGACTACTGTGGGCCCCACCTAGGTGCGTTCTCTTCGACGACTTGCCGCGTACGACGTCGTCGCACGTCGTAGCCCGTCGTCGCACGTGCGAGCTTTGGAATCTGGAATCGTCGCCCGGGTTGATTGCTCTGAAATTTCCAGCGAGGAATCTAATTGGAATCTGGACTTGGAGCGCGATCTTTTATTCCAACCCCCGGCGTCGCTACCCGACGCCGGTGTAGCTTTCGCGTCGTGTTGAGGTAACGTTTTGCACCCCTAGGACCCCCAACCCAATTGCATGTTAACCAAGACTAAAAATCAGTATTTTAAAGTATTTTAAATGTTTTAGCAATCACTAATCAAGATTAATAAAACGGATGTAGGCCGGTGGACTTGTGCACGTAGGAATCGTGACTTTGGACACGTTGGACGGTGTTTTCTTGACGTGATAGTTGCAGGCAAGTGAAACTTGCCAACTCTTGCTTAGGGCCTTGTTTTTAGGCCACTTCCTTGTTTTTAGCGTAAAAGAGACTAGTCAGTGAAATGATAGCTGGCTAGACGCCTACTTGATCTAGTTTGACAACGAGACTAGATCCGTCACCTAATTGATCTAGCTTGACAACGAAGCTAGATCCAACCCTTAAACTTGTTGTTCATGCATACTAAACTGTCACGTTTACTTTCTTTACTTGTACGCCTTACTACTTGTCTTGTCATGTCATCCATGCATTGAATGTCGCATTCGTAGCACACGCTACAATACTTGTACTTGTACTCCCTTGACTGGCTAGGTGCACCCCTAGACCAGCAAGATAAAACACTTCCTGGCTCGTGTTCCAGAAGCGAGCATTCCCGTTCGGGGGTAAGGCCCTGGCTCGACACACGTGGAGGGGTAGGGATAAACGATCACTTGAGCTTAGGAGTTGGCCCGCGCAGCCACTCTAGCCAAAAGGCGGAATCTCTGTGCACGAGGTGCTTACTTTCCTTGTCTTGTACTAGTCTTGTGAATGATTCATGTAATACTTGTCATCCATGCCATGCCATGCTCGAACTTTACTTTACTTTACTTTACCTGCTGCACTCATACTTTAACTGCCATGTCATCGCATCATGCTAGAACTGCTAGGTTGCTCTACTTGTACCTACTTTCAGTTTCATTGCACAAGTCTTCCAGACTTGCTGACATGTGCCCCTTGCTCTTTTGGGTGTCACATGTTAGACCCTGAGCCAGAGACAGTTGTTGAGGACGAGGTGGTTGCTGACACTGAGCCTGCGTTCGTCGAGGAGTTCGTGGACACCGGAGACCAGTTTTAGAGACTGTTGGCGTTGCTTTTGCTTTAGGTTGCTGTTAGTTGTCGGTGCTTGAACCATTACTTTGTTTCAGTATTTTGTACTTTTGTTGGCCATGCTGGGCCTCTTTTAGACTCTTTTCTTTTAGCCTGGTGGTTTTGTTTCTGTGATGTTGAAATTTATTATTATGGATATTCTGAGATGTTTCTTTTGTCTCTTTTCATTATTATTATCTTTGTTTCGTTTCGCGTTGCAAGGACCTGCAGTTTAAATTTGACTGACACTTATCGGACTTGCAGCTTTGTAGCTTCAAGTCTGAGCGGACCTTCTCACGCTTCGCCTCCAAGTTTTTGGGAAGCGGGGCGTGACAGGTTTTGTTGGTGGCCCATGCAGGTCCAATCTTGCAATTGCGAATTAACGGAACAACGATAGTAACGGAATGTCCATTAAATAAATTACAACATCTAAGTCATTAAGCTATATGGAGTCTAAACTTTTGTCCGTTTTCTATGTCGTTAGATGGCGAGAAGACGACAGACTCGAGTTGGTGGCGGACTTACTCTGAAGACTTACTATTTCTGTGGCAAGACCGGGCACATCAAGGAGCAGTGCAGAAGATTTCTAGGCCGGTGTTTGATTTGTGGTGCTGCTACTCATTCAGAGAAGGATTGTCGACATGCAAATCAATTGCGGAAGGCATCGGGGGGAATTCCGCAGAAGGAAGCACCAGTAACTGGGCCAAGTCGGAAGGTGTGCCATCATTGTAGCAAGACTGGTCATGAGAAGAAACAGTGCAGGAAGAGGCTGGGCCAGTGCCTGATTTGTGGAGATCCTACTCATACTATGAAGGAGTGCCCGAGCTCTAAGGTACCTTGGAAGGATCCCGTTGCCGCACAGCCGTTGCAACAGAGAGTACCTGTACCTGCAGGTCGTGGAGCACCTCTCGCTCCTCAGAAGCAGGCTTTTCAGCAGGCCATGCAGCCGAGGAGGCAGGCGTACCTGATGACGGCAGTGGAGAGCGAGACTGTGGATGAGGTTATCGCATGTAACTCTCGACCTAGTTGCTTCTCCCCTTAGTTAGTCCTGGCTTGCTAAATTATGCTTGCATATGATTGTTTGCAAAAATAGGGTTGATTGTTAGACTGTTAATTAGAGCCCTCGCTGAGAATTGATTTAATCATCATAGGAGTTACCTTAGTGGTCCTCGTTTACCCCTGACCATATCAAGACTTCTAGAATTTCATTCTGTCGTTCGTTTGGGTTCATCGGTTTCGGACCAAGCTGAACGCATTCCATTACCGCCTAGCCCCCTTAGAAAGACCGAGCGCTAAGTTTCTTAAGCTTTAGTTGGGCGACCGTAGGAGTTTTCCCATAGGTATCCTGGGCCATGTCCTAGGCGTATGTATGTTTTGAACATCTGACCGTTTTCCTTGCCTCGATTCCCGAGACCGCCTCATGACAATCATCGTCAATTTTCAAATTTCCCCATAACAAATCTTGAATTTTCTGAAAGTATTTTCTTTTTGACTTCCTCTTTCCCTAAGCTTTAAATTTGTTCAAATTTTAATATGTATATATGCTTATACTTCATGCTCCTCGTTGATTTAAATTTTTAAAAAAAAAACTTTTGTCGAAATTTTTGAATAATAGTTTATAATACTTCTTCAGCCTACACTTTTGTACCTATGAAAATACATATTTCCTTTCATATATTAATTTCTTTCTGAACTATACTTTAGCCTTGCCCAATTCGATTTATAAATTTTCTTCTTACTTGTGTTATTCGAATGGTACGTCGTGGCTACTTTAATATACTTTCAAGCCACCTGGAATTTCAACTTTTAGCCAGTCAGTTTTATGCTCATCGTTTTCGCTATTTCAAAATTTTAAGAAATTACAACTCCTGACCCAGGCCTCCCATAGTTTGGTTTTAAAGCTTTACTACCAATTTTGATAATTCTACCACCAAGTTATTAATATTATCTTTCCACTTCCCCTACGTGCTTTTAGAAAAAAAAAATTTCAAGACTAAATAGAATTTCAATTATTTTTATATAACTGTATCAGGTTCGTTGTGCTCGTATGCTAAAGACCTTGTGTAAATCAGTTTTTCATTTTTGCAAATCCTAGTTCCTTTGAAAAGCAGCTTCAATATTGATTATTTTAAAATTTTTCATAACCTAAAAGTTTTGAAAGCATTTAACATGAGTTTGAATCCTTCCGTTACTTGATTTTCTTCTTTGACTTTCACAAACATTATATTAAACTACTGCCGTATAATATTTTCTAAACCACGTCCTTAATATTCATGTAAATGATTTTACTTCCTTTTATAATGATTTTTTTTTAAAAAACCAATAGACCATTTTCTCTTATTATGGATATTCGACTCAAACTTATTTTGAAACAACACGTTTTATCGATCTCCAAATATTTCTTCCCAGGCGAGGATTTCAACTTTTGAAGCACGACAGTTTTCAAATTTCGCAATGTTGGCTTGAATGAGTATACTCTCCCATGGTATATTAATGGTTGCTTATTGTGTGTTATATATACTCGGAGTTATTCATGAGTGTGAAGATGTTTGCATGTTGGTAGTTACAGTTTGGTGTGTGGGTAGCTATACCATACTAGGGATGCCTGTGTATATGAGGTTTAGTGGGGAGTACCTAATAGGGTGTAGGTAATTGGGGGATACTTATAATGGTTGAAGCAATATGCTGGTAAAACTATATGTATGCTAGGTGTGATAATAATAATAGGTGTTGGTACACCAGTTATAGGTAGTAGGCTATGGTGTGAATATGTATGTTACATGTGAGTGATTATACGATGAATACGTGTGCATGTATTAGGGAGTGTATTATAATTATATGCGTGTGCTGATGTCTGTGTTATTATTATAGTATATAGAGTGATTGAACTATGTGAGTATTACATGACTAAACATTAAGTGTGATTGGCTTATGGTATGTATATGGTTGTATGGGTAGACATATATATATATATATATATATTTGAATGGTATCGGTATATGTATAAATGTCGTGTTACGTATATAGAATATTCTGATATGTGTATTGAGTCTCACTCAAGCTTGAGTGGGTATACTCTAAGTATATTGAATGTATGTCTGAAGTTTGAATATAGCGATGTTTGATGTATGTATAGTGATAGGAGTGTTTGCGCCTGGTTGTGTTACGCACATGATTGTGGGTCGCTATACCAGTATATAGTTATAGGGTTGGTCTTGTGGTATAGTTATTTATTAGGGCTTGCTCGTGTGAACGTATGTGTACTAGCTAAAACTAGGTGTGTAAGTGTGCTAGTTATATAATAATATGATTGGTATACATGAATGAAAAGTTAGCGTGTATGGGTGTGCACCATGCACGGGTAAGTATGTGCTTAATTATAGGTATTGATGACTATGGCATATATGGCGTGTCGTAAATACAGTTATAGGACCGTACGTAATGTGAATTTATGGTGAAATATTTGAATACAATTGAATGACTAGCTATATTATGAAATTATAGTAGTGGTGAATTTATATTAGATATAGTGCACTTGATTTAACAATGGTATGGTGTGACTATATGTGTTGAGATGTTTGGTATTGGACGAATATTAGAGGGTAGTATACCCTTGATGTTTGTGCATAGGTAGCTATCTATACGTAGAGCAATGATTGTATTTGCTAGTGTGAGATCCTACTTATATGAGTATCTGAAATATTGTTTTGTGTTTAGGGAAGTAGTAAATATATAAGGGATGTATGCTTATATATATGATTGAAATACATGTATGGAATTGTCTGACTATAATAAGTATAAGTGTATAACGTATGTGAATGTAATAGCTATATAAGCACTTGTAATAGCTATACCTAGTGCGTATATAAGCACTTGTAATAGCTATACCTGGTTTGAAATATAATGTGACTTGATTTGGGGTAGTTATTAGAGCGACTAAATATATTAGAAAGTCCGAGGACGGACTTTATTCTAAGGTGGGGAGGATGTAACGACCACTTTTCGTGGTACGTTGTTCGTGCACGTGCTTTTGGCCGTGCACGAGTTTATTTTAGACTTTATTTGATTGCGAACACTTTTGTGTGATATGCCGTTGTGAACGTCTCTGAGAGTATTAAATAGTGGCACTATCTTGGAACGACACTTCTCGAGTCGTTTTTCCACAATTTAAACTTACTCGATGAGACGTGACGATTTTCACTTTTGACGGGAGACGTTTCTATTTTTAATTTCGTCGTCCGACGTCGAATTTGAGATCCGTATTCTTAGTTAGCTCACATTCGTCGTCACGATCACCAAGATATTTATTTTATAATTTTTGGAGTTTATTTGACCACTTTTATATTTTTAACAAGTTTTATATTATTTTTAATAATTAATTTATAAATTATTTTCGGCCAAATAAAATTTATTTGAGTTTTAAACATTTTAAAGAATTTTTGAGGAAATTTCCAGCTCATTTGGACAAAGTCAAATCCTTGGGTGAGTTGGAGAAGTTGAATTTCAAATTTTAAATTGTTTTAAACTTCTAATCCTATTAGATTTAGCCCTAGACCAAGTCAACCCATCTACACTATATAAACAACCCCTAGGAAGACCCATTTTCGCAAGAAATTAGCCCTAGCCTCTTCCAAAACCAAAATTGGACGTTGCGACGATTCGTCGCAACGTTGCGACGTTCAGCCCCCGCACCGACCGAAGAAATCTCGCCCGTTCCCCCGCTCCGACCGGTAGCCGCCCCCGCATCCAAGCCGCTCGCATCGCAGCTGCCCTGTTCGCCTGCTTCGACCGAGAGAAGCCCTCGGTCTGACCGAGGGCTTGGCTCGCATCCGCTCCGCATCCCCGCTCCGCACCGACCCGCCTTGTCGCCCCGCTCCGCACAGCGCCTGACCGATCGCCCCGCCCGTAGCGACCGACGATTGCAACGTTGCAACGTTTCAACGTCGCAGCCGCCCGCATCCAAGCGCACGACCGACCCTCCCGACCGGTCTGACCGAAGGATCTCCCCGCACCCGCACTGCTGCACACCCCCAAGCGCCGCACAACCCCGTTCTCTCGCAGCGACCGATAGGATCTCCCGCATTGGCTGGGTACGACCGAGAGCCACTCGTCGCAACCCCGCATCCGTCGCACCACTTGCCTCCGTGGGCCCCCCCAAGTTCTCCAGAGGTATTGTGGGTCCCCCAAAGGTCCCTTGGACTACTGTGGGCCCCACCTAGGTGCGTTCTCTTCGACGACTTGCCGCGTACGACGTCGTCGCACGTCGTAGCCTGTCGTCGCACGTGCGAGCTTTGGAATCTGGAATCTTCGTCCGGGTTGATTGCTCTGAAATTTCCAGCGAGGAATCTAATTGGAATCTGGATTTGGAGCGCGATCTTTTATTCCAACCCCCGGCGTCGCTACCCGACGCCGGTGTAGCTTTCGCGTCGTGTTGAGGTAACGTTTTGCACCCCTAGGACCCCCAACCCAATTGCATGTTAACCAAGACTAAAAATCAGTATTTTAAAGTATTTTAAATGTTTTAGCAATCACTAATCAAGATTAATAAAACGGATGTAGGCCGGTGGACTTGTGCATGTAGGAATCGTGACTTTGGACTCGTTGGACGGTGTTTTCTTGACGTGATAGTTGTAGGCAAGTGAAACTTGCCAACTCTTGCTTAGGGCCATGTTTTTAGGCCACTTCCTTGTTTTTAGCGTAAAAGAGACTAGTCAGTGAAATGATAGCTGGCTAGACGCCTACTTGATCTAGTTTGACAACGAAACTAGATCCGTCACCTAATTGATCAAGCTTGACAACGAAGCTAGATCCTACCCTTAAACTTGTTGTTCATGCATACTAAACTGTCACGTTTACTTTCTTTACTTGTACGCCTTACTACTTGTCTTGTCATGTCATCCATGCATTGGATGTCGCATTCGTAGCACACGCTACAATACTTGTACTTGTACTCCCTTGACTGGCTAGGTGCACCCCTAGACCAGCAAGATAAAACACTTCCTGGCTCGTGTTCCAGAAGCGAGCATTCCCTTTTGGGGGTAAGGCCCTGGCTCGACACACGTGGAGGGGTAGGGATAAACGATCACTTGAGCTTAGGAGTTGGCCCGCGCAGCCACTCTAGCCAAAAGGCGGAATCTCTGTGCACGAGGTGCTTACTTTCCTTGTCTTGTACTTGTCTTGTGAATGATTCATGTAATACTTGTCATCCATGCCATGCCATGCTCGTACTTTACTTTACTTTACTTTACCTACTGCACTCATACTTTAACTGCCATGTCATCACATTATGCTAGAACTGCTAGGTTGCTCTACTTGTACCTACTTTCAGTTTCCTTGCATAAGTCTTCCAGACTTGCTGACATGTGCCCCTTGGTCTTTTGGGTGTCACATGTTAGACCCTGAGCCAGAGACAGTTGTTGAGGACGAGGTGGTTGCTGACCCTGAGCCTGCGTTCGTCGAGGAGTTCGTGGACACCGGAGACCAGTTTTAGAGACTGTTGGCGTTGCTTTTGTTTTAGGTTGTTGTTAGTTGTCGGTGCTTGCACCATTACTTTGTTTCGGTATTTTGTACTTTTGTTGGCAATGCTGGGCCTCTTTTAGACTCTTTTCTTTTAGCCTGATGGTTTTTTTTCTGTGATGTTGAAATTTATTATTATGGATATTCTGAGATGTTTCTTTTGTCTCTTTTCGTTATTATTATCTTTGTTTCGTTTCGCGTTGTAAGGACCTGCAGTTTAAATTTGAGTGACGCTTATCGGACTTGCAGCTTTGTAGCTTCAAGTCTGAGCGGACCTTCTCACGCTTCGCCTCCAAGTTTTTGGGAAGCGGGGCGTGACAGACTCCCCCCAAGCTGAAACTTGCATTGCCCTCAATGCAATAATAGTTTATACGGGAGGGTAAAGAAAATGGGGGGTGCGCACCGACCCAAAAAGTGAAAGACAAGAAAAACACATGAACGAAACTAAAAAAATAAAGAAATAGGAACACTCAAATAAAAGATATAAAACACGACAAAAGAACACATAGACACAGACACATAACAACGACACGCGAAAACATCCACACAAATCGATTTCCCCTAAGCTGAACATGACAATACTAGCGAAATGATATGATCAATGTGATGTAGAAAAAATGTTAGGGGGAAGATCGGAAAAGAAAAAGAAAGAAATCGAAATGCAGGAGAGGACGAGTCCTCGTCCTCCTTGGTAGAGGATGGGGGTGAAATGATAGAAGGGCACGACATGAAGGGTTATTATGATGCAAAAGAAAATCCTAGATACGCTCCCCTCACTAATGAGAGGAGACGAGATTATTCAAATCTAAACTAAAAAGCGGTAAATTTTTACACTACTGGATTAGGATACACCTGAGCATAGGTGGATCCAAGATCTGGAGTGGGGCAGGTAGCTGCTCTAACTGCTCCTTCTGTGGCTCCGCCAGAAGCACTGTGCCACGTGTGCCAATGGACCAAGCAATGCACCTCCAAGCATCCCTCGTAGGTGTCCACCTGTGACCTGCAAAGGACGAGGTGCATTAGTCCATGGCAAGAAATTATTTCCAGAAATAAATGTATCCCAGAGATAATCGTCAACATAAGATGGAAAAATAATAAAAGGGTGACGAATACTCCCTGAGAATGGGTCGCTATCCTCTATACTAGCGACGACCAAATCCTCTCTCTCCATGAGAAGTGGCTCTCCAGGTGGTGACACACCGCAGCATACCTCAAGGGAAGTAGATCCTGTGTCCTGCGAGAGATATGGTGTGTCAAATATATATGAGTCTAAAGAAATAGGAAGTGAAAAGCGAGACTCAAAAGTGGAGTGAGAGTGAGTATGAAAATCTCCCTAAATAGGGGCAGTATGCTCAAGTAGATGCTCAGCCGCAGAAGAAGTGGAGAGCGACGGTAAAGGTAGATGTGACTCGGGCTCCATGGAGTGGACCATCGCATCCAAGGCTCATGCACATTCTCCTCGACGATATGCTCATACTCCACCATCTGCCCGATGTCCTGAATGACATCTTCGTGGTTGACCACAGACCAAGGAAGAAGCTGCGACAGAGATGGCTGTGGAGGTGGATGTAGAGCGGACCCCTCGTATGTGGTCATGGTGTCCTCATCCTCACGCACATCCTCCTCGCCGGTATGCATAATCTCTGTAAACTCCTCAGTGCTCTCATAGGACTCATGTGGGGTATCCAAATCAAGACGAGAAGTCTCTCCCACAGATCCTATAGAAATCACCAAGTGGTAGTGTTGGAAAAATGGGGTATCGGTATGAGATGTGTATATGGTGGCTGATGAGGTGGTGGTCTCAACCATGAAAGTGGGTATATCCTCTCCTTCATCCCCTCTCCTTGGTGTAGGCTCGGTGATTGGTGCCATCAAGTTTTGTAACAATTGGCCTTGGTTAAACATGGCACTTTCAAGGAGAGACACGAGGCTTGATTCTTCTTGTGTTGGTGGAGGGTTATAAGGTTGAGGAAATAGATGGGAGGTGTTTGGGTTAAGGTTGTGGGAAAATGTTTGGCCTTGGTGTATGGGGATGCTCTTAAGCGTAAATGGGCAATCATAATACATGTGCCCAACCATTCCACAAGTCTCACAAACCACAACGGAATGAGGATCGTATCCTCCCATCTGAGCATCGAAATTTGATCTCCACATGGTAATAGTAAAGATACCTGGACAACAAAAATAAGAAAACTAGAGAGGAGTGTCAATAGTACAAGATAATAACAAAAAGAAAATATAATGGTGGGGGAAAAATTTCTTGGTTATTGTGTATTTTTTTTGCGTATTCTAACGAACCCAAGCTAAGCTAATATCAAACCGAATGCCTCCCCGGCAACGGCGCCAAAAACTTGACCGGCGCCCCGTTTACAGTATGGGCGCGGTGTCGTTTTACCGCAAGTGCACGGTTAGTGTAGGGTGCTGGTTTATCGAACTCAGGGAGGTGGATGGCTTAAATGGCTACTAGACTCACCTAGGTTGTGTGCTAGCTACGTGGATAATATGGGTGGAAGTGTAGAAATAAAGAGAAGAAATAAAAAGACACGAAATGAATCCCCGCTAACACGGGCTAGAGCACTCATGACACTTGGCATTTGACTTGACCCAGGGTGAGACATTGCCCCAAAAGATGGTACCTAGCATCCATGTCCTGATATTCCGGTCGGTGCCTAGTACGCTGATCACTCCTTATTTTACACCTTTTTCCCGCATGTTTGCATGCCATTTAGATCGCCCAAATCATGTTTTTCACGACATATCGACGATATTGCGATGCTTTTCACGATTTGTTGTTTTTGTCGCATTTTAGGTGATTTGGTACGATTTGGAGTGATCTCGAGATGTGCTTACTCTAGACGGTCACCAACGACCTCCCTGAGGGGTATTATGCTGTTGGAGAGGAGCGGAAGAAGAACGGACGTCGCAGGAGCGACGAGGAGGCCAATACAATCAGATTGGGCATTTTTTGTGTCCCACTCGGCCGAGTGGAGGAGCCACTCGGCCGACCAGCGAGACACTGCTCGGCCGACCAGATCAGACACGATTTACCTGTGCACTCGGCCGAGCACCGAAGACCACATCGGCCGAGTGACGACATCACGTCCGCCTGAGTGGCGCCCAGACGAAGCCCTTCCAAAACATCCAAGTTACTGTTTTTCGGCTGCCTGAACTTCAGAAGACCCACTCGGCCGAGTGGTTAATCCCGTCCGCCCGAGTACTATGAAGCCATCGGCCGAGTGACGACAACTTACTCGGCCGAGCCGCCCCCAAAGTAGAGACCCCTGAAGGCCCCGACTTACTGGAAAATTACAGGGTTTTCGCTCGGCCGAGCGACTTTTGTCACTCGGCCGAGTGCGATGCGCTGCCTGTAGCGAAAACTGCGGAAAACAGGCTGTGCAGGGGTATTTTGGTCACAGTTTTTGGACGATTTTGAGGGCTATTTAAACCCTGTTTTTACCCTAGTTTGAGAGCCTCTCTCTTAGATTTTGTGCAGCTTTTTAGATTAGTTTTTAGCTTTATTCTTGAGATTGGAGAGGAGACAAAGATTGGAATTTTGTTGGATTAATTGAAGAACTCCATTAGTTTGCATCTCTTTTCCTTAAAAATTCTATTTTTATTGCTTATCTCAATATTGTGATGAATTCCATTGCTTATTTCAACGATTATTTTTGTGATCTTGCTATGATTTGTGAGTAGTCTCCATGTCTTGGGGCGTGGGGATGAACCCTACAAGCCCAACTTCATATTTGTGATGAATTCGTAGAAATCTTGCTAGAATTGATATCTAGGGATTAGGTTGGGATCAATTTACTACGGATGGCTAGGTATTCATATCAATTGGGATTTGCAAGAGATTGGATCCCAATTTGATAGGAAACCCTAGAAATCCGAATTGGGTTGGAGTCGGATTTTCGAAGCATCGGTTTGCAAGAGATTGGACCGATACTAGGATTTCCGGTTGCAATTCCGTGCCGATACTCGTTTGCAAGAGATTGGACGGGTAGGAACTATCCCAATCTAGGTCGTGGACCGAGTTTGCAAGAGATTGGGCTCGGTGCGCTATTGGACGATGATGTTGATCCTAATGCTAGCTTCCCTAGGCTAGGGTTTGCAAGAGATTGGACCCAAACCTAGGATAGCTATAGACCGGCAACAGCGCGAGAGCGTGAGCTTGGTTCTACATTCAGTTGCAACTAGTTCATCCAAATACTCATTCAAGCAATTTTGATACCGATAAACCGCATTTATGAAATACGGTGAGTAGCGGAGATTCCCCAGTCCCTAGACGTTCTTTATTTGATTTGATATTTCCGCATTTTTGTCTGACGATTGTGACAGGATCGCCAAAGGCAAATTTCTCTCTTAGATAGCCAGGTTGATTGGAACAAGCACGTTCATTCGTCCTCCCTGTGTTCGATATCCCGCTTGCCGCTATACCGTGCGCTTGCGGTAAAACTACAACCGTTCTTTGGGTCACATCCCGGAGCGATCAAGTTTTTGGCGCCGTTGCCGGGGAGGCAATTGCGTTTGATTCTTTCTCACCCTAGCTATTTCTTTTTTTTATTATTATTATCATTATTTTTATTTCTTATTTCTTACCTAGCCCTTCCACGGTACTAATCATTTCTTTGAAACTCTGTTTCCCCTGTGCATGTACACGAGATCTACGGCGGACCCTGAAGCTTTATTATTTGATCCCGAGATCGAACGTACCGCGCGGAGACTTAGAGCGGAAAGGAGACAAAATCCAGAAGGGCGGTTTATGACCAACCCGGAAACTCCTGAACAATTGGCGGCAAGGATGGCAATGCTAATTTCTATTCGCGATAGGCTTCGGCCTAAGACTTCTTCTACTACCTCATCCATTGCCATGCCGGAGTTAGCGGCTGACAAGAACTTCGAGCTAAAGACTGGATTGGTGGTTTTGATGCAACAAGACCCATTTCATGGGAACGCCCATGAGAACCCCCACTACCACATCCAATTATTCTTGTCGAAGTGCGCCACATTTCAGATACCGGGGGTCTCCATCGATGCCATCAGACTGCGTCTCTTCCCTTTCACACTAAAGGACAAGGCACTATACTGGTTGAGGACGCAAGCTGAGGGTGTCTTCACCACTTGGGACGAGTTGGCGAGTGCATTCATTGACAAGTTCTATCCGCCATCCAAGACGGTGAAGATCCGGAGCACTCTCATGTCCTTCAAGCAAGGACCACAGGAGACGCTCTATGAAGCTTGGGAGCGTTTTAAGGATTTGCAGCATCAATGCCCGCATCATAGCATTGAAGACTGGGAGTTAGTTCATAGCTTCTACAATGGTCTCCAACCGGGGACCAAACAAATTATTGATGCCGCGGCGAATGGTGCTATCTTGTCAAAGACTCCCGAGGAAGCTTCGGCCCTAATTGAGGAGATGGCCTCAAATAATCAACAATGGGGCGATGAGCGAGGACACTCTACGTCCTCCTAGAAGCCGACTAGTATCTATGAGGCGAAGGCCGTGGCGGAGCTTACGAGCAAATTTGATTCTCTCCACAAGGTAGTGGAGAAATTGGAGAAGTTTATCACTGAGCCCCAAGGAGCCCCATCCACCTCCGCACTGACTAACCAAATGTGTGATTGGCAAGACCAATCTCAAGCCATGTATGTGGGAGGAGAGCAAGGAGAAGGAGCCTTGGAGCAAGTACAATATGTCGCGGGGAACCAAGGATATTGGGCCAATCCGGCCGCAAGAAATCATCCCGGATTCTCCTACGCCAACAATGAAGGAACTTTGAACCCGCCACAACCGCCACCTCAACAAGCCCGACCACCACTACCACCCTAACAACAAAACTATCCACCAAGGGGGCCTACTCAACAAAATTTTCAACCTAAGCAACAAGTTCCACCATATAGGCCGCCCGGATACAATCAAGGGTGGAGGAATCAAAATCAAAACCCTCCACAAGCTCAACAACGATCCGACTTCGAAGCTAGAGTGGAGGCGTTTATGGTCGAGCAAAATAAGGTCAATGCTAGCTTGAAGGCGGGGCAAGACTCTCTTAATACCGTTGTGGCTCAAATATCGGAGCAATTAGCGTTGCTAAATCGAAACACTCAACGATTGCCGGCGCAACCCGAGCAAAACCCACGGAGCAACACCGGCCACATCAATGCCGTAGTTGCCGTTACTACTAGAGGCGGGAAGGACACCACCCCTGCCATGATTCCTACCGAGGAGCCCGTGGAGGAAAGTTTGGAGCCGATTGAGCCGGTAGTTGAAGTTGATAAGGAGAAGGAGCCACAAGAAAAGGAGAAATCTAGAGCGGAGCAATTGATCGAGGAGAGGTGCTTCATGCCGCCGGTCCCATTCCCCCAAAGACTAGCGAGAGCGAAAATGGAGAAAAGGCTAGCGAAGTTCCTCGAGTATCTAAGAGGAGTTAGCCTCAATATTCCCTTCCTCGACGCCATCGTGGAGATCCCCACATATGCTAAATTCTTGAAGGACTTGATTTCGGGGAGAAAGAGGAAGGAGAAGATCATGCTAGCCGAGGAGGGCTCTTGGTTTACCAAGAGAGAAAAGGAATCGGCCAAATTTAAAGATCCGGGGAGTTTTCGGATTCCTTGCACCTTGGGCGGCGTCCCTCTTCAAAAGGCGTTGGTTGATCTAGGGGCTAGTGTGAGCCTCATGCCTCTCTCCATGTTCTTAAGGCTAAACACCGGGACAAAGTTGAAACCCACCGACATGCGCATTCAATTAGCCGATGGACGGATAACAAGGCCGGTGGGGATCGCCGAAGACATCCCGCTACAAGTCCCGTGGGGAATATGCTTGCCATGTGACTTCGTGATCATGGACGTTAAGGAGGAGGGAGATACTTCATTGATACTTGGACGCCCGTTCCTCGCCACCGCCGGAGTGATTGTCGACGTGCGCGAAGGTACCCTAACTTTAAATGTCGATAACATCGAGGTGGAGCTTCACATTCCTAAGGCTATGAAGCACATGCCTTACCACGAGGAACTTGACTACATGGACCTCCTTGATGAGGTAATTGAGGAGGCGATCCCCTACTCAATTGGCGCTCTTTTCGATGAAGATTTCGAGGAAGGCCCGGATTTAAGCCAAAATGAGAAGATAGATGATTCCCCCGACTTCTCCGCTGAAATTGATGAAGGCGACGCTGATGTCGCAAAGATTCGAGAGCTCTGTAAGCTCTCGAAATTAAAGTCTCCAAAGAAAGCTCCTCCGGTACGGAAATCGGCATCACCGGTGAAGCCGTTGACCGGAGCAAATGCTAGCTTGGGGGAGCCTCCCCCCAACACTATTCGAGATGGGAGACCACCGAGGGAGAACACGCCACCACGTCCAAATCCAAGCGCGCTCCCCGGAAAGTTTGATGGGTGCATCTCATATGCACCAAACATCCCGCATTGATTGAAAATTATAGGGGGTCGAGCTCACGACCTTAAACGAGCGCTTGTCGGGAGGCAACCCGACGGTTTTTTCTTTATTTTCACTTTTTCTTTATTTTCGTTTTAGAAATTTTTAGTGTTTTGAGTCGTTCGCCCAAAAATTTTGTGATAACGGGTCCTATTTTTCTTGACAGGAGAGGAGATAGGTAGATCCATCATGAGGAGGATGAACGAGACGACGAGGAGTGCCCCAAGAAGGCGCTCGATGCTTAGGAGGAAGATGGAATCGACTGGAGGAAGAAAGACGGAGTTTAGAGCCCAAACGAAGACAAACAGCAGAACACAAGGCTCACTCGGCCGAGTATACTAGTCACTCGGCCGAGTACACAAGTTCGTCCGGCCGAGCCGCTCACGAACGAGGGAAGTCTGCTGTACCCAACTCTCTGTTTATTTTCCTGATTTCAATATAACTGCTACTCGGCCGAGTATATATATTCACTCGGCCGAGTAAAACGGATACGCTCCTAGGGCGAGTCTTGCCGAGTAGCTTGAGCCACTCGGCCGAATGGACTTACTCCACTCGGCCGAGGCTGGCAAGGCCACTCGGCCGATGCGTAAGCGGGGAGGAATTTCCATTGATTCCACTCGGCCGAGTGACCTAGTCACCCGGCCGAGTCGTAACTTCTGCTATATAAGGGGTCGAGGGGGACACGTTTTTCGAACCGCTGAAACCGATCGCGCCCCCCGACCTTTCAGCTTCCCTCGCCCGCTCGCACCCCTAACTCACCCGACCGCCGTCGTCGAGCCGCCGCTCGGCCAGCCATCGCCGGCCGACCCCACCGCCGTGACTCGCCCGAGTCGCCGGCGGCGGCCGCCGCTCCGACCACCTCCGGTATCGCCTTTATTGCCTTTTTCTCCTCTTTTTGAGTATATTTTGAGGATCCATGTGTTAAACGACCCCCAAACCCAAATCAATTTCTATATCTATCTGTTATACCCCTAATGCCCCATACGTTTTGATTATTACCCGCTGATATCTCCATTTCACGCGCAGGTTGTTTTTGGGAGCTTAGGGGAGCCCAGGGGAGCTTCTCGGGACCGATTTGAGCTTCGTGGAGGCGCTGACTTCGCACGCTTCCGTTGCTGAGCACTCGCGGCGTGTCTGGGTATACTCCTTCCACTCTTTTTTCACACACCGCACTTTTTACACTTTCGGCGCGCTCGGGGCCGTTATGCCGCCCCGGACACGGCCGCGGTCGAAGAGAGCTTCCGCCAAGCTGAAGCGGTCGGATGATGCCGGCCCCTCCCACGAGTTGGAGGACTCTCCTCCACCGTCTCCCACACACGCCGTCCACCCAGCACAGCCTGCAGGCCCCGCACACCCCGCACAGCCTGCAGTGCACCCACAGCCCGCACAGCCTCTCCCTGCCGCTGCACAGCCACCACCTCCGGCTCCACTGGTTGGGCCGCTCGGGATTACGTTCCGAGACGACGCACACCGCGCCGTCTTCGACCGTATCTCCCAGCGCTCGATCGTACCCTCCAGGTTTGCACACCTCGCTGACCTAGGACGCCTGGGGGTACTAGAGGGGATGCTCACGTTGTACGACAACGTGGGCTGGCGAGATTTCTTCCAGGTGTCGGCGGACACGTTCACCCACCCGACACTTGAGGCTCTGAGTTCGATCGCCCGGACCGACGAGGGATGCTCGTTTTGGTTCATGGATCGAGAGTGCCAGGTCACTCTCGATATGATGAGAGCATTTTTCTCGTGGCCCGCTGTCCCCGGTGCCGATCGCGGTTACGGCCCCACCCATATCCCCCCACCTTCCTTCGACGCCGGTGCCTTCTGGGCCCAGATTACGGGTCTACACGCTGCCTTTGACCCTAGTAGGGCCAAGGCCTCGGCCATTGTCCATCCCTGCCTCCGCATTGCTCAGCGCCTTATGGCGACGACCTTTTTGGCCAGATATGAGCCGGGCACGATATCTACGCCAGAGCTCTATATGCTCTACGCGATGACGCGTCCCAGAGCTCTATCTAGGGATGGCGATGAGCTTGTCACCGCCGTCGTGATCGATATCGCGGCTTGGTTTTTGGACCGCATCATCGTATCGGTGGGCGCTCGCTCACCGATATGCTGCGGCGGCCTGATCACCTTGCTTGCTCTTATGACCGGCGAGGACTTCCCTGACGACTTGCGACGCGTCCCGGGCCCCACTTCTCTGTCTATAGATGTTATGGCCCGGATGAAGATGCTTCGTCCGCACGGTGAGCGTCACTGGGTCTGGTTGCACGGCCCTTACGGGGCCGATTACATGATTCTCCCGAGCCCTGCTCGGACTCAGATTACACCAGCCCACATTGACTGGCTCCCTGCGATGGATGTTCTCATCCCCGCTGCTTACGTGCTCGAGGCCGAGCAGGCCCACGCTGCCCCTGTCGACCCCGTTGCCCCTGTCGAGCCTGCTGCCCCTGTTGACCCTGTGGCCCCTCAGCCCATACCTGATGTTTCCGCTGCTCCTGACACTTCTGTCCCCACTTCTGTCAGTGTCACGAGTACCTCAGCTGAGCCCACTTCCACCACCTCCACCACTTCCGAGGCTGTCACCACCACTCCCACCACCACCACTGGCCCTCTGTCCGTCGAGCCTCTTTGCTCCGCACTCCCCGAGCGCCCGTCGACCTTTGTTGAGAGTGGAGAGCCCTCGTTTGCCACGGTCGTGGAGACCATGGCTAGCATGATCTCCGCTGGGGTTGCGCCTTTTGGTCCACACACTTCCACCCCAGCGGTAGTCACCTCTGTCTCCACCCCTGCTGTATTCTCCGAGAGTGTCGTGGCGTCTGTCCACACTTCTGTGCCACTGACCTCTCCGGCCACCTCGCTGCCATTTTTGCACTCTTCTTTCGCTGCTTCTGCCTCCACTTCCCACCAGCTGGTGCCCTGTCCTCACACTGAGGCCAGGCCCACATTCGCAGGCACATCACCTTTTGTTCCCTTCCCCGCTGAGCCAGTCACATACGCGACCCGAGTTCGCCAGCCACGCCCTGCACAGCCCCGCCCGGTGCGTCCCTCTGCACCACCTCCCCCTGACACTGTACTTCAGAGCATTCGTGCTCTAGAGGGGGTAGTGAGTGGCCTCCGAGGCGACCTTAGGACCCTGTCCGCCACCGTCTCTGCGATGGCTGGACGCTTCGACCTGATCCCCCAGATTCACTACTGCCTCACCCAGGTTCTGGAGCGTCTCCCGCGCGTACCCCCACCCACCCAGCAGGTTCCCGCCCACACTTCCACACACACCCGACCTGCTACCACTTCCACACCCACACCCGCTCAGCGGCCTGTCCAGCCACCACCACCACCTCCTCCGCCTCAGGACGGAGACGGTGCAGCACCACCTTCCTAGGCACCCTTGATGCCATCGATTATCCTTGCCATTGTGCTGCCCGTTTCTGCTGGGTCCTGATGCATTTTTGTCCACCCCCCTCCCCTCACTTATTTTGGGATTCTCTTTTTGATCATATCTTTCTATATCTTTCTGGGAGAGAGGGAGAGTTTCTGGTGCCACTTATATATCTGTATCACTCCTATCTGTGCATGCATCATGTCCGCATCATATTTTCATATATTTTTTTTTCTTTTTATTTTCATCATGCTGCATCCTCACTTGCCCCTCCCATCGCTTGTCTCTCGGTGTGCCACACTTTGCACATTGAGGACACTGTGCCATTTAGCTTGGGGGAGTGAGTTCTCACGTTCTTTTTCGATTTGCCACCTTTATTTTTAGCTTTTCACACCATTCTTCGCATTTGCACTTATTTTTCATCATTTTTCTTTTATTTTGCCATGCATCACGTTTTTCTTATTTTTTTCTGTGTGCCGCATTGTAAATAGTTCTATTTTCCCTTTATCTTTATTTCTTTTTCATCTCATGCTAGAGATGACTTTTCTATGATGATGATGACGTTGGATTTAGCTTACTCTATATGCATGCTTTATTTGTCATGTCTTAGACTTTATTTCTGATATCATATGCTATGACTTGCCTTGCATTTAGAGATAGTAACCCACACTTTTGCCACATGAAAATGGATGAAATTTTATTATTAGCTGAGTCTGAATATTCATATGTATGCTATCACAGAAAACACACCAAGATTCACGCATTGAATGCTTATATCTGGAGTACTGATTTCTTTTTCCTATATTACTTCTATATGCATGAATTGTACACTTCACTTCAGGATGATTGAATGATGTTAGCTATGATAAATCTGGATTAGTTAGCTTTTTTGTGATCGAAACTGAGTAGATTAGATTACCCTGCTGAAGTTGTCGTGCATGTCTTATAGAGTGAACCGAGAGTTATATCTATTTCCTTCTCCACAAATCTTGAACATCATTTCTCTACTTTTATAATCATTGGTGAATCTCCCCTTAGCGATTCTATTTTATGGCATTTCCCCCGCTATTAATTCCTAGCTCCAATTTTCTTATTCAAAAAAATATATATATAATAAAAGAGAGAAGAATATTCTTGTATATCATTATCTCTCTTTGAGTTGGGATCGTTGTGTATATATGCTATATTAAAAAAAACAAAAAGAAAAAAGAAAAAAAAAAGAAAAGAGGAAAAATCCTCAATAAAAGATCCCATCTCACTTTCTTTCCTTCTTCTTTCCTCTTATTACATTTGGAGCTATATAAAACTGGGGAAGTGAATATTTTTTATGCCACCATGCTTATAGATAAGCTTGGGGGAGGGGATCCATTGATGTGTGAGAGAGTGACTACTTGACGTTGCACGACAACCTAGGCTAAGTAATATTCTATACTCGGTGAGATTATTTTTAGTTTTACGAAATCCAGAAATCTAAGCCTAGCGTTCATTTCATGAAATCCATACTTTTCTATTCTCTCTATTCTATTGTGTGATACTCTTATACTCCTGATAGAAAGCATTCAATTGAAAAGTGTGTGATCTGTGATTTGTATACCGATTTAAATGATTCAGACGATGTTAATTTTAGAATCATTCCGTTTTTCATGATTATATCGTTGTTCGTGGGTTTTCCGTTTCTATTTGCACTATTATACTATGATATCAAAATAAAATCTTTTGACATGAGTTTTTCATTCGGTGCATGCTATATGAGTAAGTGAAACCCCCGTCCTGAGAAAATGATCTAGTATCCTACCTCTTCGCTTCTTTCTTTCTTCTTTATTCTATTTCGATTTCACTCTTCTCCGTTTTCCATTTTTCATTTTTTCGCCGTTTTCGTTTTCCGAATCCACCGGGTTCGCCGTTTACTTATCTTCCTCGAGGACGAGTAAGAGGCAAGCTTGGGGGATTTTGATCACTCCTTATTTTACACCTTTTTCCCGCATGTTTGCATGCCATTTAGATCGACCAAATCATGTTTTTCACGACATATCGACGATATTGCGATGCTTTTCACGATTTGTTGTTTTTGTCGCATTTCAGGTGATTTGGTGCGATTTGGAGTGATCTCGAGATGCGTTTACTCTAGACGGTCACCAACGACCTCCCCGAGGGGTATTATGCTGTTGGAGAGGAGCGGAAGAAGAACGGACGTCGCAGGAGCGACGAGGAGGCCAATACAAGCAGATTGGGCATTTTTTGTGTCCCACTCAGCCGAGTGGAGGAGCCACTCGGCTGACCAGCGAGACACTGCTCGGCCGACCAGATCAGACACGATTTACATGTGCACTCGACCGAGCACCGAAGACCACATCGACCGAGTGACGACATCACGTCCGCCCGAGTGGCGCCCAGACGAAGCCCTTCCAAAACATCCAAGTTACTGTTTTTCGGCTGCCTGAACTTCAGAAGACCCACTCGGCCGAGTGGTTAATCCCGTCCGCCCGAGTACTATGAAGCCATCGGCCGAGTGACGACAACTTACTCGGCCGAGCCGCCCCCGAAGTAGAGACCCCTGAAGGCCCCGACTTACTGGAAAATTACAGGGTTTTCACTCGGCCGAGCGACTTTTGTCACTCGGCCGAGTGCGATGCGCTGCCTGTAGCGAAAACTGCGGAAAACAGGCTGTGCAGGGGTATTTTGGTCACAATTTTTGGACGATTTTGAGGGCTATTTAAACCCTGTTTTTACCCTAGTTTGAGAGTCTCTCTCTTAGATTTTTTGCAGCTTTTTAGATTTGTTTTTTAGCTTTATTCTTGAGATTGGAGAGGAGACAAAGATTGGAATTTTGTTGGATTAATTGAAGAACTCCATTGGTTTGCATCTCTTTTCCTTAAAAATTCTATTTTTATTGCTTATCTCAATATTGTGATGAATTCCATTGCTTATTTCAACGATTATTTTTGTGATCTCGCTATGATTTGTGAGTAGTCTCCACGTCTTGGGGCGTGGGGATGAACCCTACATGCCCATCTTCATATTTGTGATGAATTGGTAGAAATTGTGCTAGAATTGTTATTAGGGATTAGATTGGGATCAATTTACTACGGATGGCTAGGTATTCATATCAATTGGGATTTGCAAGAGATTGGATCCCAATTTGATAGGAAACCCTAGAAATCCGAATTGGGTTGGAGTCGGATTTTCGAAGCATCGGTTTGTAAGAGATTGGACCGATACTAGGATTTCCGGTTGCAATTCCATGCCGATACTCATTTGCAAGAGATTGGACGAGTAGGAACTATCCCAATCTAGGTCGTGGACCGAGTTTGCAAGAGATTGGGCTCGGTGCGCGATTGGACGATGATGTTGATCCTAATGCTAGCTTCCCTAGGCTAGGGTTTGCAAGAGATTGGACCCAAACCTAGGATAGCTATAGACCGGCAACAGCGCGAGAGCGTGAGCTTGATTCTACATTCAGTTGCAACTAGTTCATCCAAATTCTCATTCAAGCAATTTTGATACCGATAAACCGCATTTATGAAATACGGTGAGCAGCGGGGATTCCCCATTCCCTAGACGTTCTTTATTTGATTTGATATTTCCGCATTTTTGTCTGACGATTGTGACAGTATCGCCAAAGGCAAATTTCTCTCTTAAATAGCCAGGTTGATTGGAACAAGCACGGTCACTCGTCCTCCCTGTGTTCGATATCCCGCTCGCTACTACACCGTGCACTTGCGGTAAAACTACAACCGTTCTTTTGGGTCACATCCCGGAGCGACCATACGCTAGGTCTACCCGGTTTCGGACGGTGGGCATTCCCATGTCCATTAACACCTTCTGCAACTGGGAGCATTACGGCCACAATGATAACTCCCAACATTTCGTCCAAGCCGTTCCCACGCGCTAGGACTCAATGTCTATGCTAGGGGCGTGAGCTATGGCTAGGGAGTCAACCGCCAAGTTTATTCCACCTTGGCCCGACGGTCAGAGGCGGTCTTTCTCCCGCCAATGACAATGAAACACCCTCGCGTAACCCTAATGGCCAAATAGGTCGAATGTGATTTCTAGCAATACATCGAAGCGGATCTTGACTGGACAAGACACCGGACCCCAATCCCCAACACAACTACTGTGTTGCCATACGAATTGGACTCAGATTGCTAGAAATCCCCATTGACACAATTCATCAAGCACATGCCATGCAATCAGGTCAAACCTAGTTTTCCAAGCATTAATCCTACCCTAACCCGTATTAGGGTTCATCAAGAGCTACTCAGTGATGAAGAACATAAAAGAAAGCAATAAAAATGACAAACACACATTCACCATTGAGCAAAATGAAAACAATACAAAACAATGGAAAATAAGAGAAAGAAATACTTATCTTGAGTTTGAATCTTCAATCCAATACAAGATTTATTGATCAAAAGACCTAATTTAAACTAACCTAATCCCCCCACAGCAAAGGGGCTGAAAAAGCCCTAAAAAACTGAAGAAGATGATCCTCCTCAAATCGGCCAACATCGTGTATTTATAGCCCCCATCCGAAACCCTAACGGTTCGGGTCTAAAACCGCAGAAATATCACCACCCGATCGGTTGAAGAGTCAACCGATCGGGTGAGAGCTTTGAAGATCTTCAACCGAGCGCTGAGGCGAGCGGGTGGCTCCGTCGGTTCACCAAATGAGGAATTGTATCTACAGATGAACCGATCGGGTGATAAGTCACCCGATCGGTTAGAATTACGCCCAAAAAGACAGAGACTTCTGTCGACTTCACACGGTCAGCGAACCGTCGGGTGAGCTCTCCGGGTCGTCGCTTGGAAGATTCGGCTACAGATTAACCGATCGGGTGAGATGTCACCCGATCGGTTGGAATTCAGCACATTCAGATAGAGAGTTTCATCGGTTCACCCGATCGCGGAACTGCTCGGGCGAGCTGCTACTCTTCTTTAGTTGCCATCCGGGTAGGATACGCGTGCATCAACCGATCGGGTGGCTGTGTCCACCCGATCATTTGAGGGCTGAAATATGGATTTATTCGTCGTTTGGCCCTCTGGATCGCGCGTGACTCCTTCCGTTGCTCTGGGGACTCATTATATCTTCTTTATACAAAAAACTTGGTAGGCCCAAAATAGTGCTTCTCTCAAGCGTAAGAGTCCGTACAAGTAGTAAAATCTGCGAGTCCAGATGTCGAATCCTCGGGAGAAAATCTGTTGAAACCACAGCTTAAATCAAATAGAAACCCAACGAAAAGAAGTTAACCACTTCAATAATGATGGCGATGGTGTGAAAGTGCGTGATGGTGATGTGCGAACAATACGAACAAAGAAAAGTCGTGTATGAAAGTATCGACGAAAAGTACGCACATGGTATGTGTTCGTTAGGATCAATAATTCGTATTAACTTGGTTGGTGAATATAACACAATGCATTCTCTTTTTGAGAGCAATTCACCGGAATATACTCAATATAACTCAATGAATTCTCCTTTTGGGAGCAATTCATCGGAGGATACCCATTTGGGGGTTAAAGCACAATATGAATAAAATCGTTGCTAAAGTTATAATCTTACAACTACGGTATGAAACTCTCTTTTGGAGAGATCAAAACTCACCCTTTTGGGGGCGATCATCAACTCAATCACTTCTTTTGGAAGATGAAAAAGACGATTTAATACCAAAAACTACAACTTTAGCGACATTATAGATTAAGCACAATGAAATTCAACCAAACTAATACGATTCACATCCCCTAACTACTCCAAACCATGCACAAATAAGATTTAGCTACTCATAATGCAAGAATAAACAAAGTTCATAGCAAAATACATCAATCTATTAGCCAAATACACTAGAAAAGCATCAAATACGGGGTAGAAGTTTAGAATTCTATCACCAAATCTCCAAGTTAGGCCCCAAAACTCTCTGAAAATAATAAGAACAGCCTCTGGAATTTTACAAAATTTTTCAAAGGGGAAATACGGCTCCTAGAGCCTCCAATACGCCCAAAATATGCCATCATTCCCCAAAACCCTAGAAATACGCTTATATAGGCTCATTGCGGGTTTTAATGGGGTTAACGGGTCTAAACCCGCACCAATATCGACCCAAACCCGTTGAAACAAGTCAACGCAATCCACAGCCGTTCATTCGTGCGGGATTGAACGTGGACGCGCCACGTGTGCTCCCAGATTCGTGCTCCGCTCTACGTTCGATCGGCGCCTGTTTCTGTCGTTGGATCTACGATCCAACGGATGTCATCGTGCCGCGTGTCCCCAGCGGTCCGATTCCCGCTTCGTTTCGAATTCAGCTCGGGAGGAATGCAGACCGTCCGATCGAGATCGTGCGGCAAAGAGATGACCACGTCGCCCGCTCTCTGCTGCGTTTGGCGCTCGATTTCGTCCGTTGGATCAGCATCCAACGCTCAAAAAGACGTCGCGTCGCCGCCTTTGGTTGTTGAATCAGCCCCGTTGGATTCGTTTTCAACGCGCTTGATTGTGCCACGTCACCGCCTCTTTTGAATTTGTGTGCCCCGCCTTTTGGCCGTTGGATCGAGATCCAACGGTTATCGGCTTGCCGCGTCGCCCTCTTTGTCTAAGACGTTTGATGAAGCAGGCTTCGCAGTAGATGCTGCCACGTGTCCGCCAAGATTCGTGCGGCGACCGTATTTTCGTATTTTCGTGCGTATTTCTCCATTTAAATGGTATTCTGCATTCAAAAATTCATAGTAATTAGCACAGATCTCAGAAAAATACAAATAAATAGTCGTTGGAATCGTGAGATCGAGACCAAGCTATGAAAAATATAAAAAGTGAAGAAATACTCCGTTAATTGCTATTGAGTGTTTTCTCTAATAAATAATTGTGTACAAAATACGAATGAATTAGAGAACAATGTAGCGTCACATGAGCACAAAATAGGGCTAAATGGGGGATTAAATATGTAATATTGAACCTGAATCACACCCCCCAACTAGCGTTTTGCTAGTCTCTAGCAAAAAGAGCGATTAATACGGATGATTAATAAAACAATAAGTTCTTGCAATCGCCTATGGCATGGTTCAAAAATACACATTCCAACATGATCTTGACCATCAATATACACAATCCATGACTAAGATCAATCACACGATATTTTCTCTAATTTAATTTGAATAAATAACATGCAAGCATCGTTTTGCGCAAGCGAAAGTATAACACGTCGTTTTTCTCTAGTTTTCTTGTTTCCAAGGACTTGGCATCTCAAAACGATCATTCAAATCATGGGTATTGATGTTGCTTAGCTTGTTCGTCACTTCTTTTCTTTTATTAGTTCTGCGTAACGTGCATCAAGCAACATTCGTAGAAAAATGTATAACTTGGATCGCTCCATCAAATGAGTGAGTTTCTGGTCAATGGCTCCCAAATCAGACGATATTAAGGCATTAGGCCAAGAAGGACCTCTCGGACTGTACTACTCGAGCCAACCAAGTTATTTATTAGTGACATACTTATTCATTCATTTTTCATTCATTCATTTTTTTCTTCTTTTCTTTTCTTTTTTTTCTTTTTGTAAGCAACTCAATACCCATCAATATGAATATAAACATTAGTACCAATGGCCAAATTCCTCTTCAACTTGAAGACTTTTCTTAATAAATCGTGTATACTTAAGCTTTTTCATCACATTAGCATGCATAAAATAAATTCAAACTATTTCGAGATATTAATCATGGAAATTGAAAATTTTCATGAATAGCATATTAACGGTATTTCCATGAAGGAAAATAATTTAATCCAGCCATAAACAATTTTTAGAACTCAATTAATGTATAATCATCCGCATTTGTGGCATATGAAGGAGTTTTAAATGATGAGATTTGGTGATTTATTCTTCTCAAAAAAAAATCCTAAGGGCTCATACACACCCCCCAACTAAAGATGGACATTGTCCTCAATGTCGAAAGGGGCACGAGTTTATTCAAGCAAGCAACCTAGAAAGCATATAAAATCTACACTACTGGAAAAAACACACCGTGATCAAATGGCGGATCCCGAATCTTTAATTGTGGAGGAAGTTGTTCAATTTGCTCCTTGCGCTCCTCGGCGATTATTTTTCATCCAAAAGCTAAATTGGACTCCAGCAACATAACCCCCAGCATCTCTATAAGATGTTTGCCAATATCCTGCGAGAGATGAGTTATGTCAGTCCAAATTAGTTTAAGATTCCCTTCAACAAAAGTATTCCAAATGTAGCCATCAAAATAGTTGAAATAAATTAAAGCAAGTTGACGACTACTCCCTGAAAGATATGCACTACTCTCGGTATGATGCTCGATCAATGGAGAGAGGGGTAAATGATTTTGGGAAAAAACTGGAGGAGGGCATGGTTCTGACTCCATGGCGATAATCTCAAAACCATTGTCCCTAGCTGTCTCCTCCTCTCGTTCATCCAAAATTGCTAGCTCGTCCTCTCTTTTGCACACACTTTCTGCAATGTGGATATTTTTATTCGTGTCATCAACGTGACATGTTTTGCTCGATTTTCCTGTATAGAAGACAAATTCGCATTAGATTCTTGAAGTTGAATTTCAAAAGAATTATTTTCTTCTAAGCAAGTGGCAATTAGAGTAAGATTTTCAAAGGATTTATGAATCTACCGATTCCGAGCAAGGAAATTCTCCTGGAATTGATGGGATGTAGCCTCCTGTGTCTGAATAATCAGGTAAACTTCCTCTTTCAAGGATTGCAAAGGTACGTCTACGCTTTGCTCTTCTTGATCAAGGCACGAAGGCTCCGTTGAATCGCTCTCTAAAGCCTCTTCCATGGTTTCTTCATTTTCTTGCAGAGACTCCAAGTATTCCCACGCCTCTGTCGGCGTCATGCCTCCCAAAAATTCCTGCAGCTGTGGTCGTATTCCAACTAGGAAGGATGCCATAAGCTCTTCATTTGTGTACCCATGCTGCAGATAGCTCGATACTTGTAACGGCCGCTTTCCGACCGTTCGTATTTTATGCGTGCACGTGCTTTATCGTGCACGTATTTTATTTGGTTATTTCTGAGCTCCGGCATATACGATGCGATATGCCGTTGCGATCGTTTTGGGGTGTTGAATTTTATAGCAATTATTGGGAACGTCTTTTCACTACTCGTTTTCTCGCAAAACGACTTTAACGAGAGGGGCGTTTTAGTCATTTGAATCGAAACGCCGTCTCCAATTTTACATAAATTCTTGGTAGGTGTTACGCATGATCAGGCTCCGTAGATCTGTGCGTCTCGTCTCCACAATCGCCCTGGTATTTTCGGATTATTTTTCTGACGTTCGGTTTGAGAGATATCGCGCAAATAAATCTCGACCGTCGATTTCCCAATCAATTCAAAATTCGAATTTGATTAGCCAAATCTGGCTAAATCTTCCATTGATCTGTTTTATATCTTTACTAAACTGTTTCTCTATTTCCCTCTAACCTTACCCCAATCTGCACACCCTTCATCTCTATCTTCCCACACTTAACCTATAAACTCTATAGTCAAATATCAAATATCAAATATTATTAAAACCCCTTAATCTCATTCATGTGGGGAAAACCTAGAACTAGGGCAAAACATTTTCGCAGCCGTCGCATCAAAGTCTTCCTGAGCTCTTCCCCCGATCTCTCTCCCTCATCTCTCTCTCTCCCTCGCGGCGCCGTCGCGATGCCCCCTCTGACCGACGCCGTTCAGTGATCCACCGCCGCCTCGCATCCACAGACCCCCGCCGGCGACCACAGCGAGAGGCCGCCGCTTCCTCTCGAAATTGCCTCGCCACCGCGTTCTTCTCTCCACGGCTGCCACGCACCCCGCCGTAATTCTCGATGACGCTGCCGCAATCTCATCCCTGAGCACCGATCGCCGCCTACGATCACCGCTCCGACGTCCTCAAAGCCAGATCGTCGGCATCCCGACCACCGCACGGCCCCATCCGCTGCAGCGCCGCCCTCACGGCCTTCCACCGTCACCGCTGACCCGAGCGCACCGCCCCGCGCCCTCCGGTGAGATCCGCCACCGGCCTCCCCCACGAGGCCCCCTTCGTCGCCGAGCCGCCGGTGACCGAACGCCGTTGAACCCTACATCCGACCACGCGCTCGACTTCCGACCGTCGCGATTCCCTCGCGAGACCGCCATGACCCCGTCGGAGCTCCGCCTGATCGACAACAGCGCTCTGCCGCTGCTCCGTTTCCGGTCATCGCCTGACGGCCTAGCGCCGCCCCAAATTGCCACACCCCCCTCCTCTCTCTCGCGACCACCCGACGAACCCCACGACGAGGCGGTCAAGGACGAGCAAGCCCGGCTCGGGCTAGGTGTCGAGGCGGCGCTGATGGTTCATGCCAAGTTTGGGGAGATTGCTAGCTTGAACATGCCCTTGACATTGCTCAGTCTCTTCTCAGGTTGCTGAAGAAACAGATCTCAAGTTCTAGCAACTCCTCAGTACCGTGAGTTTTGTGTGACACAAATCCGTGCTTACGACCACCTAACGTGAAAGCTACTTCCCTTGTATATATATACATGTGTGCCTGTTAAATAATCTTTATTAGTTAGTGTATTATACATGAACGGTATCTGTTTCATTCTTCCTCTATTTCATGCATCCGGACTGTTATATGTGTCGCATATGTAAGGTCGATATATGTTAGTTCTTTTAATACCTTGGTAATAAATTGTTAGTTAATCTAAATATATTAACACTGTGATTTCTTTTATAACCTTGGTTATATACATATGAACAATAACCTGTTTATTATACCCAAACTTCACATATTAATATTACATGCCTAGTTTTCATATACCGACTATTATATTCGTTAGCCTAAAGTGTAATGCCCTACAAGCTACTGCACAAGTACTAGAGGGGGGGGTGAATAGTACTTTAAAAATAACAAGGAGTATAATTCCAAATTATAGTGCAAACAACTACCAAATCAATTTGCGGAAGCTTAAATTGAATGACAACAACAAAATTAACAATGCTAACAAAGATGTTAATGGGTTCGGATCCACCCAAGTCTCCCCGACTTGTTCCCGGTGATCCTACGTCCCAACCACCCGGATCCCCTCCAGATACTTAGGTTAGAAACCCTAACCCAAGATTTCCACTATGAATATCTTGTGAAAAACCTTCACAAGATCAAATCATACAACAATGGCAATAGTGAATCCCACAACCCGGGATCACAACCTTCTCTCACAACCGAGAGAATCAACAAGCAATATAAATGAGTTTATATTGAAATAAGCAAACTTACCACAAAATCCTATACCTTGAGTTTTTCTTACCAAATAGGTGAAAGGAAAGGATTTGAGGAAGATGAAATCACCAAGACCTAGCACCAAGGAAATGACCAGCAATAGGTGCCTAGGGGAGATTTGGAGACTTGATTCAAGCTAGAGCTTAAAGGGCTCACCAAGAACAAACTTCTCTCAAGATGGATTCTAGATCTAGAATGTGAGAGAATGGGTTTCTTGTGAGGAAGAGAGCTTTAGAAATGAGTGAGAATGGCTATCTCTTTCTATCTCAATGAATCTCTTAATGGCAGCTCTTACCTAGATAGAAATGACCTAGGTTCGTATTTATAGGGTCCCATAAAAACAACTTAGGTCAAATTCCAACGGATAGAAATCTGAGGAAACTAGTCGGTCAAAGAACAACCACTGACCGACTAGTTCATCAACTAGTTGGTCAGTCAAACAACATGGACCGACTAAGAGAGGAACTGAGAAAAGATAGAAATTCAGACCTAGAAATCTAGTCGGTCCAAGAAGACTTTCTGACCGACTAGTTTCACAACTAGTCGGTCAGTCAGTGAACGTAGACCGACTAAGAGGCAAAATGAAATAGTCTGAATACAAATTGACTTAGTCGGTCCAAGAACAAAAGTTGACCGACTAGATTGTCAACTAGTCGGTCACCAAACGTTCTTAGACCGACTAACGATAAACAGTAGCTTAGGAGAAATTTAGTATGAACAGTAAGTCACAACTAGTCGGTCATAGAAGCATCACTGACCGACTAGTTCACAAGCTAGTCGGTCGGTGAGTCAACGTAGACCGACTAACTGTAAACAGTAAAGTCCAAGAAATTAAGGAATCAAACTAGTCGGTCCAAGAAGAGTTGCTGACCGACTAGATCACCATCTAGTCGGTCAGTACTTCTTCTTGTACCAACTAACATGCACAAACAAGTCCGAATCGAAGCGCGACGCTTCGAGGAAGTTAGAATGAACTTGTACAAAGATCCTAGAGCTACGATATGAGCGTTATGAAGTTAGAATCGTAAGATATACTCAAGGCTTAACATTCTATATATCGAAGCTAAAAAGACTATAAATAAAACCTTAAAGAATGGTCTTCGAGAGCTTCGATTAATTCTTCATGACTTCCAAAACGGCGCAAGAGCTTCAACGAAGCTTTAGGCATGAATACGTGCTTTGAGAAGTCTTGAGATGTCGCTTTGAATGTTCTCGTGATTTTTGCGACGATCTCCAATACTGCGCTCACAAATTGTTAGTTCATGAATTATTTATGTTTGCTCATCATCCAAAACCAAATCAGGGGAGTCCAATATTCAACATTCTCCCCCCTTTTGGTGATGACAAACCAACATAAATAATAATCAAAAATAATGATTCAAATGAAAAATACTTACTCCCCCTGCATTGATGACACGTTAATTCCAAAATGAATATATATGAATTGCATCAATCAGACGAGTAAGATAAATAAAGAGAATCGATCTTTGAAATATCGGATTTTTGAAAATCCTTATATATATCTTAACTCCCCCTGAATCTAACACATCAAATTAGATTCTTGGAAAATGAGTTAAATTTTCATTTGACCTATTTATTATCATTATCTCTCCCCCTTTGGCATTATCCCAAAAATGGGGGGCATACAACGACAACAACTAGGAAATGGAAAATCCAACATCGGGAGTCGTAGACAATGACGATGGAACTAATTGACACCAAGGGAAAAGTGGTGAAATCAAATCAAGGTGTGCCAAATTGTCCATTATCAAAAAGCTATAATTAAAATCATCAAAAATACCAAATTATTATTCATTTCTTGAATAAAGAAACACACTCTTCAATATTCAATATTCTTGGTTAAATTTGTGCATGGAAAACAATTCTATACAAATATAGAAATATAATCTATTTAACCAAGCATTTAAGCGTCGAGCGACGAAATCACATTTCATAAGCGTTGAACGAATATTAAATGTGCACGACGAATTAAGACAAAGAGAACGACGATGTATATATATATGAAAACATCATGAGTACATCCAAAAAGATATCCAAATCAAGTACGACACGTCATCTATATAAACATCAAAAAGTACAACAACATCATCCAAAGTACATCAAAATACCCAACACCGACATCCAGAAAACTCAAAAATACATCAAAACAACCCTCAAACTCCATCCTAACCCAAAATACTCTCAATAAGATATATCATCCAAAGAGTAGTGGAGAGTCCTCGGAACAGACGATCACGAGGAAGTGGCTGGATCTGCAGTCTCCGTGGGTCCAGTCGACGGAGTGGACTCAGGCTCTGCAGTGAGGAGAGGCGTGTCAACAGACGGGATCGTCGGGGCAGGTGTGGAAACGACAGGCTCAATAGCAGGGGTCGCAACAGCAGGGGTCTCAACAGCAGGTAAGACAGGAGCAGGCTCGTCAACAGGGACAGCAGCAGCGTCAGAAGTCTGAACTACTGAAGCAGAAGTCTCTGGAGCACCGGAAGTGGTGCCAACTCCAGGAGCAGAAGTGGTAGCAGCAGCAGCAGCAGTAGCCTCATCGCCACGAGCCAAGGAAGTGACAAGATCGTCAATCTCCTCATCGTCCATCTCCTCGGCCTCAGAAACGGAAGGAGGAAGAACAATGCCCATCATCTGATCCATACGGCAGACGACCTCCTCGGTACGAGCCAAACGTGACTCGTGCCAACGAAGAAGGCGTACGACATCATCTAATGAAGCAGGAGGAGTGGGGGCTGCAGCAGCTGAGGGAGTGGCCTGGGAAGCAATTGTGGTCGACCTCTACACATGACGAAGCGCCGCAAGAGATTTCTTTACGGCCGTCGCGTTCAGAGGAGGACCCAAAGGACGCTCATCGTCAGGAGGGAGAGTGACACGAAAATGACGGAAAACCAGGGTCAACAGACACGGGTAAGGGATATGCGCAGATTTATTGGTCTTGCGAATACACTCGAAAGAGTCCATCTTATCGAGTATAACGCGAGCCCAATTAATCTCGCAACCCAAGAAAAGAGCCTAAATCAGCTTGAGAAACGGCTGGGATGGCAGAGAAGATGAGCCGTACTTGGGAAGCAAGCACGACTTCAGAATGAGATTCAGCACCCATGCATTAGGTTTGAACGACTTCGAAGGAACACCAATGAGGGCAGGAGGGATCACATGGAAGATATCAGAAAGAACGGACTGATCCAAGGAGGCGATATCATCAACAGAAATATCCGACGGAAGGAGACCGGACGACGAACAACCAAGTATCTCCCCCAAGATTTCTGCCGTGAGAACTATAGGAGTTCCCAAGACAGTAGTCTCGATGGAGTGACTCTCTTCGTTCAGGCCTCGGACACGATTGGCGTAGAATAATTTGACCAGGCGAGGATATGGTCTAGGATTCGCCTTGGGGTCATAGCGAAGATAATCCAATAGGCCACTATAGGAGAGAAGATCAGATAAGCCAAGGAAATCTGAAAACTGAACATAGTGCTCCAATAGCATCGGGCAGTGTTCAATACGGTTGTAGGCCGCTATACACATAGGGTCGTCGCGACACAACGATATGTCAACACCACCCGCTGGCATTGGGCCCTTTCCCTTAGGCTGGCGAGTCCTAGGACGAAGTGGAGGAGTAGGTTCCCTATGGCCAGACTCATCCTCAGGGATAAACTCAGTATCGGAATCAGGAGGAGTAGAGGGAGAGTGGAGTATGGGCTTTTTAGACTTAGATTTGCGGGGTTTGACCGTCGCCGTCCTCTGCTTCTTCAGAGGAGGCAAAGACGGAGAAGCTTGGGTAGATTTAGCACGACGCTTGGGCTTAGATGGATTCCTAGGGTTAGAAGGCTCTACACTCATTGGGGAAGCCCCAGATGAAGTGATAGGGATCCGCGTCTTTGCCATGATCGTGGCACGACGAGAACAATCAAACGATGACGGTAAGATCAAATACCCTAGCTCAAACCCTAGAATCCTACAACAAACTCGAATTTTATCAAGCCCTAGAACTGAATTCGAAACCCTAGAAGAGAATAAATCAAGCTAGAGCAAACCCTAGAATGGGAATCGAGACCAAGGTGAGGGGTTATACCTAGGAGGAGGAGGTCGACGGCGGCGGACGGCGGAGATGGCCGGAAAATTGGCCGGAGACGACGGGAAGATGAAAGGGCTCGAGGGGGATTTTGTGTTTTTGCGGGCTGGAGAAGAAAACACACCGACTAAAATGATGATTAATCGGATAAAAGTTGAGTTAAGTCGGTCTGGAAGCAAAAAGACACGTTTGCCCTAACCCACTTAGTCGGTCACAGTTCAAGCACTGACCGACTAGATCACGATCTAGTCTGTCGGTCAATGAGCTTGAACCAACTAAGTCGAAACAGAGGCAAACAGGAAATTTTTAGGGCTAGAGTTAGTCGGTCGCAGTATATTCACTGACCGACTAGTTTTCAATCTAGTCGGTCGGTAAGTGTACTGTGACCGACTAAAGAAAGAAAAAGATAAGAGTTAGATAAAAGCTTGATCTAGTCGGTCTGAGTTCACTAGCTGACCGACTAGATGAGCATCTAGTCGGTTGACTAATGAACTGAAACCGACTAGAAGAGTCCAAAAATTGATAATTGATTTCTCTTCACAAACCACTTGGATGAACCATCTTAACACTCTCATTAGTCATCTAAATTACCCCATAAAACGTCGAAATCTTAAATACGACATTCAAAGTAGAATTCGAGCAAAAATTCAAACATATCACATAAAATTCCCAAAAATTCAATAAAGCTAGCATGAACGAAATATCGCGAAATCAAATAGCATGCAAGACAATTGAATGAAACATGAACCCTATATCTCGGATTCACCCATAATCCCCAATTCTCGACGCAACCGCACAAAGGAGTCCTCCTTTAGGGGTTTCGTGAAAATATCGGTGATTTGCTTTTGGGTTTCAACGTACACTAAAATGATGTCCTTTTTAGCAACATGATCATCTAAAAAGTGGTGTCGGACATCTATGTGTTTTGATCGGGAATGGTGCACCGGATTCTTTGAAAGACAGATAGCACTTTGGTTATCCACCATGATAGGGCTAGTATCATAATGAATACCAAAATCCTTCAGTGTGTGTCTCATCCAAAGAACCTGGGCACAAGCGGCACCGGCGGCAATATATTCCGCCTCGGTGGTTGAAAGTGATACGGAATTTTGCTTCTTGGAAAGCCAAGAGACAAGAGAATTTCCTAGAAAATGGCAAGTGCCACTAGTACTTTTCCTGTCGGATTTGCATCCCGCATAATCGGCATCACTATATGAGACTAACTCATACGTGCTAGATTTTGGATAAAGTAATCCAAAATCAAGTGTATAACTTAGATAACGGAAAATACGTTTTACCGCTACTAAGTGAGACTCCTTAGGTTGAGACTGATAACGAGCACATATGCATACGGAAAACATAATATCGGGCCTACTTGCGGTAAGATAAAGTAAACTACCTATCATACCTCGATATAGACGAATGTCTACATCCTTACCGCCCGTATCCTTGTCAAGATGTGTAGTCGTGCTCATTGGAGTCTTTTTCCCGGAAGCACTCTCCATTCCAAATCGCTTAAGCAACTCCACCGTATACTTCGTTTGGTGGATGAAGATTGCATCGTTCAATTGGCGAATTTGGAGACCTAAGAAATATTTGAGTTCGCCCATGTGGCTCATCTCAAATTGTTCCTTCATAACATTAGAAAACTCTTCGCAAAGAGTGAAGTTAGTAGCACCGAAAATGATATCATCAACATAAATTTGAACTAATAAAATATCATTATTCGCATGCTTAACAAAAAGTGTAGAATCGGCTTCGCCCATTTTAAAATTCAAATCCAAAAGAAAATTCTTTAGGCGATCATACCAAGCTCGAGGAGCTTGTCTCAAACCATAAAGAGCTTTCTTTAGTTTAAAAACATGATTTGGAAATTTTTCATTTATGAAGCCCGGAGGTTGAGAAACGTAAACTTCCTCAACAACATCTCCGTTTAAAAATGCACTTTTAACATCCATTTGAAATAACTTAAAATTTTTATGGCATGCATAAGACAATAAAAGTCTAATTGATTCTAATCTAGCTACCGAAGCGAAGGATTCTTCGAAATCGATACCTTCCTCTTGGCGATAGCCTTGAGCAACTAACCGAGCTTTGTTCCGGACGACGACTTGATTTTCGTCGGTTTTGTTCTTGAAGATCCACTTTGTCCCTATGACGGTGTGGTTCTTCGATGGCAAAGGAACAAGCTCCCATACCTCATTCCTCTCGAATTGAATGAGTTCCTCCTCCATGGCAAGGATCCAAGCACTATCTTCGCACGCTTCAACTATATTCTTTGGCTCTATTGATGAGGCAAATGCACAATTGGCGAAGTGGTGGACTTGCGATCTCGTCTTGACACTATCATGAATGTTTCCAATGACTTGCTCATGGGGATGGTCGCGAACGGTATGAAGCCGCTTGGGAATACCTTGATCACTAGGCACATTCTCAACAACTTCATTAGTCGGGTTAGTCTCAATAGGATCAATTGAATCAATAGTCTTAGAATTTTCAAACGAATCACATAAAACATCCATAGAATCATTATCATTTGAAATTCTAGAATTAGTAAAATTCTCATTAAAAGAGACATGAAGTGATTCCTCGATCGTAGAGGATCTTTTGTTGTATATCCGGTAGGCTTTCCTACGTGAGGAATACCCAACAAATATCCCCTCATCCGATCTCGGATCAAACTTGTCCAAATTATCATATGTGTTTTTAATAAAACATTTTGCGCCGAAAACACGAAAATGTTTAACTTGAGGCAATCTACCAAACAACAATTCATAGCAAGTTTGTTTGGTGCCGGGCCTCAAAAGTATTCTATTAAACACATAACAAGCGGTGTGTACCGCTTCCGCCCAAAATTGATAACCAAGTTGACTATCTTCGAGCATAGTACGAGCACACTCCACAAGCGTTCTATTCTTCCTCTCAACAACACCATTTTGAGGAGGTGCGCGAGGGAAAGAAAACGTGTGAGTAATTCCAAGATCATCACAAAAATTTGAGAAAGACTCATTCTCAAATTCACCCCCATGATCACTACAAATAGTGACAATGGTGGTTCCGATGATATTTTGTACTTTCTTCACAAATATTGTGAAGTTTTCAAAAGCCTCATTTTTATTACATAAGAAAAATACCCATGTAAATCTTGAATAATCATCAACGATGACTAGTCCATATCTTGCATTTCCTAAGGAAGCAACTCTAGTTGGCCCAAATAAATCTAGATGTAATAGCTCTAGTGGCCGTTTCGTAGAAATGCTTTTCTTAGGTTTAAATGAAGATTTAGGAAGCTTGCCACGTTGACAAGAATCACAAAAACTTTTCTTTTCAAAAACGAGTTTCGGAAAACCTTTAATGGAATTTAATTTTGAAAGCTTATAAAGTGTTCCAAAGTTCACATGTCCAAAGCGTCGATGCCATAAGTGTTGTTCACTTGTGTTGGCAACGAGACATTGTTCATATGACTTAGGAAGATCCAAAATATAGATATCTTTATGGCGTGTGCCGGAAAATAATAATTTATTATTATCATTTGAAATATGACACAATCCTTTCGTAAAGCTAACTTTGTAACCTTTGTCACAAAGTTGGCTTATTGAAATAAGATTATGATTTAAACCATTAACTAGATAGACATCACTAATTAAGGGTTTAGACGGGTTACCCACTTTACCAACACCGACGATGGTTCCGCTCTCGTTTCCTCCAAATACGACGCGATTTCCATTTGCAATGGGAACCACTCCGGAGAGCAATTGAGCGTCACCCGTCATGTGTTTTGAACACCCGCTATCGAGTATCCAATTCCCTTTGGAGCTAAATTTAAATTTGTTGCTCCTCTTCTTTTTCTTTTCCTTGAGTACCTAAAGATAGAAACTTTCATATCATGGTACCCAAGGTCATTGGGTCCTCAAAAGTTAGACCTTTGGAAACCAAGTCCAATTGGACTTTGACTTCCCCACATAATTTCTACTATGCACAACATCCGAAAAATAAGCATTCATATATACTTGTTTTTCATCCATGCTTGTGTCCTTTGGGCTCTAAATAGTGAAAATTTTGGGAGCCATCATCCTATTGGGTGCATGCATGCGACGTTGATTTCTACGTGATGCATGTTGTGGATAGGCATAAGGAACATGATGGAATGGTGCACGACGAGAATTATTCATATGATGAGGTGGGTGGACATATGCATGTGTGGGAACACGTGCGTGAGGGTGTCTCACATGGTGTGCACGTGCCCATGAACGTGTAGCATAGAAATCATCATATGTGTGAGACGGTGGAGTAGGACGTGTGTTCCTACGTGGCATGGTATTTGTGTACATATAAGCATGCCCCTTCTTTGGAGGTCCACCCAAAGTGGGTTTCTTTCCAAAAGAGGGTGTGGACGATGTGGAAGCACCATTGGTAGATGAACTACCAATAGAGTGTTTGCTACCACTCGTAGAGTCACCGGAAGTTGGCCTAACAAAAGTAGTGGCCGCTTTGGATGGACATCCCATCGTATACCCCAAACCAATGTGGTGATTGGCCGGAAGTAAGTCACTTAGGATTTAATCCGAATGGTCCTTACCCTTATTGAATTTATTAATTCGGCCTAATATGTTCTCATATTTCTCTTTGAGAGAACGCATAGAAGTATCCAAAGTGGATACTTGCGATGTGAGCACATAAACACGAGATTTGAGATTCTCGTTCTCAATACTCAAAATCGAGTTTTGAGAAGTTAAATCCGCTATCCTATGTTCTTCCGGATCATCAATGCTAACATGTTCAAGTTTAGATTTGAGATTAAAAATCTCATTTCTTAACTCTTCAACAACGGTGTCGTTGTTGGTAATGATAGTCTTAGTCGAGGTTTGAATGCTAGCTAGGTCATCTTTTACCTTAGTATATCTATTTACTAATTTAGTGTATTTTGACCATAATTGAGAGTTAGCATTCCTAAGATCATCCATCGTTACCTCATCGTTTCCTTCGTCGTCGCTATCATCGGAGGAGGAAGATCCTTGATCATGCTCCTCTCTTGCCATGAAGCACATGTGCGCTTGCTCCACTTTCTCATCGTCCGACTCTCAGCTTGAGGAATCCTAGGAGTCGGTGAATGTTGCTCCGACAAGTCCCTTTTTGTACCCCTTTTTGTACTTCTTTGACTTGTCGAACTTCGGCGACTTCCACTTCTCCTTTTGCTTGTTTTGAGGACAATCCGCTTTGATGTGTCCTGGCTTATTGCATTTAAAGCACAAAGGTGGAGAGGCGTTAGTAGAAGTAAATTTAGATTTTTGTTTGAAGTTACCCTTTCGGAAGAAGCGATTGAACTTCTTTGCCATGAGTGCAATGGATTCCATGTCCATTTCTTCTTCCGAGTCCTCATCATCGGTAGAGGTGGATGAAGCCGCCTTGAATGCAATCGCCATTTTCTTAGGCGCGTCTTGGTTCAAATAGGACTTCATCTTTTCTTGTAACTTCACCTTGCTATCTTTGCGTACCTCGTATGACATCAAAGTACCCATCAATTGAACTACGGTATACTTATTCATGTCATTACCTTCCTCGATGGCGAAGGTACGTTTCTCCCAAGAAGAAGGAAGTCCTTCGATAAGCTTTGAGCACTTCTCCTTTTGAGTGTAGGACTTGCCGAGGGCCTCTAACTCGTTTATTATGTCAACAAAGCGAGCGCAATATTCCTTCATCTTCTCGCCCTATTGCATATGAAACATTTCGTAATCTTTGTTTACGACTACGAGTTTAGAGTCTCTTACCCTACTCGTCCCTTCATGAAGAATGAGGAGGGAGTTCCAAATTTGATATGCACTCTTACATGTGCATATCTTATTGAAGTCCTCGGGCTCCAATGCGCATTGCAAGGCATTCATTGCCTTGGCATTGCTTACCTCCGCGGCGATCTCCGCGGTAGTCCATTTCTCAAAGTCTTCTTCATCGGGCTCTATGTATTCCTTCATTGTAGTCCTCCATAAGGATGCACTCCGGAGGAAGGTTTCCATCCGGCATTTCCAGTACCCGTAGTTGGTACCGTTGAAGAATGGAGGCCTCGTAGAGGAATGTCCTTCCATCACCGAAGATGCTCCTTCTCGGTTCCTGAAGGTGTCATAGTTGGAAGGTGGACGCACGGTCTTGTTGTCGTTGGAAGACATAGCTAAGTATCTGGCTCTGATACCAAATGTAATGCCCTACAAGCTACTGCACAAGTACTAGAGGGGGGGTGAATAGTACTTTAAAAATAACAAGGAGTATAATTCCAAATTATAGTGCAAACAACTACCAAATCAATTTGCGGAAGCTTAAATTGAATGACAACAACAAAATTAACAATGCTAACAAAAGATGTTAATGGGTTCGGATCCACCCAAGTCTCCCCGACTTGTTCCCGGTGATCCTACGTCCCAACCACCCAGATCCCCTCCGGATACTTAGGTTAGAAACCCTAACCCAAGATTTTCACTATGAATATCTTGTGAAAAACCTTCACAAGATCAAATCATACAACAATGGCAATAGTGAATCCCACAACCCGAGATCACAACCTTCTCTCACAACCGAGAGAATCAACAAGCAATATAAATGAGTTTATATTGAAATAAGCAAACTTACCACAAAATCCTATACCTTGAGTTTTTCTTACCAAATAGGTGAAAGGAAAGGATTTGAGGAAGATGAAGTCACCAAGACCTAGCACCAAGGAAATGACCAGCAATAGGTGCCTAGGGGAGATTTGGAGACTTGATTCAAGCTAGAGCTTGAAGGGCTCACCAAGAACAAACTTCTCTCAAGATGGATTCTAGATCTAGAATGTGAGAGAATGGGTTTCTTGTGAGGAAGAGAGCTTTAGAAATGAGTGAGAATGGCTATCTCTTTCTATCTCAATGAATCTCTTAATGGCAGCTCTTACCTAGATAGAAATGACCTAGGTTCGTATTTATAGGGTCCCATAAAAACAACTTATGTCAAATTCCAAAGGATAGAAATCTGAGGAAACTAGTCGGTCAAAGAACAACCACTGACCGACTAGTTCATCAACTAGTCGGTCAGTCAAACAACATGGACCGACTAAGAGAGGAACTGAGAAAAGATAGAAATTCAGACCTAGAAATCTAGTCGGTCCAAGAAGACTTTCTGACCGACTAGTTTCACAACTAGTCGGTCAGTCAGTGAACGTAGACCGACTAAGAGGCAAAATGAAATAGTCTGAATACAAATTGACTTAGTCGGTCCAAGAACAAAAGTTGACCGACTAGATTGTCAACTAGTCGGTCACCAAACGTTCTTAGACCGACTAACGATAAACAGTAGCTTAGGAGAAATTTAGTATGAACAGTAAGTCACAACTAGTCGGTCATAGAAGCATCACTGACAGACTAGTTCACAAACTAGTCAGTCGGTGAGTCAACGTAGACCGACTAACTGTAAACAGTAAAGTCCAAGAAATTAAGGAATCAAACTAGTCGGTTCAAGAAGAGTTGCTGACCGACTAGATCACCATCTAGTCGGTTAGTACTTCTTCTTGTACCAACTAACATGCACAAACAAGTCCGAATCGAAGCGCGACGCTTCGAGGAAGTTAGAATGAACTTGTACAAAGATCCTAGAGCTACGATATGAGCGTTATGAAGTTAGAATCGTAAGATATACTCAAGGCTTAACATTCTATATATCGAAGCTAAAAAGACTATAAATAAAACCTTAAAGAATGGTCTTCGAGAGCTTCGATTAATTCTTCATGACTTCCAAAACGGCGCAAGAGCTTCAACGAAGCTTTAGGCATGAATACGTGCTTTGAGAAGTCTTGAGATGTCGCTTTGAATGTTCTCGTGATTTTTGCGACGATCTCCAATACTGCGCTCACAAATTGTTAGTTCATGAATTATTTATGTTTGCTCATCATCCAAAACCAAATCCGGGGAGTCCAATATTTAACATAAAGGTTAGTTATAACTTGATGAAATTAGTTTATATAACTTGTACTACTGTTATAATATAAGTGATGTTTAATTTATAATTATCTTCTTAGTTAAGAACTTTTGGCTTGATATCAATCCTATGTCGCAGATAAATCCGCGCTACCGCATTCGAGTAACTGGAGCCGCGACGCGAACTGTTGTTTCGGAATCGACGTCAAAGCTACACGTGACCGTCAGACCAGGTTGGTGACCCCTAACTCGTAGCGAAACCCACACCGTAGCAAACTGACCCCTAACTAAAATCGGACAACTGTAACTAAATTTATTTTCTGCGCCTTAAAACGTTGTGAAACATTAGATTCGACGACTGGACTTTTGAACTGTGCACATAGGATAGAATCGTCGAATATGGCTGTATATCAAAATGTGACTTGTGACAATTTGGATAGTCCCGATAATCTAGAAACAAACCCTAATAGGACTTGATGGGAAATCGCGACCTGACACCGTCGCCCTGACACTGTTTCAGACGGACTACCGCGGACGCGACGACTGCACGAGACGCTCTGGACGGACGACACACTCGCCATCGCAGGCAAGTGTATCCCACTTGCACTTTTGGCCGTGCTTAGGCCTTAGTTTGGTTAGAACTGATAACTGTGAACAAATTGAACCGGACGTGAAATGATCGTGTCCGGGACGACCCTTGATGGCTCAGACTTGACGACGAAGTCTGAGCCTGACAACAACAACTTTTGATATCGTAGGGCTATCATGTGTGTGCGTGTGTGTGGACACCCTAGAATAACCCTTCCCGTCTTGTCACATCCCGTTCCGTCTTGCACAGCCTGCGGGCAATAGGGCACTCTCCGAGTGATCCCGTGTACTCTTTCACAGCCTGCGGGCAATAGGTCACTCTCCGAGTGATCCCTTGTACTGTTTCACAGCCTACGGGCAATAGGGTACTCTCCAAGCTAGAGAGTGATCCCTTGTACTGTTTCACAGCCTGCGGGTAATAGGGCACTCGCCAAGCTAGAGCGAGTGATCCCTTGTACTGTTTGTCTTGTCTTGTCTTCCTTGGGGTTTGGGGTTGGGTTGAGCGTACGCACGACAAGAGGGTCTGATCCCCCTCGAACCGTAAGGCATGAACCCTTTCGTGTCTCACTTGTCTTGTCTCGTCTTGTCCCGTCACGTTCCGACTCGTCTTGACACCTGTATGTTAGTCCCGTAGTTTGGTAGCACACGCTACGACTACTACCTGTCCCGTTTTACTTTCCTGCTGCGTTACTTCCTGTTGTGTTACTCTGTTATAACCACAGCATGCTAATCAACCATTAAACTGTTGTGTAATAGAACCTCAGCATGCTAATCAACCAGTAAACTGTTGTGTAATAGAACCTCAGCCTGCTAATCAACCATTAAACCGTTGTTTAAAGTTCGGTACACTTGCAGTAAAGTCTAACCCTCCTTGTAGACTTTACCTGACGTACAGTTCCTTTCTCTTGGGTGTTGTACCTCAGGTGCTCAGCCAGAGTTCGTGGACGAGCCAGACTCACTGGAGTACGAGGAGCCGAGGACGTCGACCCAGAGTACGTGCTTGACGAGGACCAGACCTTGAGGTCTTTTTAGTCGTCACTTTTCAGAGGTTACTGCTTTTAGTTTGCTTTTTGATAGTTTTTTGCCATGCGTAGGCTTCTTTTTAGACTTTGTACTCGCTGGATATTACATCTCCAATTTAATGAATGCAACTTCCTTTCTGTACTTCCTATTGTTCCGAATTTTATTAATGCAAGAACCTGGAAGTTTTATAATGGTACCCCTACAGACGCTTATTGGGTCCGAGCTTCTCAGCTCTGGCCTAAGCCGGCCTTGTCACGCTTCGCCTCCGTATTTTTGGGAAGCGGGGCGTGGCAAGTTTTAGTGGTGGCCCATGCAGGTCTTGCAAAAGTTCGGAACAATAAAAGTACCGCATTCATTTAATATCCACGTACAAGTCTGAATTAGTTTCCCAGCCTTAGATAGTAGGGAGACTTAGGTAGACGTCCCAGTTGGATAGTCAGACACCTTGGTTAAAATTTAGCCGTACCCGTCTTAGGATACCGTAGTAGCCTCTCCCTCCCTAGCTCTGACCAAATTAGATTCCTAGAGCCCTTCTTTTAGTTTAGTCGCTCGCCCAGCTCCATCGACTTCGGGCCCAGCAGAACGTAACCTTGATTCTCTTAGGAACCTTCTCTTTAGATCCTGATTATAGTCTAGCTCATTAGGAAGTACTAGAGCTGAGTTATCCTTATCTTTAAGCGACCCGATAATTAGAATCCCTGGCTTCTAGCGTCTAACTGATCCTTACCCTTTCGTATGATCGACTGAGGAATTCCATCATAGCTTCGTAAATCATATCCTAAGTATATCTATCATGCGATCTTTTTCCTTTCTCCCGTTTCACGTAATCATTCCTGACGAGTATAGCTGATCCTTCGAGTCTCTCCCTTAACCAATTCTGCTTCCTCTAAAAGTATTTCGAAATTTATTATTAAGTTTTTCGCTCAGCTTAATTTCTTTGAAAACCCCTATATTATATATTTCAAAACTTCTTGTTTTTCGGTTGAGTTAAACTTCTTTCACTGATCTTGGAACCTCCCTGGTCGTAAAATCATTTTACTATCCCGTACCTATTTTCAAATCGGCATCTTTAGTGTTTCAATTTTAAATCTTGTTATCAATTCTATAATCCAATACATATATATATATATATATATATTACTTTTCTAAACTACAAAATTTTATTGCTTATCACTTACCGTACATATTTTTTTTTGAAATATTTTCTAAACTAGAGGGAACTCCAATTATTTCCTTATTATTATTATATCAGTTCTATGTTCTTCGTGACCACATTTTTAAATCTTTGTGTAAATTAATTTCATTTGCAAAACAATCGTTTCTCACCCTATCCATCCTTTCTTCGTCTTACTTTTTCCAAAATTTTAATTTGCTTCGTCTGCTCACTTATATATATATATATATATATATATATATATATATATATATATATATATATATATATATATATTAAAGGTATATGATACCATGTTTTGCACAAAATCCTTCTTCCATCGTAGATCATTTTTAGCAATATTTTTGTCCCGTCCATCCGATTATCTTCTTATCCTCGCCTTACCTGACTTCGTTCTTTCGATCTTGTTTCGTGTCGTTTTTGGTTTCGGCCTCCCTCTTGTAGGTAGACATCAGCGCCTGTAGTTGCCTATGTCATCCCTAGCTAGGAGTAGGCCCTTCTGGTAGGTAATGTCGTCGTAGTGCATGAGTATAGGAAGAGTGTGTAGACCTGTATGAGTGTGTCATCTTTAGGATCCCGATAACTGCCTTTTATGTTTTGAATGTGTACTCAGTGTTAACCATGATATGATTGAAGTCGTCTGAATGACGGTATTCATACGTATATGAATAGGGTCATAGCAGGCAATTTCCTTAGACGTAGTTTTTCGCGACTATAGAATAGCTTATCTTTGACTGCATGTGATTATATTAAAACCTTGTTTTTTTAAACCAAACCTTTAAAGTTTTTGAAATTAACTCACAAGATCACAACTCAATTATCCTTCCTCATCTATTACCACGACCCCACACGGTTTTCCAGATGTTTTAAAATATGTTATTGGCCTTAAGTTTTCCCTTTCTCTTCGCTCTTCTTCCTTCCTTCAAAATGTTATGCTTATTGTTGTCATATTATTGGGCCTAGCTATTGTTATTTTAGGATCCTGTGTGCGGGTAGGTATAGCGTGTGGAGAGATATGTAATAGAGATGATTAATTACTTTTGAGACACAAGGATAGAAGATTAGGATCATTTGGATGAAAAGAATGGGCTGTCCAAGACTTAATTATAAAACCGAAGTGTGGCGGACTAAATGGAGGATTCTGGTTGAATGAGATTATATGCGAGGAGAAGAAAACTTATCAGACTTGAGGCTTAGACGAATGGTAGAAGGGATGGCTACAGAGTTTGGTAGGAGTCAGGGTGATCATGAGATTGAGTAGATCTTTTATTAACATCGAGACTTGATTGTTGAGTTGACGTGAGAAGACATTGGGAGTAACACGACGCGTTGAGATAAATGAATGGTTAGGTTGTCGGATTTAATATTGGTTGAAAATAATTATAATAAGTAGGAGGAGATGTGATTTTGATAGTTCAATTATTTGGCGGATAATTTATGGAAGATGTGACAAGGGATGTATTAGAGACACGGTGATTGTTGATTCGTGAAAGGTGTTGTAAGATTGACAGAGTTTTTTTGCCTTGGATTGGTGATCGACTAGAACATCATTTTAGCGACTGATTAATATTGGGAAGAGATTGAGAAAATTTAAAGATGTTATGGAACGATGATTTTTAGTGGAATGGTATGGTATGAGAAGATGATTATTATTCCTTTATGAGAACTTGGAGTTGGAAATTTGAACATCAGTGATGGGTCTATAGTTAAGTGTTAGGAGGTGAGTTTAGTCGTAGCATTATCCCGTGAAAAGACGGGTTATGATGGATTATTTGAGGAACGATGTTGAAGTTATAAGATTTGAGATCATGGTATGAGAGATGGGAGTTATAGGCTTAAGTATTTATAGATTTTATAATTAGTATTATCATAGGTGATTCCGAGGACGGAATCATTTCTAAGGTGGGTAGAATGCAACGGCCGCTTTCCGACCGTTCGTATTTTCTGCGTGCACGTGCTTTATCGTGCACGTATTTTATTTGGTTATTTCTGAGCTCCGGCATATACGATGCGATATGCCGTTGCGATCGTTTTGGGGTGTTGAATTTTATAGTAATTATTGGGAACGTCTTTTCACTACTCGTTTTCTCGCAAAACGACTTTGAACGAGAGGTGCGTTTTAGTCATTTGACTCGAAACGCCGTCTCTAATTTTACGTAAATTCTTGGTAGGCGTTACACAGGATCAGGCTCCATAGATCTGTGTGTCTCGTCTCCACGATCGCCCCGGTATTTTCGGATTATTTTTCTGACGTCCGGTTTGAGAGATATCGCGCGAATAAATCTCGACCGTCGATTTCCCAATCAATTCAAAATTCGAATTTGATTAGCCAAATCTGGCTAAATCTTCCATTGATCTGTTTTATATCTTTACTAAACTGTTTCTCTATTTCCCTCTAGCCTTACCCCAATCTGCACACCCTTCATCTCTATCTCCCCACACTTAACCTATAAACTCTATAGTCAAATATCAAATATTAAATATTATTAAAACCCCTTAATCTCATTCACGTGGGGAAAACCTAGAACTAGGGCAAAACATTTTCGCAGCCGCCGCATCAAAGTCTTCCCGAGCTCTTCCCCAGATCTCTCTCCCTCATCTCTCTCTCTCCCTCGCGGCGCCGCCGCGATGCCCCCTCCGACCGCCGCCGTTCAGCGATCCGCCGCCGCCTCGCATCCACAGACCCCCGCCGGCGACCACAGCGAGAGGCCGCCGCTTCCTCTCGAAATCGCCTCGCCGCCGCGTTCTTCTCTCCACGGCCGCCACGCACCCCGTCGCGATTCTCGACGATGACGCCGCAATCTCAGCCCCGAGCGTCGATCGTCACCCACGATCGCTGCTCCGACGTCCTCAAAGCCCGAACGTCGGCATCCCGACCACCGCACGGCCCCATCCGCTACAGTGTCGCCCTCACGGCCTTCTGCCGTCGCCGCTGACCCGAGCGCAACGCCCCGTGCCATCCGGTGAGATCCGCCGCCGGCCTCCCCCGCGAGGCCCCCTTCGTCGCCGAGCCGCCGGCGACCGAACGTCGTTGAGCCCTACGTCCGACCATGCGCTCGACTTCCGACCGCCGCGATTCCCTCGCGAGACCGTCGTGACCCTGTCGGAGCTCCGCCTGATCGACAACAGCGCTCCGCCGCTGCTCCGTTTTCGGTCACCGCCTGACGGCCTAGCGCCGCCCCAAATCGCCACACCCCCCTCCTCTCTCTCGCGACCGCCCGACGAACCCCACGACGAGGCGGTCAAGGACGAGCAGGCCCGGCTCGGGCTAGGTGTCGAGGCGGCACTGATGGTTCATGCCAAGTTTGGGGAGATTGCTAGCTTGAACATGCCCTTGACATTGCTCAGTCTCTTCTCAGGTTGTTGAAGAAACAGATCTCAAGTTCTAGCAACTCCTCAATACCGTGAGTTTTGTGTGACACAAATCCGTGCTTACGACCACCTAACCTGAAAGCTACTTCCCTTGTATATATATACATGTGTGCCTGTTAAATAATCTTTATTAGTTAGTGTATTATACATGAACGGTATCTGTTTCATTCTTCCTCTATTTCATGCATCCGGACTGTTATATGTGTCGCATATGTAAGGTCGATATATGTTAGTTCTTTTAATACCTTGGTAATAAATTGTTAGTTAATCTAAATATATTAACACTGTGATTTCTTTTATAACCTTGGTTATATACATATGAACAATAACCTGTTTATTATACCCAAACTTCACATATTAATATTACATGCCTAGTTTTCATATACCGACTATTATATTCGTTAGCCTAAAGGTTAGTTATAACTTGATGAAATTAGTTTATATAACTTGTACTACTGTTATAATATAAGTGATGTTTAATTTATAATTATCTTCTTACTTAAGAACTTTTGGCTTGATATCAATCCTATGTTGCAGATAAATCCGCGCTACCGCATTCGAGTAACTGGAGCCGCGACGCGAACTGTTGTTTCAGAATCGACGTCAAAGCTACACGTGACCGTCAGACCAGGTTGGTGACCCATAACTCGTAGCGAAACCCACACCGTAGCAAACTGAACCCTAACTAAAAATCGGACAACTATAACTAAATTTATTTTCTGCGCCTTAAAACGTTGTGAAACAGTAGATTCGACGACTGGACTTTTGAACTGTGCACATAGGATAGAATCGTCGAATACGACTGAACATCCAAACGTGACTTGTGACAATTTGGATAGTCCCGATAATCTAGAAACAAACCCTAATAGGACTTGTTGGAAAATCGCGACCTGACACCGTCGCCCTGACACTGTTTCAGACGGACTACCGCGGACGCGACGACTGGACGAGACGCTCTGGACGGACGACACACTCGCCATCGTAGGCAAGTGTATCCCACTTGCACTTTTGGCTGTGCTTAGGCCTTAGTTTGGTTAGAACTGATAAGTGTGAACAAATAGAACCGGCCGTGAAATGATAGCATCCGGGACGACCCTTGACGGCTCAGACTTTACGACGAAGTCTGAGCCTGACAACAACAACTTTTGATATCGTATGGCTATCATGTGTGTGCGTGTGTGTGTACACCCTAGAATAACCCTTCCCGTCTTGTCACGTCCCGTTCCGTCTTGCACAGCCTGCGGGCAATAGGGCACTCTCCGAGTGATCCCTTGTACTCTTTCACAGCCTGCGGGCAATAGGGCACTCTCCGAGTGATCCCTTGTACTGTTTCACAGCCTGCGTGCAATATGGCACTCTCCAAGCTAGAGAGAGTGATCCCTTGTACTGTTTCACAGCCTACGGGCAATAGGGCACTCGCCAAGCTAGAGCGAGTGATCCCTTGTACTGTTTGTCTTGTCTTGTCTTCCTTAGGGTTTGGGGTTGGGTTGAGCGTGCGCACGGCAAGAGGGTCTGATACCCCTCGAACCGTAAGGTGTGAACCCTTTCGTGTCTCACTTGTCTTGTCTCGTCTTGTCCCGTCACGTCCCGACTCGTCTTGACACCTGTAGGTCAGTCCCGTAGTTTGGTAGCACACGCTACGACTACTACCTGTCCCGTTTTACTTTCCTGCTGCGTTACTTCCTGTTGTGTTACTCTGTTATAACCACAGCATGCTAATCAACCAGTAAACTATTGTGTAATAGAACCTCAGCATGCTAATCAACCAGTAAACTGTTGTGTAATAGAACCTCAGCCTGCTAATCAACCAGTAAACCGTTGTTTAAAGTTCGGTACACTTGCAGTAAAGTCTAACCCTCCTTGTAGACTTTACCTGACGTACAGTTCCTTTCTCTGGGGTGCTGTACCTCTGGTGCTCAGCCAGAGTTCGTTGACGAGCCAGACTCACTGGAGTACGAGGAGCCGAGGACGTCGACCCAGAGTACGTGCCTGACGAGGACTAGACCTTGAGGTCTTTTTAGTCGTCACTTTTCAGAGGTTACTGCTTTTAGTTTGCTTTTTGATAGTTTGTTGCCATGTGTAGGCTTCTTTTTAGACTTTGTACTCGCTGGATATTACATCTCCAATTTAATGAATGCAACTTCCTTTCTGTACTTCCTATTGTTCCGAATTTTATTAATGCAAGAACCTGGAAGTTTTATAATGGTACCCCTACAGACGCTTATTGGGTCCGAGCTTCTTAGCTCTGGCCTAAGCCGGCCATGTCACGCTTCGCCTCCGTATTTTTGGGAAGCGGGGCGTGACAATACTATGTTTGTGAAACTCCTCCAGGCCTGAAAGAAAGTTTCACAGTTAGTCTGATTAAAATTAACGATCTTGAGCTTCTCCATCCTATGTTTGTGTGCATTAGCATACCCTGCATCATACAGATTGTTTGTGCAATAGAAATTCATATACTCCATTTTTAAAAAGAAAAACAAAAGTTTATGTACAATAAAATCAAACAAAAATTTATATACAGTAAAGTGGAAAGATCTCACCGAAGGTCCTCTAAATGAAATAAACCGTAGTCACAAACCATTCCTCCCCGACAACGGCGCCAAAAACTTGGTAGGCCCAAAATAGTGCTTCTCTCAAGCGCAAGAGTCCGTACAAGTAGTAAAATCTGGGAGTCTAGATGTCGAATCCTCGAGAGAAAATCTGTTGAAACCACAGCTCAAATCAAATAGAAACCCAATGAAAAGAAGTTAACCACTTCAATAATGATGGCGATGGTGTGAAAGTGCGTGATGGTGATGTGCGAACAATACGAACAAAGAAAAGTCGTGTATGAAAGTATCGACGAAAAGTATGCACATGGTATGGGTTCATTAGGATCAATAATTCGTATTAACTTGGTTGGCGGATATAACATAATGAATTCTCTTTTTGAGAGCAATTCACCGGAAAATACTCAATATAACTCAATGAATTCTCCTTTTGGGAGCAATTCATCGGAGGATACCCTTTTGGGGGTTAAAGCACAATATGAATAAAATCGTTGCTAAAGTTATAATCTTACAACTACGGTATGAAACTCTCTTTTGCAGAGATCAAAACTCACCCTTTTGGGGCGATCATCAACTCAATCACTTCTTTTGGAAGATGAAAAAGACGATTTAATACCAAAAACTACAACTTTAGCGACATTATCGATTAAGCATAATGAAATTCAACCAAACTAATACGATTCACATCCCCTAACTACTCCAAACCATGCGCAAATAAGATTTAGCTACTCATAATGCAAGAATAAACAAAGTTCATAGCAAAAATACATCAATCTAATAGCCAAATACACTAGAAAAGCATCAAATACGGGGTAGAAGTTTAGAATTCTATCACCAAATCTCCAAGTTAGGCCCCAAAACTCTCTAAAAATAATAAGAACAGCCTCTGGAATTTTACAGAATTTTTCAGAGGGGAAATACGGCTCCTAGAGCCTCCAATACGCCCAAAATACGCCAGCATTCCCCCAAAACCCCTAGAAATACACTTATATAGGCTCATTGCGGGTTTTAATGGGGTTAACGGGTCTAAACCCGCATCAATATCGATCCAAACCTGCTGAAACAAGTCGGCGCAATCCACAGCGGTTCATCTGTGCGGGATTGAACGCGGACGCGCCACGTGTGCTCCCAGATTCATGCTCCGCTCTTTGTTCGATCGGCGCCCGTTTACGCCATTGGATCTACGATCCAATGGATGTCATCACGCCGCGTGTCCCCAGCGGTCCGATTCCCGCTTCATTTCGAATTCAGCTCGGGAGGAATGCAGACCGTCCGATCGAGATCGTGCGGTGAAGAGATGACCATGTCTCCCGCTCTCCGCTGCATTTGGCACTCGATTTCGTCCGTTGGATCAGCATCCAACGCTCAAAAAGATGCCGTGTCACTGCCTTTGGTTGTTGAATCAGCACCGTTGGATTCGTTTTCAACGCGCTTGATTGTGCCATGTCACCGCCTCTTTTGAATTCGTGCGCCCCGCCTTTCGGCCGTTGGATCGAGATCCAACGGTTATCGGCTTGCCGCGTCGCCCTCTTTGTCTGAGCCGTTTGATGAAGCAGGCTTCGCAGCAGATGCTGCCACGTGTCTGCCAAGATTCGTGCGGCGACCGTATTTTCGTATTTTCGTCCGTATTTCTCCATTTAAATGGTATTCTGCATTCAAAAATTCACAGTAATTAGCACAGATCTCAAAAACATACAAATAAATAGTCGTTAGAATCGTGAGATCGAGACCAATCCATGAAAAATATAAAAAGTGTAGAAATACTCCGTTAATTGCTATTGAGTGTTTTCTCTAATAAATAATTGTGTACAAAATACGTATGAATTAGAGAACAATGTAGCGTCACATGAGCACAAAATAGGGCTAAATGGGGGGTTAAATATGTAATATTGAACCCGAATCAGTCCCCAACGCTAGAAATCTCCTGCATTCACACAAAAAGACAAAGAAGTGAAATAAAGCTAGAAATCATAAGAAAACGGGTACGGAACGACGGAAAACAGTGGAAAATCACAAAGAAGACGTGCGTGAATATATGAAATATAAACGCATGTCAGCTTCATGGCCCGAGAAGATACATTCTCCGATGAGAGCGATAGTGAGAACGATGAACCCGAGGTAACAATGGATGAACTTCATATCGCTAACGAAGAATTATTTTCTAAGTATCAATCTCTTATGCTTAGATATACTAATTTAAAGAAATTGAATGTTAGTAAATCATCCATGCCATCCATCACCAATAATTACACCATTGTTGACATACTTACACTTGAGAAAGCCAATTTGGTTTCTCAAAACGGCACATTGAGAAATGAGTTGAATTCCCTCAAATCTCAATTAGAACACGTTTCTTCTAAAGATAGTGATGATCTAATTTCACAAAACACACAATTGGGTATTGAGAATGAATCTCTAAAAACCCAAGTGCACGAGCTCACCACACATGTGTCCCTCTTGAACATTACTATTTCTTCCCTCAGGGATAAATATGAGCTCATGTCCTCCCATGTTAAGAGATTTAACAAAGGGAAATGGTAATTGGATGAATTGCTTTCCAACAAATTTCCGGCCACACATTGTGTTGGACCTAGTTATGTGGAAGCAAATGCATCCAAATCTCGCATCTCCTATAGTGGTGTAACTATAGATTTTGTAAGGACATCCTCCGGTGCATCCACTAGCAGTGAAAATACATTATTGGTAGCAAACCTACCAAGAAAGTCACCCCTCCACACGTTCCTCCTTTTGACAAGAAACCCATTAAGGGTGGAAATCAAAAGAAAGGACATGCCTTTATGTACACTAACACTCACACATGTAGGAACACTCCTACTACACGTATGAACACATATAATGAGTTTTATGCTCCACACCCACGGGCATGTGCAAACCAACGCTTGAGAAATAATCATGCACGTGCTCCTACACACTCTTATGTTCATACACATCATCCCATGTATGCTCATTCATATCCACCGCATCACATGAATGCTCCATATGCACCACAACATATGCATGCTCCCCATTTTGCATATAACCCTTATATGTTGCATACATATTCTCCTCCACCTTCATATGCTAAACCACATGTTCCTAAGCATCATGCACCACGTAGACCTCAACCTAATGTACATGCAACTAGGAAGAGGACTCCCAAATCAAACACTATTGTAAGGGACCCTGCAGGGCTACGCACACTAGAGGGGGCTGAACAGTGTAATGGCAAGCAAAGTGCTTAATTAAAAGGTACTGAAATTAAAGCACAATAAGCAGCGGAATTTAAACAGAGTGCTCAACAACAACAATCGCAAACACAAGGATTTTACCCTGGTTCCCCAAAACTTGGGTACGTCCAGCCACAGCAGTATTCACTATATTCCCACATAGAGAAGTGAATACAATCTCACACAGGGATACCTCACACAGAGGTTTTAGGATTCCCACAAAGAGATATCCTTACTCTCACACAGAGAGACCTCACACAGAGGATTTTGTTCTCTCACACAGAAAGAACCAAACTCTCACAAAGAGAGTAACTCCCACAAAGAGAGTAACTAATTCCCACAAAGAGAATTAGGGTGTCGAAAAAAAACGAAACAACACTTACCTATGCCTTGATATGATCTTACCAATGTGAAGAAGAAGGCATGCAAGTGAATGACCAAGTGCTTGAGATTAGCTTTGATTACACTTGATGATCTTTCTCTCTTCTGGAAATGAATCCTAACACTTCTCACTTGAGTGTATGAAAATGAAGAGAAGAAAGATGATCTCCAAGAAAGGAATGAGAATTAGATCCCTTGGAGAATTTCCATATGTGCTAGCTTCAATGTATAAAGAGAAATATGCTCATGAGAGGGAAATGGAAGAGATTAGGAGTGGCTATTGATTCTCTAAGATATTCAATAATAATCAAGAGTTCTAAATGAACTAAGCCATCTCCTATATATAGGAAGCCAAAAGAAACCCATAAACCAAGCCAAAAACCAAAGGGAAGAAATCTGCAACGGCTAGATTTTGGCAGTTTACGGCACAGACAGTCGACTGATGAACAAATGACAGTCGACTGTTCAATGGTTAGAAAAATCCCAATGGCTATAATCTGAGCCGGGACAGTCGACTGTAGAAGACTACACAGACGATTGTAAAACAGACAATCGACTGTCTATCCTTCATCAGGCGACTGTTGCAGGGGATGGAGAAAAACAGAGAGATGCACTCTAACTCCCAGTATGCATACAGGCGACTGATGAACAAATGACAGGCGACTGTAAAATAGACAGGCGACTGTTTATCCTTCATCAGTCGACTGCTGCCTAGGATGGAGAAAACAAGAGAGAGATGCATATTTCGCACTTACGCCTTTCAGACGACTAATGGCCATTTCACAGGTGACTGTAAAAACATCATCAGGCGACTGTCTTGCAAATTGGGATGAAGCCCAGAAAATGCAAGATACATACAGTCGACAGTCGACCAATTCACATGTGATTGTAGAAACATAGGCGACTGTAAATTGAACATCAGTTGACTGATGCGAAAATCTCAAGAAGAGTCAATCAAAGGATGACTTGAGCAGTGCACCACATTCGAATGTAGAAGGCATGACATACGACTGGAAATCACCCAGTCGACTGTGAAACCTTCATCAAGCGACTGTTGGAGAGACAGAGACTCCAATTGAGTCTTTGGGCTAGATGAACCTATAGGGTTGGATTTTATGATAATCCTAAGGCTCACTAAGATGGTAAACTGCATATGCATGAGAGTATGACCATCTATCAAGATATTACAATAATCCTAGACTCAAAAAGAGACATGCAAGTAATTGTAATTACATGGATTACATATTACCTCTCCTAGAGTCTAAGTCTTCAAGCTCACGATACCTTGATGCTCCCCATCATCTCCAAGCTTTGGCACCCCTTGATGAGCTTCCCTTCATCAATCTCCAAGCTTTGTCATTGCTCCTCTAGATGTCCATCCATCATCATGCTCCAAGCTTTGGCTTCATTAGATGATCTTCATGACTTCATCTAAGCTTGAGCACACCATCACCCTTAGAGGTCTTTAAGATATTCCTTGTAATATCCTCCAAGCATTATGCTTTGTCTCATCAACATATAATCATTAAGAAAAACTGAGACTAAAACATAAGATTGATTAACACACTAACATAATGTATTGATCATCATCAAAACAACGTTAGTCTTGAACCCAAGAACTAACAACTATTTGGGGTCCCAAGAACACTAGCACAAATGATAGGCATGCATATGTAAGTTCTTATTTTAGTGATGTGATAAATAGTGGTAACTATGTTGGGAAGCCAAAGCCCACTTGGACATGGTTGCTAAAGGGCTAGTCCCCTTGGACCCAACAAGCTTGGGTACCATGAGCATATGGTATACTATGTGGGTACCCAAGAACAAGAAAAAGAGCAATAAAAGAAATATTAGCTCTAAAAGGAAATGATGGATACTCGATAGTGGTTGCTCCAAACACATGACGGGAAATCCCTCCTTGTTCTCTAAAGTGATCTGCATCAAGGACGGTGCAACGGTCACCTTTGGAGGCGATTAAAAGGGAACCATTATCGGAGTAGGCAAAGTCGGTAATCCATCCAAACCCTTAATTGATAATGTTTATTTAGTAGGTTTATTTCATAACCTCATCTTTACAAGTTAACTTTTTGACAAAGGTTACTAGGTTAACTTTGGAGAGGGTTTGTGTAGTATTATTGATAATGATTCACATGTTTTATTTTCCGGTATTAGACATAAAAATAATTATATTTTAAGTATGCCTAAATCATTTGAAAATTTCCTGGTTGCTTATTCTAATGAACAATTATTATGGCATCGTCGTATTGGGCTTGTTCATTTTAAGCATTTATATAAGTTAGCTAAGCATGATTTAGTCAAAAGCTTTTCAAAAATATCTTTTAATAAGAAAATCTTTTGTGATTCATGTCAACGTGGTAGACTTCATAAATCTTTATTTAAACATAAATATGGCATAACTTCTAAGAGGCCCTAGAATTACTTCATTTAGATTTATTTGGGCCTACTAGAGTAGCATCTTTAGGGAATGCTCATTATGGATTAGTCATTGTAGATAACTTTTCTAGATTTACATGGGTATCTTTTTTTCCTAATAAAAATGAAGCCTTTGATGAGTTTACCAAATTTGCAAAGAAAATTCAAAATCTCTTAGAAACCACCATTATCACTATTCGTAGTGATCATGGAGGGGAATTTGAGAATGAACTTTTCTCTAAGTTTTTTGATGACAACATGATTACTCATAACTGTTCTTTTCCTCGCACACCACCACAAAATGGTGTAGTTGAGAGAAAGAATATGAAGCTTATTGAGTGTGCACGCACCAAGATCCATGATAGTCATCTTGGACTTCAATTTTAGGTGGAGGCGGTGCACACGACATGTTATGTGCTTAATAGGATCCTAGTGAGGCCCCGAACGAAAAAAAAACTTGGTTTGAACTATTTTATGATAAAAACCTCAATTTAAGTATTGTCGAGTTTTTGGTTCAAAATGTTTTATAAAGAACACGTTTGGTAATTTAGACAACTTTGAGCCAAGATCCGATGAAGGAATTTTTGTTGGATATTCCACACGTAGCAAAGCCTACCAGATATACAACAAAACCACTTCAATGATCAAGGAATCACTACACGTTTCATTACATGAAGATTTGATGTTCCTCATGTTGTTGTTGATCGTGTAGATGTTTTATGTGATTCAATTAGTAATATTAAAATTAATGATGTTATTGAGACTAACATTACTAATGAAAATGTTGAGATTGTTCCAAGTGATCCAGGTATTCCCAAAGCTTATCCGACCGTCCGCGACCACCCACTAACCAAATAATTGGAGATAATAGTGTGGGTGTCCGAACAAGGTCAATGATTGATGAGTTCTATCATTGCACCTTTGTCTCTACCATTGAGCCAAAGAACATCCAAGAAGCATGTGAAGATAGCTCGTGGATCGTTGCAATGGAAGAGGAGCTCATGCAATTTGAAAGGAATGAAGTTTGGGAGCTCGTCCCTCTTCCAAGTGGTCACCAAGTCATTGGGACCAAATGGATATTCAAGAACAAGACGGATGAGAACGAGGTCGTCACAAGGAACAAATCAAGGTTAGTAGCTCAAGGCTACCGGCAAGAGGAAGGTATTGATTTCGAAGAATCCTTTGCCCATGTAGCTAGATTAGAAGGTATTAGATTTCTTTTATCTTTGCATCTCATAAGAATTTTAAATTATTTCAAATGGATGTTAAAAGTGTATTTTTAAATGGCATAGTTAATGAAGAAGTTTATGTTTCTCAACCACCCGATTTTATACACGAAAATTTTTCTAATCATGTTTTCAAACTTAAGAAAGCGTTATATGGGTTGAGACAAGCCTCTAGAGCTTGGTATGATCAACTCAAACCCTTTATTTTGAATTTAGCTTTTAAATGTGTGAAGTTGACTCTACTCTTTTCATTAAAGATTATGAAAATGACATCCTCCTTATTCAAGTTTATGTAAATGATATTATCTTTAGTTCTACTAACTTTGACATTTGCCAAGAATTTTCTAAATTTATTACATTTGCCAAGAATTTTCTAAATTTATGATGGAAGAATATGAGATGAGCCACATGGGTGAGCTCAACTACTTTCTTGGTCTTTAAATTCGGCAAATGAATGATGTGATTTTCATACACCAAACCAAGTACACCAGGGAGCTTATCAAGCGATTCGGGATGGAATCGTCTACAGCAAAAGGACTCCCATGAGTACAACCTCTCATCTTCACAAAGACAAAAACGGAAAGGATGTAGACATTCGTCTATATCAAGCTATGATAGGTGGTCTACTTTATTTAAATGCAAGTTCGCCCGATATCATGTTTTTAGTATGTCTTTGTGCTAGATATCAAGCTAGACCTAAGGAATCACGATTATTTGCGGTTAAACGATTTTTTCGTTACCTCAATCAAATAATAGATTATGGGTTACTTTACCTAAAATCTTACACGTATGAGCTAGTCTCATATAGCGATGCTGATTTTACTGGATGCAAATCTGACAGGAAAAGTACTTGTGGCACTTGACATTTTATAGGAAATTCCCTTCTCTCTTGGTTTTCCAAGAAGCAAAACTCCGTATCATTATCCACGCCCGAGGTGAAATATGTTGCCGCGGGTCTTGCATGTGCACAAGTCCTTTGGATGAGATACATGTTGAATATTGGACTCCCCGGATTTGGTTTTGATGATGAGCAAACATAAATAATCCATGAACTAACAATTTGTGAGCGCAGTTTTGGAGATCGTCGCCAAATTCACGAGAACATTCAAAGCGACATCTCAACACTTCCCAAAGCTCGTATTCATGCCTAAAGCTTCGTTGAAGCTCTTGCGCCGTTTTGGAAGTTATGAAGATTCAATCGAAGCTCTCAAATACCATTCTTTAAGGTTTTATTTATAGTCTTTTAGTTTCGATTGATAGATTGTTAAGCCTTGAGTATATCTTACGTCTATATCTTCATTACGCTCATTTCGTAGCTCTAGGATTCTTGCACAAGTTCATTCTAACTTCCTCGAAGCATCGCGCTTCGATTCGGACTTTATTGTGCATGTTAGTTGGTACAAGAACATGTACTGACCGACTAGATGGTGATCTAGTCGGTCGGCAACTGTTCTTGGACCGACTAGTTTGATTCCTTAATTTCTTGGACTTTACTGTTTACAGTTAGTCGGTCTACGTTGACTCACCGACCGACTAGTTTGTGAACTAGTCGGTCAGTGATGCTTCTTTGACCGACTAGTTGTGACTTACTGTTCATGCTAAAATTCTCCTAAGCTACTGTTTATCGTTAGTCGGTCTAAGAACGTTTGGTGACCGACTAGTTGACAATTTAGTCGGTCAACTTTTGTTCTTGGACCGACTAAGTCACTTTGTACGCAGACTTATTCTTTTTGCTCTTAGTCGGTCTACGTTCACTGACTGACCGACTAGTTGTGAAACTAGTCGGTCAGAAAGTCTTCTTGGACCGACTAAATTTCTAGGTCTGAAATTCTATCTCTTCTCAGATCTACTCTTAGTCGGTCCACGTTGTTTGACTGACCGACTAGTTGATGAACTAGTCGGTCAGTGATTGTTCTTTGACCGACTAAGTCTCACAGATTTCTATCCGTTGGTGAATGACCTAACTTGTGTTTTTGGGTTCCTATAAATACGAACCTAGGTCATTTCTATCTAGAAAAGAGCTTCCATTCAGAGATTCATTGAGATCAAAAGAGATAGCTATTCTCCCTCAAATCTAAAGCTCTCTTCCTCACAAGAAACCCATTCTCTCTCATTTCTAGATCTAGAGAGAAGCTTGTTCTTGGTGAGCTCTTCAAGCTATTGCTTGATCCAAGTCTCCAACTCATTCCTAGGCACCCATTACTGGTCATTTCCTTGGTGCTAGGACTTGGTGACTTCATCTTCCTCAAATCCGTCATTTCACCATTTGGGTAAGAAAAACTCAAGGTATAGGATTTTGTGGTAAGATTGTTTATTTCATTTAAACTCTTTAATATTGCTTTGTGATTCTCTCGGTTGTGAGAGAAGATTGTGATCCCGGGTTGTGGGATTCACTTTGCCATTGCATGTATGATTTGATCTTGTGAAGGTTTTTCACAAGATATTCATAGTGGAAATCTTAGGTTAGGGTTTCTAACCTAAGTATCCGGAGGGGATCCGGGTGGTTGGGACGTAGGATCACCGGGAACAAGTCGGGGAGACTTGGGTGGATCTGAACCCATTAACATCGTTTGTTAGCATTGTTAATTTTGTGTTGTCATTCAATTTAAGCTTCCACAAATTGATTTGGTAGTTGTTTGCAATTTAATTTGGAATTATACTCCTTATTATTTTAAAGTACTATTCACCCCCCCTCTAGTACTTGTGCAGTAGCTGGTAGGGCATTACATTTGGTATCAGAGCCAGATACTCAGCTATGTCTGCCAACGACAACAAGACCGTGCGTCCACCTTCCAACTATGACACCTTCAGGAACCGTGAAGGAGCATTTTCGGTGATGGAAGGACATTCCTCTACGAGGCCTCCATTCTTCAACGGTACCAACTACGGGTACTGGAAATGTCGGATGGAAACCTTCCTCCGAAGTGCATCTTTATGGAGGACTACAATGAAGGAGTACATCGAGCCCGAAGAAGAAGACTTTGAGAAATGGACAACCGCGGAGGTTGCCGCGGAGGTAAGCAATGCCAAGGCAATGAACGCCTTGCAATGCGCATTGGAGCCCGAGGACTTCAATAAGATATGCACATGTAAGAGTGCATATCAAATTTGGAACTCCCTCCTCATACTACATGAAGGGACGAGTCGGGTAAGAGACTCTAAACTCGTAGTCGTAAACAAAGATTACGAAATGTTTCATATGCAACAGGGTGAGAAGATGAAAGAATATTACGCTCGCTTCGTTGACATAATAAACGAGTTAGAGGCCCTCGGCAAGTCCTACACTCAAAAGGAGAAGTGCTCAAAGCTTATCGAAGGACTTCCTTCTTCTTGGGAGAAACGCACCTTTGCCATCGAGGAAGGTAATGACATGAATAAGTACACCGTAGTTCAACTAATGGGTACTTTAATGTCGTACGAGGTACGCAAGGATAGCAAGCTCAAATTGCAAGAAAAGATGAAGTCTTATCTAAAGCAAGACGAGCCAAAGAAAAAGGCTATTGCCTTCAAAGCCGCTCCATCCACATCCACATCAACCGATGATGAAGACTCGGAAAACGAGTTGGACTTGGAGTCCATGGCACTCATGGCCAAGAAGTTCAATCGTTTCTTCCGAAAAGGTAACTTCAAGACCAAAGGTAAATTTGGTTCTTCTAACGCCTCTTTCTCTCCTTTGTGTTTCAAGTGCAATAAGCCAGGACACATGAAAGCGGAGTGTCCCCTCAATAAGCAAAAGGAGAAGTGGAAGGCGCCAAAGTATGACAAGTCCAAGAAGTACACGAAAGGAAACAAGAAGGGACTTGTCGGAGCTACCTTCACCGACTCCGATGATTCTTCAAGCGGTGAGTCGGACGATGAGCACGTGGAGCAAGCGCACATGTGTTTCATGGCAAGAGAGGAGCACGATCAAGGATCCTCCTCTTCCGATGATAGTGATGACGAAAGCGATGAGGTAACGATGGATGATCTTAGAAATGCTAACTCTCAACTTTGGTCAAAATACACTAAGTTAGTAAATAGATATACTAAGGTAAAAGATGACCTAGCTAGCATTCAAACATCGCCTAAGAATATCATCACCAACAACGACACCGTTGTTGAAGAGTTAAGAAATGAGATTGTGAATCTCAAATCTAAACTTGAACATGTTAGCATTGAGGATGCGGAAGAACATGAGATAGTGGATTTAACTTCTCAAAACTCGACTTTGAGTATTGAGAACGAAAATCTTAAATCTCGTGTTTATGTGCTCACATCGCAAATATCCACTTTGGATACTTCTTTGCGTTCTCTCAAAGAGAAATATGAGGACACATTGGGCCGAATCAACAAATTCAACAAGGGTAAGGGCCATTTGGATAATATCCTAAAAGATTTACTTCCGGCCAAACACCACATTGGCTTGGGGTATATGATGGGAAATTCATCCAAGTCGGTCACTACTTTTGTTAGGCCAACTTCCGAAGCCTCAACGAGTGGGAGAAAACACTCTATTGGTAGTTCATCTACCAATGGTGCTTCCACCTCGTCCACACCCTCTTTCGGAAAGAAACCCACTTTGGGTGGACCTCCAAAGAAGGGGCATGCCTACATGTACACCAATACCATGCCACGTAGGAACACACGTCCTACTCCACCGTCTCACACGTATGATGATTTTTATGCAACACATTCTCGGGCACGTGCACACCATGTGAGACACACTCACGCACATGTTCCCACACATGCATATGTACACCCACCTCATCATATGAATAATTCTCGTCGTGCACCATTCCATCATGTCACGTATGCCTATCCACTACATGCATCACGTAGAAATCAACGTCGCATGCATGCACCCAATAGGATGATGGCTCCCAAAATTTTCACTATTTGGAGCCCAAAGGACACAAGCATGGATGAAAAACAAGAGTATATGAATGCTTATTTTTCGGATGTTGTGCATAGTAGGAATTATGTGGGGAAGTCTAAGTCCAATTGGACTTGGCTTCCAAAGGTCTAATCCCTTGGACCCAATGACCTTGGGTACCATGATATGAAAGTTTCTATCTTTAGGTACTCAAGGAAAAGAAAAAGAAGAGGAGCAACAAATTTAAATTTAGCTCCAAAGGGAATTGGATACTCGATAGCGGGTGTTCAAAACACATGACGGGTGACGCTCGATTGCTCTCCGGAGTGGTTCCCATTGCGAATGGAAACCGCGTCGTATTTGGAGGCAACGAGAGCGGAACCATCATAGGTGTTGGTAAAGTCGGTAACCCCTCTAAACCCTTAATTAGTGATGTTTATCTTGTTAGTGGTTTAAATCATAATCTTATTTCAATAAGCCAACTTTGTGACAAAGGTTACAAAGTTAGTTTTGCGAAAGGATTGTGTCATATTTTAAGAAAAGATAATGATAAATTATTATTTTCCGGAACTCATCATAAAGACATTTATATTTTGGATCTTCCTAAGTCATATGAACAATGTCTCGTTGCCAACACAAGTGAACAACACTTATGGCATCGACGCTTTGGACATGTGAACTTTGGAACACTTTATAAGCTTTCGAAATTAAATTCTATTAAAGGTTTTCCGAAGCTTGTTTTTGAAAAGAAAAGTTTTTGTGATTGTTGTCAACGTGGCAAGCTTCCTAAATCTTCATTTAAACCTAAGAAAAGCATCTCTACTAAACGGCCACTAGAGCTATTACATCTAGACTTATTTGGGCCAACTAGAGTAGCTTCCTTAGGAAATGCAAGGTATGGACTTGTCATCGTAGATGACTATTCAAGATTTACTTGGGTATTTTCATTGTGTAATAAAAATGAAGCTTTTGAAAACTTCACAATTTTTGTTAAGAAAGTACAAAATCTCTTAGGAACCACCATTGTCACTATTCGTAGTGATCATGGAGGTGAATTTGAGAATGAGTCTTTTGAGACGTTTTGTGATGAAGTTGGTATTACTCACACCTTCTCTTTCCCTCGTGCACCTTCTCAAAATGGTGTAGTTGAGAGAAAGAATAGGACGCTAGTGGAGTGTGCTCGCACTATGCTTGATGATAGCCAACTTGGCCATCAATTTTGGGCGGAAGCGGTACACACCGCTTGCTATATGTTTAATAGAATACTTTTGAGGCCCGGCACTAAACAAACTTGTTATGAATTGTTGTTTGGTAGGTTGCCTCAAGTTAAACATTTTCGTGTTTTTGGTTCGAAATGTTTTATTAAGAACACATATGGTAGTTTGGACAAATTCGATCCAAGATCCGATGAGGGGATTTTTGTTGGATATTCTTCGCGTAGCAAAGCCTACCGGATATTCAACAAACGAACCTCAACGATCGAGGAGTCGCTTCATGTCTCATTTAATGAAGGATTTGTTCCAACTAGAATTTCAAATGATAATGATTCTTTGTATGTTTTATGTGATTCGTTTGATAATTCTAAGTCTAATGATTCTATTGATTCTATTGAGACTAACCCAACTAATGAAGTTGTTGAGAATGTTCCTAGTGATCAAGGTATTCCCAAACGGCTTCATTCGGTTCGTGACCATCCCCATGAGCAAGTCATTGGCAATATTCAAGATAGTGTCAAGACGAGATCGCAAGTCCACCACTTCGCAAATTGTGCCTTTGCCTCATCGATAGAGCCAAAGAATATTAATGAAGCATGCGAAGATAGCGCTTGGATCTTAGCCAAGGAGGAGGAGCTCATTCAATTCGAGAGGAATGAGGTATGGGAGCTTGTTCCATTGCCATCGAAGAACCACACCATCATAGGGACAAAGTGGATCTTCAAGAACAAAACCGACGAAAACCAAGTCGTCGTCCGGAACAAAGCTCGGTTAGTTGCTCAAGGCTATCGACAAGAGGAAGGTATTGATTTCGAAGAATCCTTCGCTCCGGTAGCTAGATTAGAATCAATTAGATTATTATTGTCTTTTGCATGCCATAAGAATTTTAAATTATTTCAAATGGATGTTAAAAGTGCATTTTTAAACGGAGATGTCGTTGAGGAAGTTTACGTTTCTCAACCTCCGGGCTTCATAAATGAAAAATTTCCAAATCATGTTTTTAAACTAAAGAAAGCTCTTTATGGGTTGAGACAAGCTCCTCGAGCTTGGTATGATCGTCTAAAGAATTTTCTTTTGGATTTGAATTTTAAAATGGGTGAAGCCGATTCAACACTTTTTATTAAGCATGCGAATAATGATATTTTATTAGTTCAAATTTATGTTGATGATATCATTTTCGGTGCTACTAACTTTGCTCTTTGCGAAGAGTTTTCTAATGTTATAAAGGAACAATTTGAGATGAGCCACATGGGCGAACTCAAATATTTCTTAGGTCTCCAAATTCGCCAATTGAACGATGCAATCTTCATCCACCAAACAAAGTACACGGTGGAGTTGCTAAAGCGATTTGGAATGGAGAATGCCTCCGGGAAAAAGACTCCTATGAGCACTACAACGCATCTTGATAAAGATACGGGCGGAAAAGATGTAGACATTCGTCTATATCGAGGTATGATAGGTAGTTTACTTTATCTTACCGCAAGTAGGCCCGATATTATGTTTGCCGTATGTATATGTGCTCGTTATCAGTCTCAACCTAAGGATTCTCACTTAGTAGCGGTAAAGCGTATTTTCCGTTATCTAAGTTACACTTTAGATTTTGGATTACTTTATCCGAAATCTAGCACATATGAGTTAGTCTCATATAGTGACGCTGATTATGCGGGATGCAAATCCGACAGGAAAAGTACTAGTGGCACTTGCCATTTTCTCGGAAATTCTCTTGTCTCTTGGTTTTCCAAGAAGCAAAATTCGGTATCACTTTCAACCACCGAGGCGGAATATATTGCCACCGGTGCCGCTTGTGCCCAGGTTCTTTGGATGAGACACACACTGAAGGATTTTGGTATTCATTGTGATACTAGCCCTATCATGGTTGATAACCAAAGTGCTATTTGTCTTTCAAAGAATCCGGTGCATCATTCCCGATCAAAACACATAGATTTCCGACACCAATTCTTAGATGATCATGTTGCTAAAAAGGACATCATTTTAGTGTACGTTGAAACCCAAAAGCAAATCGCCGATATTTTCACGAAACCCCTAAAGGAGGACTCCTTTGTGCGGTTGCGTCGAGAATTGGGGATTATGGGTGAATCCGAGATATAGGATTCATATTTCATTCAATTATCTTGCATGCTATTCGATTTCGCGATATTTTGTTCATGCTAGATTAATTGAATTTTTGGGAATTTTATGTGATATATTTGAATTTATGATCGAATTCGTATTTGAAAGTCGTATTTAAGATTTCGACGTTTTATGGGGTAATTTAGATGACTAATGAGAGTTTTAAGTTGTTTCATCCAAGTGGTTTGTGAAGAAAAATCAATTATCAACTTTTGGACTCTTCTAGTCGGTCTAAGTTCATTTGTCAACCGACTAGATGCTCATCTAGTCGGTCAGCAAGTGAACTCAGACCGACTAGATCAAGCCTATATCTATCTCCTATCTTTTTCTTTCGTTAGTCGGTCATAGTACATTTACCGACCGACTAGATTGAAAACTAGTCGGTCAGTGAATATACTGCGACCGACTAATTCATGCCCTAGAAATTCATCTGTGCCTCTGTTTCGACTTAGTCGGTTCAAGCTCATTGACCGACCGACTAGATCGTAATCTAGTCGGTCAGTGCTTGAACTGTGACCGACTAAGTGTGTTAGGGCATTTGTGTCTTTTTGATTCCAGACCGACTTATACTCACTTTCTATTCGACTAAAACACTTTTTAGTCGGTTTTCTTCCCTTCTCCAGCCCGATAAACCCCAAAACCCCGATCGAGCCCCTTCAAATTCCGTCGTCTCCGGCCAGATTCCGGCCATCCAAACCGTCCGCCGCCGTCGACTCCTCCTCCTAGGTAAAACCCTCCTCCTCCTAGGACTCATTTCCTATTCTAGGGTTTGGTTTTCAGCTTTTAGGTATTCTAGGGCTTATTTTCGAATTTCTGAATCCTAGGGTTTGTGTTAGCTTCTAGGGTTTGTGCTAGGATTTTTGACCTTCGTTATCAGTTGCTTGTACTCGTCGTGCCACGATCATGGCTAAGACGAGGATTCCCATCGCCTCTTCCGGGGCTTCTCCTATGTCCGTAGAACAACCTTCCGACCCTAGGAATCCCCCGAAGCCTAAGCGTCGTGCCAAGTCAACCCAAGCCTCTCCATCTTCGTCTCCTCCTAAGAAGCCTAGGACTGCGACCGTCAAGCCCCGCAAATCTAAATCCAAAAAGCCAATACTCCACTCTCCGGCTACTCCTCCCGATTCCGACACTGAATTTGTGACTGAGGATGAGCCTATCACTAGGGAACCCACTCCTCCTCTCCGTCCTAGGACTCGCCAGCCAAAGGGAAAGGGCCCAATGCCAGCGGGGGGTGTTGACATATCGTTGTGTCGCGATGACCCTTTGTGTCTCGCGGCCTACAACCGTATTGAACACTGCCCGATGTTATTGGAGCACTACGTCCAGTTTTCTGATTTCCTTGGCTTAGCCGATCTCCTGTCCTATAGTGGTCTTCTTGATTATCTCCGATACGACCCCAAGGCCAATCCCAAACCGTATCCTCGCCTCGTGAAATTGTTCTATGCCAATCGCGTTCGAGGCCAGTACGATGCCAGCCACTCCATTGAGACGACTGTCTTGGGAACTCCTATAGTTCTCACGGCAGAAATCTTGGGGGAGATTCTTGGTTGCTCGTCGTGTGGTCTCCTCCCTTCGGACATTTCCGTAGATGACATTTCTTCCTTGGATCAGTCAGTTCTTTCAGATATCTTCCAGGTTATCCCCTCCGCATTCATTGGTGTTCCATCGAAATCTTTTAAGCCGAATGCATGGGTTCTTAACCTGATCTTGAAGTCTTGTCTCCTCCCTAAGTATGGATCCTCTTCACTCCCATCCCAGCCGTTCTTGAAATTGATCTACGCTCTTTTCTTGGGGTGCGAGATTAATTGGGCTCGCGTGATACTCGATAAGATGGATTCTTTCGAGTGTATACGCAAGACCAATAAGTCTGCACACATTCCATACCCTTGCCTGTTGACTCTTGTATTTCGACATTTCCGAGTTCCTCTCCCTCCTGATGATGAGCGTCCCTTGGGTATGCCACTGAACGCGACGGCCGTGAAGAAATCTCTAGCGGCACTTCGTCACGTGCAGAGGTCTACCGCATCTGCTTCCCAGTCTACTCCGTCAGCTGCTGCAGCCTCCTCTTCCCCTGCTACATTGGACGATGTCGTACGCCTACTTCGTCAGCACGACTCCCGTTTGGCTCGTACTGAGGAGGTAGTCTGCCGTATGGCTCGTATGATGGGGATTGATCTTCCTCCTTCAGTGTCTGAGGCCGAGGAGATGGACGATGAGGAGCTTGACGAGCTTGTCACTTCTTTAGCCCGTGGCGATGAGGCCACTGCTGCTGCTGCTGGTACTTCCACTTCTGCTCCTGGAGTTGGCACCACTTCCGGTGTTCCAGAGCCTTCTGCTTCAGCACTTCAGACTTCTGAGCCTGCTGCTGACCTTGTTGACGTGCCTGCTCATGTATCTCCTGCTGCTGTTGACACTGCCACTGCTGCTGCTGCTTCTGTCGAGACCCATGCTGCTGTTGAGATTCCCGTTGTTGAGCCTGTTGCTGAGATCTCCACTCCTGCCCCGACGATTCCATCTGTTGAGACGCCTCTCCTCCCTGCAGATCCTGAGTCCACTCCGTCGACTGGACCCACGGAGACTGCAGATCCTGCCACCTCCTCGTGATCGCTTGTTTCGAGGACTCTCCACTACGCTTTGGATGATATATCTTAGTGAGAGTATTTTGGGTTAGGATAGGGTTTGAGAGATGTTTTGATGTATTTTTGCGCTTTCTGGATGTCGGAGTTGGATATTATGATATGATGTTGTTTTGATGTATTTTGATACACTTTGATGATGTTGATGATGATGATGTATTTTTTTTGTTTATATAGATGATGTGTCTCGCTTCATATGATGTACCACATGTATTCGATGTGATACCTTTTTGATATACTCATGATGTCTCTATATATATATGTTCATCGTCATTCACTTTGTCTTTTATTCGTCGTGCATTTTTTTTTCATATTCGTTGAATGCATTTGAAATGTGAATTCGTCGCTCGACGATTAAAAACTTGGTTAAATAGATTATATTTCTATAATTATATAGAATTGTTTTCCATGCACAAAATTAACCAAGAATATTGAATATTGAAGAGTATGTTTCTTTATTCAAGAAATGAATAATTATTTGGTATTTTTGATGATTTTGATTATTTTTTTGATAATGGACATTTTGGCACACCTTGATTTGATTTCCACATTTTTCCCTAGGTGTCAACTTGGTCCATCGTCATTGTCTACGACTCCCGATGTTGGATTTTCCATTTCCTAGTTGTTGTCGTTGTATGCCCCCCATTTTTGGGATAATGCCAAAGGGGGAGAGATAATGATAATAAATAGCGCAAATGAAAATTTAACTCAATTTCCAAGAATCTAGTTTGATATGTTAGATTCAGGGGGAGTTAAGATATATATAAGGATTTTCAAAATCCGATATTTCAAAAATCGATTCTCATTATATATCTTACTCGTCTGATTGATGCAATTCATATATATTCATTTTGGAATTAACGTGTCATCAATGCAGGGGGAGTAAGTATTTTACATTTGAATTATTATTTTTGATTATTATTTATGTTGGTTTGTCATCACCAAAAAGGGGGAGAATGTTGAATATTGGACTCCCCGGATTTGGTTTTGATGATGAGCAAACATAAATAATCCATGAACTAACAATTTGTGAGCCCAGTTTTGGAGATCGTCGCCAAATTCACGAGAACATTCAAAGCGACATCTCAACACTTCCCAAAGCTCGTATTCATGCCTAAAGCTTCGTTGAAGCTCTTGCGCCGTTTTGGAAGTTATGAAGATTCAATCGAAGCTCTCAAATACCATTCTTTAAGGTTTTATTTATAGTCTTTTAGTTTCGATTGATAGATTGTTAAGCCTTGAGTATATCTTACGTCTATATCTTCATTACGCTCATTTCGTAGCTCTAGGATTCTTGCACAAGTTCATTCTAACTTCCTCGAAGCATCGCGCTTCGATTCGGACTTTATTGTGCATGTTAGTTGGTACAAGAACATGTACTGACCGACTAGATGGTGATCTAGTCGGTCGGCAACTGTTCTTGGACCGACTAGTTTGATTCCTTAATTTCTTGGACTTTACTGTTTACAGTTAGTCGGTCTACGTTGACTCACCGACCGACTAGTTTGTGAACTAGTCGGTCAGTGATGCTTCTTTGACCGACTAGTTGTGACTTACTGTTCATGCTAAAATTCTCCTAAGCTACTGTTTATCGTTAGTCGGTCTAAGAACGTTTGGTGACCGACTAGTTGACAATTTAGTCGGTCAACTTTTGTTCTTGGACCGACTAAGTCACTTTGTACCCAGACTTATTCTTTTTGCTCTTAGTCGGTACACGTTCACTGACTGACCGACTAGTTGTGAAACTAGTCGGTCAGAAAGTCTTCTTGGACCGACTAGATTTCTAGGTCTGAAATTCTATCTCTTCTCAGATCTACTCTTAGTCGGTCCACGTTGTTTGACTGACCGACTAGTTGATGAACTAGTCGGTCAGTGATTGTTCTTTGACCGACTAAGTCTCACAGATTTCTATCCGTTGGTGAATGACCTAACTTGTGTTTTTGGGTTCCTATAAATACGAACCTAGGTCATTTCTATCTAGAAAAGAGCTTCCATTCAGAGATTCATTGAGATCAAAAGAGATAGCTATTCTCCCTCAAATCTAAAGCTCTCTTCCTCACAAGAAACCCATTCTCTCTCATTTCTAGATCTAGAGAGAAGCTTGTTATTGGTGAGCTCTTCAAGCTATTGCTTGATCCAAGTCTCCAACTCATTCCTAGGCACCCATTGCTGGTCATTTCCTTGGTGCTAGGACTTGGTGACTTCATCTTCCTCAAATCCTTCATTTCACCATTTGGGTAAGAAAAACTCAAGGTATAGGATTTTGTGGTAAGATTGTTTATTTCATTTAAACTCTTTAATATTGCTTTGTGATTCTCTCGGTTGTGAGAGAAGATTGTGATCCCGGGTTGTGGGATTCACTTTGCCATTGCATGTATGATTTGATCTTGTGAAGGTTTTTCACAAGATATTCATAGTGGAAATCTTATGTTAGGGTTTCTAACCTAAGTATCCGGAGGGGATCCGGGTGGTTGGGACGTAGGATCACCGGGAACAAGTCGGGGAGACTTGGGTGGATCCGAACCCATTAACATCGTTTGTTAGCATTATTAATTTTGTGTTGTCATTCAATTTAAGCTTCCACAAATTGATTTGGTAGTTGTTTGCAATTTAATTTGGAATTATACTCCTTATTATTTTAAAGTACTATTCACCCCCCCCTCTAGTACTTGTGCAGTAGCTGGTAGGGCATTACAATACACTCTCAAAGACTATAGTGTTAATTGTGATACTTGATCTATTATGGTTGATAACCAAAGTGCTATTTGTCTCTCAAAAAATTCGGTACACCACTTCCATACCAAACATATAGATGTGAGACATCATTTCATTAATGATCATGCTGCTAAGAAGGACATCATCTTAGAGTAAATTAAAACCCAAAAACAAAGCGTCGACATCTTTACTAAACCTCTAAAAGAAGACTCATTTGTGAGGTTGTGTAGAGAATTAGGGATTATATGTGAATCTGAAATTTAGGAGCTCATTTTCATATGTTATAACTTATTTTGAGCTCATTTCATCTTTTCCATATCTCATTTTTGAAAATGACTATTTACTCCATATGATTTATATGAGATTTATTGGAGATTTTTGATGATTTGATGATTAGATTAATATGCTTGATATATGCATTAACCTATATGCTTATGATGATTATTTTATGTTATTAGAGTAATTGGAATATATGTCTAAGAGTGAGAAGTCTCAAATCATTGATTCTAACTCAATTCTGGATTTCAGAACCAGAACAGTCGACTGACTTTTCTGCTACAGTCGACTGCCCAATCTCCAGTTTTTAGCCCTCATAACTCATTTCCATGATAGGCAACTAATGATCATTTTTCAGGCACCTGGTCATCTCCCAAGCGACTGTAGTCTTGTCATCACACTCCTGCCCAATTGTCACCATTTTTCCTGAGTGATTTTTTTAAAATTTTACTGTGCAGCAGGCACCTATAAGTCATTTGACAGGCACCTCACCAAATCCAGCGACTGTGTTTTCCTCTATAGGTGCATGTCCATCTTCTCAGCCAACTTCGATTTTATTTCAACCAGGTAACTGAGCGTTATGCATCAGTCGCCTACTTCACTTGTCTGGCAGTGCGTTATATTTAAACTGAGCTGTTATTCTCAGATCCAACAGCCCAGATCTAATTGACGGTTCACTTATAGATCGTGTCCCTCTCTCTTTCTCTCTCTCCTTCGATCAAAATTCCCTCGTCTTCCTCCTTCAAAACGAGAGCCCCGATCATCTTCTCTCCGACGATCAGCCCTCCATCCGTCAAGTTCTCTCTCCAGTTACTTTGTCGTGCCTTGGATTTTCCTCCTCCGTCGATTTTGGTACAATTTCATTGACTCAATCTTTCATTTTCGTGCCCTAGGGTTTGTCATCATCTCCGATTGCATTCCATGGCCCCCAAGGTTGGCACCTCTAAGGGGAAGTCTGTTAGGGTTCCTAAGGCTCCCAAAGCCCTTACCAAAGGCCGTAAGAAACCCCGCATGAAACATGCAACCTATGCTTCTGAGTTCTTAGCCCTATCCAGATCGAAGACTGAGCGATCATGGTCTAGTGAGGATCGTCCTACTAGTAAGCGTAAATGCAAACAAAGACCTTTGGATGATGTTCAGTCCTCTGAACTCATGCTATCATTCAAAATGAAATCCCCCTTAAGGATGAATCCCTTGCAGATGAGACTGAAACCCATGCTAACCATGAAGCCCAAGACCAAAATCCACCAAAGTCTCCTCCTCATTCTGCTCCTGCTTCACATGTCCCCACATGTCGTGACGACACATGTTTGAGAAAATATAACTTGATGTTCAATGTTATGCTCCTCAAGGATCGTTTCATAGCTTATCAAGCCTTCACTGCCGAGAATCTCTCTCAGCTTTTGACTGCGACCAAGTTGGTCGATCTTTTCTTTTATTCTCATGATGATTCTCCTAGACCCTACCCCATGCTCGTGAAGTTATTCAATGCAAACTGCATTCGCGTTGAATACAATGTGTCTGGGATTTTAGACACCATTGTTCAGGGAACCCCGATAAAGCTTAACCTCAAGCTTGTATGGATTATTCTTAGGATTCCCTTCATCGGATCCTTACCAATTGACATCTCCATCTCATCTGTTGCTGATCTTGATTAGGCTATCCTTCGGGACATGTTCCATGAAATTCCTTGTATTCTTACTTCTGGCGTCAGATTTTCCATGTTACCCCTCGAGGTTGGGCTATCCCCCATGTGGTCAAGTTCAACATTCTACCCAAGTATGGGTGCGATCCCATGAGATCTTGAAATGCATGTATGCCATCTTTTCAGGCATGGATGTAAACTTGGCCGGTGTCATCCTTGACAGGATGGACCAAATTGAGATCTCCTCCACCACTTCTCATATCGCATATGGTTGCATCCTGACTCATGTGTTTCGCCACTTTTAGATCGATCTCTTTGCCCATGAGTCAGTCCCCTTGGCCCTCTTCTGGATGCATCTACAAAGCTGAAGTCCTCTTCAGCTCTGCAAACTACATCCAAGAAGAGGCAGTCTAGTTCTGGCCCTTCTTCATCTGCAGTTTCGCCTGGTGATTCATCGATCCCTTCATCCTTAGTTGCACCTACTCGTGATCCCCTTCTTGTCGAGTTGGACAAGAAGTTATCTGGTCTATATGAGTTGTTCCACTTATCATTTCAGCATCATGGCATACCATTTCCTGCATCCCTCCAGCAGTACCTTCAGCCTGCTGTACAGCCTACTCAAGATATCCCTCATACTGATGTTTCTAGTGACGCTCGCCTCCTCTGACTAATGTCACCCATCCTCCTCATACTGTCAGCCCTCAGACTCAGTCTGTTGCTTCTAGTGAGCCTGATGTTGTTGTTCATCCCGAGGTTACCCATATGATCACTCCGTCTGTTGCTGCTGATGAGCCTGCTACTTCTAAGGCTGCTCATGTTGATCCATCTACTGTTATTGCATCGTCATTTGATCCAGATACCCAGGGCTTCCACATAGAGAGGAGAGCTCCTGAGGACTCCACCATTGTTCACCTCGTCTGATGATGCTGCTTAGAGACTACTCACCCTAGGGTCTATATTTTTTATTAGGGTTGAGAGTCTTAATTTGTTTACATGTTTGGCTTGTGTATGGATGGTTGTATCTGTTTGGTTGTTTGTAATGGTGCTTGTGGCACACTGGATACATTTATGTATTTCTTTTGGTATATTTTTGTATATGTGGAGTTGTTATATCGTATGTACTTAATGTATTCACCTTTCTCGTATATATATACATCTTGTTACATTTTGGTTCATTATTCTCGTATATAGATGTTGTGTGATTATCTCTTCTTTGTGCTCATATTATATTAATTGAATGTTGATATGAATTGCATAATACATATTGCTATTGGACTTCTATTCCTCTAGTGAACTTAGTTTCGATGAGTTTTGATACGTATTTGTGTGATACACCTTCGTGCTTTCTCAATTTTCTGTTGGTAACACATTAAATACATATCTCATTCTTTATATTTCCATGATTATTTTATTTTAGTTAGCACTATTGTTGTTGTTTCTCTACTCCTAGCTTTTTGGATAATATCATAGGGGGAGAGAAATAAACAAATTATAATTTTGTGCTAATTAGAAGCTAAACTTGAATCTAAGATTGAAGTTGTCTTAGATTCAGGGGGAGTAAGATATAGTGAATTTGGATTCAAAAATCCTAAATTCTAATACTTGAATTCATTTCATTCATGTATATCATACTATTGCTTTAATTGTTCATTATATGCCCATATTTAAATTGTCTAACTTGATTGACATCTATGTAGAGGGAGTAAGTATCTCTTAAGCACAATTATTTATCTTTTTATTTATGTTTGTTTTTCATCACCAAAAAAGGGGAGAATGTTGAGTTGGACTTCTCCCTACTTGGTTTTGATGATGAGCAAACATAAATACTTGTGACTATTTCCCTCCATGCAATTAATCCACTGTCTAAGCTTATCATGACGATCAAATAGCAATGGATGACCATGAAGATTAATCAAAGCTCATAGTTGAAGATTGTGTGATCAAAGATAAAGCATGGAGCTTCAAAGGCATCAAGAAGACTTCAAGGTCATTCAAGAGAAAGAAGAGAAACTAAATCAAATGTAATCTTTTTATTCTCTTTTCTTTCTCATTAGTGTAGTTATGATGTAGATTATTGTTGGAGCTCACACACTTCACTCATTCTACCCTAGGAAGTCTTTAGAAAACTTTTCCTAGGACTTCATCTTTCAATTCTCGAAGTTGTGCATTTTGGACTTTTAACAGGCGACTGATGAACAATATACATGCGCATGTCTCCTTAAATGTGCCTGAGAGTTGTTCCCCAGTCGTCTGTTATGCACACACTTTTGACTTGATTATTTGGCTTTCTATTCTTCAATTTCATCAGTCGACTGTTGTACAAAGTACATTCGCCTGTCTAGTTTCAGGCGACTGTGACTTGTTAGTCAGTCGCATGTCTCATCGTGCCCAAACTTTTAAAGTTTTGTCAGCTTTCGCACAAGCGCCTGCAGGAGAGGTAAGAAGGATTTACAGGTGCCTGCCCATGGCACAGGCACCTGTATATGCTTCTACAGTCGCATTCCAACACTTGCTCAGAACTTTGATTTTGGCAAGTTACGCACTTGTGCAACAGACGACTGATGTTGGTTTTCCAGTCACCTGCCTATGGCACAGTCGCCTGTGGATTCCAAATCAATTGCATGTCCTAGCATACTTAGAATTCTTTAGTTTTCACAACTTACACACTTATGGTATCAGTTGCATGTAGAAGGTTTCTCAGTCGCCAGATGGTTTTCAGGCGCCTGACGCGTGTTCATATTTCATATTTTGCACACGCTCTTTTTCATGTTTTCATATGCATTTCAGCTCATTCCATGTTGTATATATCACATTTTGGTTCATATTGACTATTGGGTGTATTGCTTGTATTTCTGGTAAATGTCGGCATTTCGGTGTCTTCTGGGTTCGACCTTACATGTCGGGACCAAAGCGCGCTCACACGGTACAGATCTGACGGCCAAAGACGAAGATTTCATGTTGTGATGCTTCAACCGATCAGGTGGACAGTCCCACCCGATCGGTTCGTGGACACATATCTGACCTGACGAGAAGCAAAGATGAAGCAGATCCCACCTGATCGGTTCAGTGATCGGGTGGATGTCGCAGTCTTCTCTGTCTTTTGGAGCAGAATTCCAACCGATCGGGTGAAATCTCACCTGATCGGTTCATCTGTAGCCAAAGTTCCCCCAGATCACAACCCGACAACTCACCCGATCGGTTCAGTGATTGGGTGAAGTATCTCAGAAGCTGAAACCCAGTCAAACGGTCGCCTCAACCGATCGGTTCATCCCCTCGGGTCATCTTGGGGAAGAACCCACCCGATCGGTTGACATTTCAACCGATCGGGTGGTCTTTTCTTCCCCTTTCGTGTACTGCTGCTCATTCATTGAAGATCTGCTATCATTTCAGTTGGAGTTTAGGTGATCTCTTACTTTTCTAGCATCGGCATCGTCGTTAGCTTTCCAACGATACATCGCAAGCCCAAATCCGATTTTTCTACATTTTTATGGAATTTTCTGAGCGCAACTGGGTGCTGAATTGGGAGCTGTCTGGAATTTTAACTTCAACCGATCGGGTGAACCTTCACCCGATCAGTTCTGGTCATTTTCAGAAGCTTTGAGTCTCTGTTTTCTTCCACCTGATCGGTTGAACTTCCAACCGATCCGGTGGCCCATTTTCAGCAGTTTTAGTGGGTTTTTGGACCCGAACCGTTAGGGTTTCGGGGGAGCCTATAAACATGAGATTGGGAACGACTTGTGGAAGCTCTCATCCTATTTTTTCAGCAGTTTTCTTCCCCTTTAGGGGATCTTTAGGTTAGGTTAGATTAGAGCTTTTACTTCAATAAGTCTTGTAATGGATTGATGATTCAATGGCAAGATAAGTATTTCTTTTCCTATTTCCATTGTTTTGTGTTATTTTTATTGTGCTTGATGGTGAATGTTTGTTTGTCCATTTTATTGCTTTTTATCATGTTCTTCACCATTGAGTAGTGTTTGATGAACCCTAATATGGGTTAGAGTAGGATTGATGCTTGGGATTTTACATTCGACTTGATTGCATGACAAGTGTTTGATGGAATGTGTCAATGTGGATTTCTAGCAATCTGAGTCCAATTCGTACGTCAACACACTAGATGTGTTAGGGGTTGGGGTCCGGATGCTTGTCCTGTCAAGATCTGCTTTGGTGTATTGCTAGAAATCACATTTGACCTAGTTGGCCATTAAGGTTACGCTGGGGACGTTTTATTGTCACTGGCGGGAGACAGACTGCCTTTGACCATCGGGCCAATGGAAAATAAAACTGTCGTTTGATCCCCTAGCCACAACTCACACCCCTAGAGTTGACATCGAATCCTCGTGCGTGGGAACGACTTGGACGAAATGTTAGGAGTTGTCATTATGGCCTTAATCATCCCGGTTGCAGAGGGTGTTGGACATTGGAATGCCCACCAGCCGAAACTGGGTAGACCTAGCGTATCATCCTGGGCATCTACTAGAATATCGGGCCCATGGGACGCTAGGTACCATCTTTAGGGGCAATGTCTCACCCTGGGTCAAGTCGAATGCCAAGTGTCATGAGTGCTCTAGCCCGTGTTAGCGGGGATTCATTTCTTGTCTTTTTTATTTCTTTCTTTTATTTCTTCACTACTCACTCTTATTATCCGCGTAGCTCTCACACAACCTAGGTGAGGCTAGTATCCATTCAAGCCATCCACCTCCCTGTGTTTGATATACCCACATCCTACACTAACCGTGCACTTGCGGTAAAACGACACCGCGTCCAAACCGTAAACGGGGCACCGGTCAAGTTTTTGGCGCTGTTGCCGGGGATTGCCTTAGCTTGGGTTCGTTAGACTACGCCAAAAAAACAATAACAAAGAAATTTTTCCCCCACCATTATATTATCTTTTTGTTATTCTCTTGTACTATTGATGCACCTCTCTAGTTTTCTTATTTTTGTCGTCCAGGTATCTTTGCTATTACCATGCAGAGACCAAATTTCGATGTTCAGATGGGAGGCTATGATCCTTATTCATTTATGGTTTGTGAGATTTGTGGGATGGCACGGCATGTGCATAATGATTGCTCATTTACGCCTGAGAGCCTCATTCTAAACCAAGGCCAAACATTTTCCCACAACCTTAGCCCAAACACCTCACATCCATTTCCTCAACCTTATATCCCTCCACCAACACAAGAAAGATCAAGCCTTGAGTCTCTCCTTGAATGTGCCATGCTTAACCAAGGCCAAATATTGCAAAACTATATGGTACCAATTACCGAGCCTACACTGAGGAGAGTGGATGGAGGAGAGGATATACCGACTTTCATGGTTGAGACCACCATCCCATCGGCCACCATAGACACATCTCATGCCGATGACCCATTTTTCCAACACTACGACTTGGATGACGAAGCATTTTTTGTTGATGATTGGGAGGATGGGGTGATTTCTCTAGGATCTGTGGGAGAGACTTCTCATCTTGATTTGGATACCCCACATGAGTCCTACGAGAGCACCGAGGAGGCTACAGAGATTATGCATATCGGCGAGGAGGATGTGCGTGAGGACGAGGACACCACGACCACATACGAGTGGTCTGCTCCACTTCCACCTCTACAGCCATCTCTGTTGCAGCTTCTTCCTTGGTCTGTGGTCAAGCACGATGATTTCATTCAGGACATCGGGCAGATGATGGAGCATGAGCATATCGTCGAGGAGAATGTGCATGAGGGCTCGGATATGATGGAGCCCGAGTCACATCTACCTCTACCGTCACTCTCAACTTCTTCTGCGGCTGAGCATCTACTTGATCATATTGCCCCTATTCAGGGAGATTTTCATACTCACTCTCACTCCACATTTGAGTCTCGCTTTTCACGACCTATTTCTTTAGACACACCATATCTCTTGCAGGACACAAGATCTACTTTCCTTGAGGTATGTTGCGGTGTGTCACCACTTTCATGGAGAGCGAGGATTTGGTCGTCGCTAGTACAGAGGATAGCGACCCATTCTCAGGGAGTATTCATCACCCTTTCATTATTTTTCCATCTTATTTTGATGATTATCTATGGGATACATTTATTTTTGGAAATAATTTCTTACCATGGGCTAATGCACCTCATTCTTTGTAGGTTACAGGTGGACACCTACGAGGGATGCTTGGAGGTGCATTGCTTGGGTCCATTGGTACATGTGGCACAACGCTTCTGGCAGAGCCACATCAGGAGCAGTTAGAGCAGCTACCTGCCCCACTCCAGATTCTGGATCCGCCTATGCTCAGGTGTATCATAATCTAGTAGTGTAAATATTTTACCGCTTTCTAGTTTAGATTAGAATAATCTCGTCTCCTCTCATTAGCGAGGGGAGCGTATCTAGGGTTTGCTTTTGCATCATAATAACCTATCATATTGTGCCCTTCTATCATTTCACCCCAATCACCCTATTCTTGTTCTTTTGGCACTTTTCTTGGCCCCATTATTATTTTTCCCAATAAGACCCCTACTACCTCCAAAGGGCGATGCTTGTTTTGCCTATTGTTCACCTCCCGTTTATCTTTTATGCCCCGTATCGGATTTTCATATCTTTTGGGGATAGCTTATATTATCTTGGGGGAGAGTATCACTCATAGTCATTTTTGTTATTTTTGATGCACTTCCCCTATCATTTTATATTTGCCCTCTCATGTGTGATCTTATTGCATTGAGGGCAATGCAAGCTTTAGCTTGGGAGAGTTGCATTTTATGCATATTTCCTTTATTTTCTTCATTTTCACCTTTTTCTTTCTTTTCAATTTTATGCATCATTCCCATCATGCATTTTTCTTTCTCCATTTCATTCGTGCCTCTTTCTAGAGATGAACCCTCAATGATATTTTGCCACTCATGCTTCACTTTTCGCATTTGAGCACCTTTTTCCATCACGCTATTTCTTTGATTATTCAATGCTCATTTATGTGTTTTGCCATCTTTTGGGTTTATTTGCTATATTTCGAGATTGTTGGTTGTGATTGTGTTTAAGACATGCTTCTAACTATATATTATATTTTAATATGCCCTCTATTTGAAGTTCCTAGATTTTCACGCTTCATTTCCAAGAAATGGTTATTTTACCATCCTACCCTCGTGCTTCTAACTCTTGCATGAAATACTATATGTGTACTCTTATCGCATGTGTTAGCTACCTTTCAACGGGATTAGGATATCCACACCTTTGTCCCGTGCTTGAATTCATGGAGGATTTTCTTGCCATGCTTGGATTTCTCAAAAATTCTCCTTTGTTTTACTTTGTACATTCCCCCTCGTTGTGCATCATTCTCCCATTTGGAGGAGTGCACATTTTTCATATTTTTATATAACGGTCCTTCGGGGTTCTTCGTAACCCGACGCCCTAAAGCCATCTGGCTTGGGAGGCATAGGCCGCCCTTGCATTCCATTGCGATTCCGCAAGTTTGCAAGACAAAAATATTAAAATCAAAAACAACAAAAACAACCCAAAAACCAAAAATATGTATATATGCCAAATTCTCCCCTTTCCTTTCGCTCTCCACATTTCTTATATTTGAGAGCACCATTGTATATAGGGAAGGCGAGAGTTTATACAAAGTGATCTTTCCACATATTCTCCATCTCCTTTTGAAAATACAAGCAAGACAAGAAAGTGCTTCAAAAATCAAAAACGACAAGTGTGTGTGGTGATTCCTCTCTTCCTAGAGATTGATAGTTATTCCCATGATTCATATCTATTCTTGCTTACTTCTTCATGCATGTATGGGTATCTTTTATTCACCGTTTGGAAGATTTGATACGAATTTTGAGCTTCCTTATATATTGGGCATATTATCTACTATAACATGCTATGATAGCTATGCCTTTGCCATTGTCACACTTTTATCTCTTTTGTGCTCTATTGATATGAACCCATGGTGCTATATTATGAGATTGAATTCTTGATTTAGATTGTGCTATGTTTTTCCCTTGTGTTTAATTGTGTTGGTGATTACATTTGTGGTTTAGAGAGGGTGACCAAGGATTCTTCGCTTTCCTTTCTTGCTCTCGCACCCGATCTTCATTCCAACTCGTCTTCCTCGGGACGAGGAAGAGTTTATCTTGGGAGTTTGACGCGTGTTCATATTTCATATTTTGCACACGCTCTTTTTCATGTTTTCATATGCATTTCAGCTCATTTCATGTTGTATATATCACATTTTGGTTCATATTGACTATTGGGTGTATTTCTTGTATTTCAGGTAAATGTCCGCATTTCGGTGTCTTCTGGGATTGACCTTGCATGTCGGGACCAAAGCGCGCTCACACGGTGTTTCAGAGTGTTTTCTCACTACAAAGCGTTGACCGTGGAGAACCCAGTCAACGTGGTCGAGGGACCTGCTTCGGGTCCCTCGGGGGCTTCGAATCGATGTAGAAGGGGCGAGGGGTAGCCTCGGCCCTGGTTGAGACGCTCGGCCTTGGACAGGAATGCTCGGCCTCGGCTGGAAGGGGGACGAGGGGTAGCCTCAGTCGCCCGGGTAGATGCACGGCCGACGGGTGGCGAAGGTGAGTCTTGGACTCGATTAGGATGCTCGGCCTCGGTAGGACGTGTTCGGCCACGGCAGACTGACGGTGAGGGGAAGCCTCACTGTCCGGTTGATCGAGTGGTCGGAGAGGGGCGAGGGGTAGCCTCGGCCCGTTGATCTGTTATCCACCTGCGCAGACGAGAACGCTCGTCAGGGGGCCGGACCTTGGTTCCGGCCAAATCCCCTCCGATGCCTAAGTCAGATAGAGATCTGAGAAAGGAGGCCCGGCGGAGACGGTCCGACTCATGAGGAGATCGTGACGACGTCTCTCGGCGCGAGCGGGGGAGGAAGGAGATGAATTGGGGGAACGAGGTCGTTGATGGAGTACCTTAGGTTTTGTTACCTGAGATGCCGTCCCTTTCTTCGTCGTCTTCCTGGCCCTTTTATAGAGCTCCCGCTTGATTGCCTCCGGCCCACGTTCCACGCCCGCCATTGATCGTGCCCCATCAGTCTCCCCTCGCCGCCGCTCTCTCCGCCATGCCAGCACCTCCACATTATCGCCATTTAGTAGTCGCGCGTCCGGGGGAGTGGTTTTCGCAGGAGTGGGCGAGCGACCAACGGGTTATTGGGGCCGGGTCGGATCGACGTTCGAGAAGGTCCCTTGTAGGGCCTTTGTCGAATGGGCTTTGAGGACGCAGATGGGCTTTTGACCAGTAGTCGGGCTCTTGGGCTCGTGCTTTGCGGGTCTCGGTCAGATAGGCGTAACAATTGCCCCCATCGGTCGGGTTGATCGGCCTCGGCCGGTTCGGCTCGGCCGATGTGACCTCTGCCGATTTTGACGAGCTCGCCAGTCGATGCCGACTCATTTATTAGTCGTCATCATGAGTTGGCCCGTTCGATATTTTTAAGGCGCGGGTGCCGAAGCGCCGTCGGCCTTCAGATGCTGCCACGTGTAGCGGCAAGCTTATCCCTGCCGCTCGCGGAGTCGCCTTAAGTTCGAGAAGCCGAAGGGTTCGTGAGCCGCCGTTGGTGGGGTCGATCAGCCTCGGCTCGCTCAGATCACCCGTTGAGTCTCCTGGGATTCCGAGCGGTGCTTCAATCGAGGCGAGGCCATAAATGCAGGTCATGATGAGGCGGATCGATTGGACTTCGACTGGCGCCAATTTCGGAACGCCGCTGACTCTTCGAGCCTCGCCACGCGTTCTTGTCAGGCGCTTCGAATTCTCACCTGGCGTATAAGATCCCCAGTTGTGTTGATATCCACTTCTCCTTCGCTCCTCCCGGTATTCAAAGCCTTCAGCAACTCGGAGTTCCCCGTCGTCTTCGCTTCTTTGCCTTCTCCAGTCTGGTTGAAAATAGGTAATTCCTCTCTTGCTTTCATCTCATGGCTGCTCTTAGGATAGGCGGTTCTGGCCGGAGGACGTGGGGTCCTCCGGAGTCCGGGCGGGGTGAACCCCGGCTAGGGGAGTCAGGTTCCCCCGCCGGGAGTCGTTCTCTTCAAGATAAGGGGAAGGAGAAGCTTTTTCCAGACTACGCCCGTGATGACGTGGCGTCGGCTGCCGTACGGCTTAATGTGCCCCCGGTTGTCCTCCGTACGCCGTCGAGGACCCCTCCTTCGGTGGCCGCGGAGATCCGGGAGAGATATCTCTGCTTCCCATACGAGGTTCGGGTTCCATTTGTCGACGAGCGGATTTGCCTTCCGAGGAGCAATGAGGTCGGCGTCTACGTCGAGATATTCCGCCTGGGTCTTCGCTTCCCGCTCCATCCCTTCTTCATCCAGGTCATGGAACATTTCACAGTGTCCCTGTGTCAGTTCACCCCGTGTTCGATCGCGGTACTGACGTGCTTCGTAACGCTCTGCTGTTCCTGTGGTCTGGAGCCTACTCTCCCCCTTCTCTTCCACTTTTACCAGGTCCAGACGGTCGGTCCGGGGTCATGGCTGCTACTCCGAGCTCGTTCGAGGAGGGAATGCCTGATCGGGTTACCCCGCTGGTCAGGGGATTGGGACTCGGATTATGTTTTCGTGGTCTTCTTGGGGGAGGCCCAGATTCTAACAAGCTGGGGCAGTTCTGTCCACCCTCGCCCATCGTTAGTTCTCTCAGACGCCGACCGGGCAGCCGCTGCGCTTCTGTTGGCTCTTCCTTTGGAGACGAAGTCCATCTGGTCTTTGTTAGACGACCTGCTCCTGAAGGCCGTCTTGTGGTCTCTGGGTAGGTCGCTTTTTCATCCCCAGATCGCCCTATGACTCATCCTGATTTCGGTCTCCTTTGCAGGGATGGCTGGCCGCGAATTCGTCCGTGACGTTGATGAGCTGATCCGTCGTGGAGCCGCTCGGAGCCGAGGTAGTACCTCTGGAAGGGCGCCTCAGAGGACCATTGAGGAGGAAGTGCGCCGAGCCGAGCCTGCCGTGGGTAAGGTGGCGGCCGCGCCTCCCGCCTCTTCTTCTGGCGATCCCCTTCTGGGGGGTGAGGATGGTGTGAGGTGGAAGCGCTCCCCTCCGGCGCCTTCGGAGCCCCACGGTGGAAAGAAGAGGAAGGAGGACGTGGATCCCTCCGGCCCGGCAGGTTCCGCGCTTCCCGTGGCGACCGCCGGGGATCCTTCGATAGCTTTACCAGCCACCCCCCTCGCAGCATCTTCGCCCGTATCACCAGGGGTCGGGGCCTTGTTGGCGAGCGACTTGGCTTCGATTGTCGTCCCTGGGAGTTCGATGTTTGCTGACCGAGCCGTGGCCCAGCAGGTTGCCGAGGTCTCCGTCCCTCCCCGGGACCGCAGCCTCCTCAAGAAGATCCCGGCCGACAAGATGTCGGATTCCTTGGTCTGGATCCTTCAACCGGTTCGGTTATCTTGCTATCCTCGCTTTCTCTTTATCCTCTTCTTAGCCCATGTCTCGTCTTTTCAAGGTTCAGCGCTCGCTGTGGAGTTGCAGTGTCGAGCCGTCCGCTTGAGGGAGCTGGAGGAGTCCTCCATGAGGGCTCAGGAGCGGGCCGGGGCAGCCGAGGTGGCCATGATGGAGGCTTGACGCCTCGCCCTTCGTGTGGCTGCGTTGGAGGGACAAGTGGGTGACCTCGAGGGGAAGCTGGGGGATGCCCATCAGTCGGCTGAGGAAGCGGCGGAGTCGTTCCGCCCGGAGAGGGAGGAGCTTCAGAGGGAACTGTCGGATCGGCGCCAGGTGGCGCGGTTTGCAGAGGAGGTGGAGAAGGGCGTCGTCGAGGCCCTGGGGAAGAAGATCTTCGAGGTTCTCAGGGAGGCCTTCGGTAAGTATGTAGACATCATCGCCCCCCGGATCGTCGAATTCGTCCAGTCTTCCTTCCGGGAATGTGCAGAGCGTGTCCGGCAAGCCCCTCCGCCAGTCGAGTCCCCTCGCTCCGAGCAGGGCGAAGTGCCCGAGGATGTGTCCTCTCGAGCTCGGGCCCACTGAGCCGCCCCTCCCGGCTTTATCCTCAAATTTTTTAGCATCCGCTTCGCTTTGGGCCAGTCTACTTGAAATGGATCCCTGGCCCCCACCATCTCCTTCCGCCCCGCGGCCAACAATTGCTGGTTGCATGGCCGTTAGCTTGGGTCACCTACTCTGGGTCTTTTGTCAACCAATTTTGTTTTGTCGGTGTCGATCTTGCTTCTGTAGGCGAAGAACTCTGTCATTCGTCGCAAGTAGATTGTTTGTAGGGTGTTTCCTTCGCCTTGATCCCCTGTAAATAAGATGCATTTTTGTACTCTGGTTAGCTATTATAAACGAAATCGACTTACTTGGACTTCTTGTGTACTTTGCGTTGTCGCCTTGTTCTCGGCTTAGGAATGGACGAAGCTGGCGTTGGCTGGGGGGATTCTCCCAGACTTAGGGGCGCAGGAGTCGGTCAGCGAGGGCGAAGCTCCTCGACTTAAGACCGGTCGGAGTCCGTGCCTGCTGGGGGAGTTGCCCCCAGACTTATGAGCGCTGGAGTCAGTCGGCGAGGGCAAAGCTCCTCGGCTTAGGACCGGTCAGCGTCTGTGCCTGCTGGGGGAATTGCCCCCAGACTTATGAGCGCTGGAGTCGGTCGGCGAGGGCAAAGCTCATCGGCTTAGGACCGGTCGACGTCTGTGCCTGCTGGGGGAATTGCCCCCAGACTTATGAGCTCTGGACTCGGTCGGCGAGGGCAAAGCTCCTCTTCCTCCTCCAGTGAGGCGGCAGTCCCCGGCCTTTCACGTTATTGGCGACATGTCAACTCCGTCGGGATTTTAAATAAAGACAATAAAAAGAAGGCGTTTGTACTCTCATGAGTCCTGTCGGACCGGTACATTTGGAGGAAACGGAAAAAAGGAAATGAAGCTAAACAGAGGGATGTAAAACTAGATAACTCCCTCATACTTAGGCTGCCACCGGGGGAAGGGACGTTGCCTGCTCACTCTATGATGCGGAGGGGGCCTTGGATGGTGTTGATCTTCTTCCCCTTGTCCGGCTGCGTGGAGGTCCCTTCTCTGTGGGCCGGCTCGTCGGCCTGATTCCTGGCGTGCCCTCGGCTCATCAGCTTCTCAATGTCCTTCTTCAAATGCCAGCAATCTTCCGTGTCATGACCATCGTCCTTATGGTACTTACAGTACTTCTCCCGGTTCTTCCCGCCTCTTTTAGCCTTCGGTGGGGGGCGATCAGCTCGCTCTTCCCTATGTACTCGGGTGAGAATGGCGTCTGGGGTGGTGTCCCTCGCGCTTTCTCCCCGCTGCCTGTTCCTCTGCCTCTTCTCGGTCCGGTACCCTTCGGGGCTAGCTCGTCCACCGTCGCCACGCTTGGTCCCTCGAGCGGCTTTTCCTGCATCCTCGGCCAAGGTCTCCTTGGTCAGCATGAAGCGTTCGGCCCTTGCCATGATCCCGGGGAGGTCCTTCGGGGGGTCGTTGTGTAGGGACTTCTTGAGGCCCCTGTGGCGAAGTCCTTTCTTAAGGGCCGTCTGGACCACCAGGTCGGGTGGGTTGTTCACGTTCAGCCTTTCCGCATTGAAGCGGCGCATGAACTGTCGGAGTGGCTCGGCCGGACCTTGCACTATATTGAACAGATGTTCAGCACCAGGTTTGATCAGTCTCCCCGCCATGAACTGTTTGCAGAACAACTGGGCAAGTTGTTCGAAGCTGTCGATGGAGCGGCCGGGCAGGCTGTGGTACCAGATCCTCGCCGCTCCCCTGAGAGTAGAATAGAAGCCCCGGTAAAGCAGGTCATCGTCAGCTCCCTGGAAGGCCATGTCCCCCTCGTAGTCCATCACGTGGTGTGCCGGGTCTCCTATTCCATCGTACTTTCCCAGCACCGGGATCCGGAATCGGGAGGGGACCCGTGCGTCGGTTATTCTCCGTGACAAGGGGCATCGATCTCCGTGGATGCCTCCGGGGATGCGGTACTCGCCTGCCTCTGGGTCGACCGGGGGTGGAGGTACCACCGGCGCCAGCGGGGCTGGCTCCGCAGCCTTCGCCACGCTGGGGGCCGGGCTGTCCCGACGTTCCCGACTCCTCCTGCGGGAGCTCCTGCTCCGCCGCGATCGGTCTCTCGAGTGGTGTCGTTCGCTTCTCCTGTGGCGGGACGACCGCGATCGATGAGACGAGGCCGTCCTCGATTCGCCGTCCGTCCCTTCGGTCTATCTTCGGCTCCTTTCACGATTGGGTGAGGAGGCGCGTGACCTCGCCTGACGAGAGCCGGACAGCGTGAACCGACGCTCCGTGTTCGGTTTCCGGGTCCCGTGGTCGTCGACCACGGCGGACCGCAAGTGTGGGGGACCCCCCGCCCATCGATGGCTGTCGTCCAACGTGCCTCCGTTGGGTGGCGCAGGGCCGACGAGCTGCTGCACCGTCGCGACCAACGTCTGGAGGCTCGCGTTGGTCTCCTGAGCCAGGGCGCGGAGCTGTCCCTGCGTGGCCAGTTCTGAGCCGCCGGTTTCTTCGGTGGAGAGGGTGGGGTGGCCGCTGACGGGCGTGTCCTCGGGATTGCCGTTTGTTGTGCCATTCCCCTCCTCCGGGATGGGGGGCATGCGCTTCCTTCCATTACTGGCTCGCGCCATTGTAGGTGTGGTTTGATTCTTCGTGGGACAGTCTTCGTTCCCACAGACGGCGCCAGATGTTTCAGAGTGTTTTCTCACTACAAAGCGTTGACCGTGGAGAACCCGGTCAACGTGGTCGAGGGACCTGCTTCGGGTCCCTCGCGGGCTTCGAATCGGTGTAGAAGGGGCGAGGGGTAGCCTCGGCCCTGGTTGAGACGCTCGGCCTTGGATAGGAACGCTCGGCCTCGGCTGGAAGGGGGACGAGGGGTAGCCTCAGTCGCCCGGGTAGATGCACGGCCGACGGGTGGCGAAGGTGAGTCTCGGACTCGATTAGGATGCTCGGCCTCGGTAGGACGTGTTCGGCCACGGCAGACTGACGGTGAGGGGAAGCCTCACTGTCCGGTTGATCGAGTGGTCGGAGAGGGGCGAGGGGTAGCCTCGGCCCGTTGATCTGTTATCCACCTGCGCAGACGAGAACGCTCGTCAGGGGGCCGGACCTTGGTTCCGGCCAAATCCCCTCCGATGCCTAAGTCAGATAGAGATCTGAGAAAGGAGGCCCGGCGGAGACGGTCCGACTCGTGAGGAGATCGTGACGACGTCTCTCGGCGCGAGCGGGGGAGGAAGGAGATGAATTGGGGGAACGAGGTCGTTGATGGAGTACCTTAGGTTTTGTTACCTGAGATGCCGTCCCTTTCTTCGTCGTCTTCCTGGCCCTTTTATAGAGCTCCCGCTTGATTGCCTCCGGCCCACGTTCCACGCCCGCCATTGATCGTGCCCCATCAGTCCCCCCTCGCCGCCGCTCTCTCTGCCATGCCAGCACCTCCCCATTATCGCCATTTAGTAGTCGCGCGTCCGGGGGAGTGGTTTTCGCAGGAGTGGGCGAGCGACCAACGGGTTATTGGGGCCGGGTCGGATCGACGTTCGAGAAGGTCCCTTGTAGGGCCTTTGTCGAATGGGCTTTGAGGACGCAGATGGGCTTTTGACCAGTAGTCGGGCTCTTGGGCTCGTGCTTTGCGGGTCTCGGTCAGATAGGCGTAACACACGGCAAAGATCCGATGGCCAAAGACGAAGATTTGATGTTTTGGTGCTTCAACCGATAGGGTGGACAGTCCCACCCGATCGGTTCGTGCACACATATATGACCCGAAGAGAAGAAAAGATGAAGCAGATCCCACCCGATCGGTTCAGTGATCGGGTGGATGCCGTAGTCTTCTCTGTCTTTTGGAGCTGAATTCCAACCGATCGGGTGAGATCTTCATCTGTAGCTGAAGTTCCCCCAGATCACGACCCGACAACTCACCCGATCGGTTCAGTGATCGGGTGAAGTATCTCAGAAGCTGAAGCCCAGTCAAACGGTTGTCTCAACAGATCGGTTCATTCCCTCGGGTCATCTTGGGGAAAACCCCACCCGATCGGTTGACATTTTAACCGATCGGGTGGTCTTTTCTTCCCCTTTCGTGTACTGCTCCTCATTCATTGAAGATTTGCTATAATTCCAGAGAGAGTTTGGGTGATCTCTTATTTTTCTACGTCGGCATCGTCGTTAGCTTTCCAACGATAGGTCACATGCCCAAATCCGATTTTTCTACATTTTTCTGGAATTTTCTGAGCGTAGCTGGGTGCTGAATTGGGAGATGTCTGGAATTTTAACTTCAACTGATCGGGTGAACCTTCACCCGATCGATTCTGGTCATTTTCAGAAGTTTTGAGTCTCTGTTTTCTTCCACCCGATCGGTTGAACTTCCAACCGATCGGGTGGCCCATTTCCAACAGTTTTAGTGGGTTTTTGGACCCGAACCGTTAGGGTTTTTAGGGAGCCTATAAACATGAGATTGGGCACGACTTGTGGGAGCTCTCCTCCTATTTTTCAGCAGTTTTCTTCCCCCTTTATGGGATCTTTAGGTTAGGTTAGATTAGAGCTTCTACTTCAATAAGTCTTGTAACGGATTGACGATTCAATGGCAAGATAAGTATTTCTTTTCCTATTTCCATTGTTTTATGTTATTTTAATTGTGCTTGATGGTGAATGTTTGTTTGTCCATTTTATTGCTTTCTATCATGTTCTTCGCCATTAAGTATTGTTTGATGAACCCTAATATGGGTTAGAGTAGGATTGATGCTTGGGATTTTACATTCGACTAGATTGCATGGCAAGTGTTTGATGGAATGTGTCAATGGGGATTTCTAGCAATCTGAGTCCAATTCATATGACAACACACTAGATGTGTTGGGGGTTGGGGTCCAGATGCTTGTTCTGTCAAGATCCGCTTTGATGTATTGCTAGAAATCACATTTGACCTAGTTGGCCATTCGGGTTGCGCGGGGGCATTTTATTGTCACTGGCGGGAGAAAGACTGCCTTTGACTGTCGAGCCAAGGGGAAATAAAACTGACGTTTGATCCCCTAGCCACAGCTCACACACCTAGCGTTGACATCGAATCCTCGTGCGTGGGAATGGCTTGGACGAAATGTTGGGAGTTATCATTGTGGCCTTAATGCTCCCGGTTGCAGAGGGTGTTGGACATGGGAATGCCCACTATCCGAAACCGGGTAGACCTAGCGTATCGTCATGGGCATCGACCGGAATATCGGGCCCATGGGACGCTAGGTACCACCCTCAGGGGCAATGTCTCACCCTGGGTCAAGTCGAATGCCAAGTGTCTTGAGTGCTCTAGCCAGTGTTAGCGGGGATTCATTTCTTGTCTTTTTTATTTATTTCTTTTATTTCTTCACTACTCACTCTTATTATCCGCGTAGCTCTCACACAACCTAGGCAAGGCTAGTAGCCATTCAAGCCATCCACCTCCCTGTGTTCGATATACCCGCACCCTACACTAACCGTGCACTTGCGGTAAAATGACACCACGCCCAAACCGTAAACGGGGCATCGGTCAGTGCCTGTCCAACCTTCATCAGTCGACTGTCCTATGTGGTAAGTTACTGTTTGAATTCTCACCTATCCTCTGACACAGTGCAGCAGGCAACTATCCGTTCTTCATCAGTCGCTTGTCCTGACTGTAAAATCAATCTGTTGGAAATTTCTACATGGATTTCAAAGGCGGGTTTGTGTATTTTGTTTGAGGGTTTTGGAGAACCTATAAGATGGGCTTCTACTATTTCATTAGATCCTCTTAGTCATTCTCTTAATAACTCAAGAATTCATGTTCATGCTCTCAAGCTCTCAACTCTTTCAAGCCCTAAATTTAAATCTTAGCTTGTCTTCCAACTAGAACCAAATCTGAACCTCTATCTTTGGTAAAGAAAAGTACAAGGGCTAATATCTCATCTTGGAAGGACCTCAACACACTCATCATTTTTCTCTTTCAAGTTCTAATTCAAGGCATATAAGATTTGTAAGTATTTAATTTCGAATTTCATATCTTTCAATATTTGTTTTACTCTCGGTTTGTGAGAGTGGGGTTGCTTGATCCCAAGTTGTGGGAGTCAAGGACATCGATTGTTGGTCGATTACACTTGTAGGGTTGCTACAAGTGGGTTTAAAGGAAATCTCAAGTTAGGTTTCTAACTTGAGTATCTGGAGGTATCCGGGTGGATGGGACGTAGGATTACCAGGAACAAGTCGGGTTTGACTTGGGTAATCCGAACCCTTGGAACATACTTGTGTTTGCATTGTTCATTGTTGTTAATTCTTATTTCTGCATCTTTGTTGGATTAGGATTTTAATTAGGTGTAATTTCTTAGTTAATTTTTATAAACACTATTCAACCAACCTTTTAGTGTTTTTCTCATTGTCTATGTCCTTACAATGTGATGTCTTGGATGTCTTGAACCAACTTAGTCAAGATATCGCATTAGATGAAAGCCGATGAGCATGTCTGATTTGAAATGGAAAACTCTAAATTGGAATTCGTGTGGAACGATCCGACTCTATCTAATGAATGAGAAGAAATACATATTTATGGAGGAGACAAATGCAAGTAAGTTCTGGAAGGAGCTCGGCGACAAGTACATGAAGAACTTCTTAGAACCAACTGCATTTGATGAAGAAGCTTTTCGGTCTGAAGCTTGAGGAGGGTGTTTCTATTGAGGAACATCACGACTACTAGTAAAAAATTTTGACTGACCTGAGAAACATCGACGTGAAGGTCAACGATGAAGACAAAACTATGATTCTCCTCAATTCTCTACCCATTGAGTTTGAGTACTTGGTGTCAGTTCTTACTTATGGTAAGGACTTGATCACATTTGAATAAGTGTTCAATGATCTGACGAGATATGAGTTCAGAAAGAACGATGAGAACACGAGAGGCCGAGCTAACGACAGTCTTACTGCGATAAAAGGTCAGAGTAATGAGAATGGTGGAGCTCAAAAGGAGTATTTTCGATCCAAGTCCAGGGACAAGATTAGAGGCCCTCCTCGCAAGGACTTAGTAAAGGATCAATGTGCTTTCTATAGAGAAATATGACATTGGGTCAGAGACTGTCCGTAGGTGAAGAAGAAGCACGATGCAACAACCAATGTTGCTAAGGGCGTTGAGGTCGAGGATTGGGTTCTTGTTGGTGCTTCAGAGGGCTTGATGTCAAATGGATAGGTGCTCGTCTCTAAGTGCTCTTTCCATATGACGCCACATAGATAGTACTTTACCACTTTTCGTGAAGGTGGTAAAGGTACGGTCCTATTGTGTGATGACCGAGCTTGCATCGCTTTGGGCATTGGGGTAGTTCAGATGAAGATGGGAAACGGTGTTACATGACACATTGATAAGGTACGCTATGTTCCCGACTTAAAGCGTAAGCTCACTCAAAGCCGAGGACTGTTAAATGATGATGGAGAATGGTTCTCTGAGGGTGACCCAATGGGCTATAATAGTGATGAAAGGAAAGCAGAAAGGCAACCTCTACTACTTAGATGGTTCAGCCATGACTGGCACAACAGCTCTGACCTGTGAGGCCGACTGATACGACTCGCTTCTTTGGCACATGCATCTAGGTCATGTTGGTGAGAAAGCTTTGTAAAAGCTGATTGAAGGAGATCGTCTGAAGGGAGCCAAGACCGTGAAGATCAATTTTTGTGAGCATTGTGTTTTTGAAAAACAGACATATGCTTTGTTTGGAACGTCCATCCATAGTACGAAGGGAGCACTTGACTATGTCATACTCACGTATGGGGGCCGAGTAGGTCGGCCTCATTGGGAGGTAAACACTACATTGTAAATATTTATTGATGATTTCTCACGTATGGTGTGGGTGTTTCCTATGAAGTCAAATTATCAAGTTTTTAACACTTTCATAGAGTGGAAGAAGCTGGTTGAGACCCAAACAGGTCGAAAAGTCAAGCAGCTCCAAAGTGACAACGATGGAGAGTATAGGTCGGACCTCTTTCAAGAAGTTCTGCAGATCAGAATGGATTCAAAGACACTTCACCGTGAGTGGTACGTCGCATCAGAATGGAATAGATGAAAGATGAATCAGACTGTGTTGCAGAAAGTCTGATGCATGTTGTCTATTGTCGACCTACTGGCGGAGTTTTGGGCAGATGCCCTGGTGTTGGATACAACGTATAGTTGGATACAACGATCGATGACTTTGTGTTTGATGATAACAAACATGTATGAACGATTTAATGTGTGTGCTAAGTGTTTTTAGGAATGGCACTCTCGTGAATACTCAAAAGGAGACTAAGTAAAAGTGAAAGAGAATGTGCCATGCATTAGTAAAGTGGACTAAGTCAAAGATGGAGAATATGGCTACAAAAATTGGACTAAGTCAAAGATGGAAAGATAAGGAGGAAATCAATTCAAATCCATATTTGAATTGATTCAAATCAATTGGTGCAACATTCAAATCTTAATGCCATGCATATTGAAGACTTGGTCAAAGATGGAGAGATATGTAGAATCTAATGCAAATCAAAGGTGATTAAATGAGATCCAATTCAAATCCTATAGCTACTCAAATTCAATTCCATAGCCATCCATATTCAAACTCTATATCCAAAGAGATTCATTCAAATCCTAATCAAATTTGGATTCCTTCCAATCTCTATCTATTATGGGATTCTAATTGATTCTATCATATCATATCCTCTCCTATATAAACCCATACTCAAAGAGAGAGATTTTGAGAGAGAGGCAACCAAAGAAATTTGGCCGAAACACTAGAGAAAAGCACTTGGCCACAACTTTGCAAGGAAGGATCCTTATTGCGCAAACATAGCATATTACCCTTGCAAACTCTTCAAGTAATCTCCAAGTCCAACGCTCCTATCTCCTTTGCAACCTCTCTATGGCCGAACTATACTTTCCATAGCTCCTTCTCTTTGTCGAAATCATTACTCCAAGAACCCCCCTACACATTGCGCAAGTAGTATAAGCCAAGGCCAAACTTCATCCTCCTCTCCCATTGCTAAAGGCCATTGACAAGAGCTCCATCTCCTCCCTCTCCTTGCGCAAGCTCCTTCAAGATCCACATTGCCGCAACATACTTCTCCAAGCCAAGATTCTAGGCCGCAAGTTTCATCAAGGGTCTCCCATCTACTTCATTGCGCAACTCTTCAAATGGAAGGCATCCATACCTTACACAACCACAAAAGGGAAGCCATCCATTCATTGCATAAGCTACATCAAGAGAAGATCACATGATCGCAACTTTTTGAGTGGGGTACTTCATCAGGGCTGCAAGTTTCATACGAGGATGTGACATTAGCGACTACATCCTATCAAATACGATCTGACCTGAGTTGATGTCACGCCCCGCTTCCCAAAAATATGGAGGCGAAGCGTGAGAAGGTCCGCTCAGACTTGAAGCTACGAAGCTGCAAGTCCGATAAGCGTCAATCAAATTTAAAACTGCAGGTCCTTGCAACGCGAACGAAACAAAGATAATAATAATGAAATGAGACAAAAGAGATATCTCAGAATATCCATAAAATAAGTTTCAACATCACAGAAAAAGCCACCATGCTAAAAAGAAAAAGAGACTAAAGGCCCAAACATGGCCAATAAAAGTACAACGTACAGGGAAAAGGTGCCACGCACCGACAACTAACAACAAAACCTAAAACAAAAGAAAGCTCAGCAAAGGTCACCGGTGTCCACAAAACTCCTCCTAGGCAGACATGGACTCAGGCTCAGCGTCAGCAAAGCCCCACGTACTCAGCAACGGTCTCTGGCTCAGGGTCTAACATGTGACACCCAAAAGAGCAAGGGGCACATGTCAGCAAGTCTGGAAGACTTGTGCAAGGAAACTGAAAGTAGGTGAAAGTAAAGCAACCTAGCAGTTCTAGCATGATGCAATGACATGGCAGTTAAAGTTATGAGTGCAGTAGGAAAGGAAAAACAGCAAGTAAACTAGCACGGCATGGTAGGTGTGGCAAGATTATAAACATTTACAAGGATTTCTCTAGTCACGTTTTCATGTCATGTGCAGAGTTTACGCCTTACAGCTGAAATGACTTTCTTTCACACTGAGTGGCCGCTTAACTCCGCCCCAAACCCAGAGTTTACGCCTTACAGCTGCAGTTGCTGATCAGGCAGACTCCCAGCTGATTGGCCGCTTAACTCTTACCCCTCCCACGTGTATCGAGCCAGGGCCTTACCCCCGAACGGTAATGCTCGCTTCTGGATCACAAGCCAGGAAGTGTTTTTCATGTTGGCATATGGGTGCACCTAGCCCTGGACAAGCAAGTACAAGTATGTAGCGTGTGCTACGAATGCAATATTCAATGCATGGATGACATGTAAGATGCAATGCATGGCAGTTAAAAGTGCGTACAAATAAGGAAAGTAAACGTGACAGTTTAGTATGCATGAACAACAAGTTTAAAGGGTTGGATTTAGCTTCGTTGTCAAGCTAGATCAATTAGGTGACGGATCTAGTTTCGTTGTCAAACTAGATCAAGTAGGCGTCTAGCCAGCTATCATTTCACTGACTAGTCTCTTTTACGCTAAAAACAAGGAGGTGGCCTAAAAACATGGCCCTAAGCAAGAGTTGGCAAGTTTCACTTGCCTGCATGTACAACGTCTGAGCACACCGTCCAATGAGTCCAAGAATCACAATTATCCTACGTGCACAAGTCCACCGGCCTAAAGTCCATATTATTAATCTTGATTAGTGGTTGCTAAAACATTTAAAATACTTTAAAATACTGATTTTTAGTCTTGATTAGCATGCAATTGGGTTGGGGGTCCTAGGGGTGCAAAACGTTACCTCAACACGACGCGAAAGCTACACCTGCGTCGGGTAGCGACGCCGGGGGTTGGAATAAAAGATCGCGCTCCAAGTCCAGATTCCAATTAGATTCCTCGCTGGAAGTTTCAGGGCAATCAACCGGGGTGACGATTCCAGATTCCAAAGCTAGCACGTGCGACGACGGGCTACGACGTGTCGCAACATCGTATGTGGCAAGTCGTCGAAGAGAACGCACCTAGGTGGGGCCCACAGTAGTCCTAGGGACCTTTGGGGGACCCACAATACCTCTGAAGAACTTGGGGTGCCCACGGAGGCAAGTGGTGCGACGGATGCGGGGTTGCGACGAATGACTCTCGGTCGTACAGCCTCGGTGCGGGGAGATCTCTCGGTCGCTGCAGGGGAACGGGGATGTGCGACGCTTGGGGGTGTGCAGCAGTGCGGGTGCTGGGGCCTCCTTTGGTCAGATCGGTAGGGAGGGTCGGTAGTGCGCTTGGATGCGAGCGGCTGCGACGTTGCAACGTTGCAGCGTTGCAAACGTCGGTCGGTGCGGGCGGCCCGATCGGTCAGGCGTTGTGCGGAGCGGGGCGACAAGGCGGGGTCGATGCGGAGCGCTGTGCGGAGCGGGGATGCGAAGCGGATGCGAGCGGGTGCGGGCCAAGCCCTCGGTCAGACCGAGGGAACGGTGCGGGGCGATGCGCTGCGATGCGAGCGGCGATGGGTGCGGGGGCGGCTAGCGGTCGGAGCGGGGAAAATTGGTTGGTTTTCTCGGTCAGAGCGGTGGCTGAACGTCGCAACGTTGTGACGAATCGTCGCAACGTCCAATTTTGGTTTTGGAAGAGGCTAGGGCTAATTTCTTGCGAAAATAGGTCTTCCTAGGGGTTGTTTATATAGTATAGATGGGTTGACTTGGTCTAGGGCTAAATCTAATAGGATTAGAAGTTTAAAATAATTTAAAATTTGAAATTCAACTTCTCCAACTCACCCAAGGATTTGACTTGGTCCAAATGAGCTGGAAATTGGCTCAAAAATTCTTTAAAACGTTTAAAACTCAAATAAATTTTATTTGGCCGAAAATAATTTATAAATTAATTATTAAAAATAATATAAAACTTGTTAAAATATTAAAGTGGCCAAATAAACTCCAAAAATTATAAAATAAATATTGTGGTGATCGTGATGACGAATGTGAGCTAACTAAGAAGATGGATCTCAAATTCGACGTCGGACAACGAAACTAAAAATAGAAACGTCTCCCGTCAAGAGTGAGAATCGTCACGTCTCATCGAGTAAGTTTAAATTGTGGAAAAACGACTCGAGAAGTGTCATTCCAAGATAGTGCCACTATTTAATACTCTCAGAGAAGTTCACAACGGCATATCACACAAAAGTGTTCACAATCAAATAAAGTCTAAAATAAACATGTGCAAGGCCAAAAGCACGTGCACGAACAACGTACGACGAAAAGTGGTCGTTACATCCTCCCTACCTTAGAATAAAGTCCGTCCTCAGACTTTCTAGTATAGCTAGTCGCTCTAGTAACTACCCCAATCAAGTCATATAATAATTCAACCAGGTATAGTCATTACAAGTGCTTATATATGCACTAGGTAGTCAAACATTAATACTACCAACACGTATATATATTTATATATATTCACGTACGTTATACATTTATACCTATTATAGTCAGTCAAATTCATACACGTATTTCAATCATATATATATATATATAAACATACATCCCTTATATAACTGCTACTCACAAAACAATAGTTCAGGTACTCACATAAGGATAGTCTCACACTTAGCAAATACAATCATTGCTCTACGTATAGATAGCTACCTATGCACAAACATCAAGGGTATACTACCCTCTAATATTTCCTAGTACACATCCAACACATCAACTCATGTAGTCACACCATACCATTATTAAGTCAAATTTTTCTATATCAAATATACATTCATTACCACTATCGTTTCACAATATATAGTCATTCACTACATGCAAATAGTTTACCATATATTCAAATCACGTACGGTCATATAACTGTATTTACGACACGCCACATATATCATAGTCACCAATAACTATAGCTAAGCACATACTTACCCGTGCATGGTGCACACCCATACACGCTAACATTTCATTTACATACACCAATCATACCATCATATATCCAGTACATCTACACACCTAGTTTAGCTAGTACACATACGTTCACACAACAAGTCCTTAGTAAATAACTATACCACAAGACCAGCACCTATAACTATATACTGGCGTAGCGACCCACAATCATGTGCGTAGCACAACCAGGCACAACCACTCTTATCAATATACATACATCAAACATTGCTATATTCAAACTTCAGACATACATTCAATATACTTAGAGTATACCCACTCAAGCTTGAGTGAGACTCAATACTCATATCAGAATATTCTATATACGTAACACGACATTTATACCTATACAGATACCACTCCATTATATATATATATATATATATATATATATATATATATATATATATATATATATATATATATATATATATATATATATATATATATATATATATATATGTCTACCAATACAACCATATGCATACCCTAAGTCAATCACACTCAATATTTAGTCAGGTAATACTTACATAGTTCAATCACTCTATATACCATAATAATAATAATACAGACATCAGCACACGTTTAATTATAATATACTCCCTATTACATGCATACGTATTCATCGTATAGTCACACACATGTAACATATATATTCACACCATAGCATGCTACCTATAATTAGTATACTAACACAACTATACGTACATAATTAAGATGTGCAATAGTCGTGTATACCTCACGGTATGCACGCTTGCAACATCCCGTAAAAGCAAGCAATACCAATCAAAATTATAATCCTACTACCATATGCATATCACTTATATACTCATGCAACGAAACATAACTTCCTACGTCCAAGCACAATATATATCTACCAACGAGCACATACTCACACGTACTAGTATATAAGTCACTCAATAGGCCTACTCACTTATCTATACATTCACCTATTATTATCACACCTATCATACACATAGCTTCACCAAATCAAATTATTTCAACCATTATAAGTATCTCTTACTACATACACAACTTAGATATTTCAACGCTAACTCTTATATACACAGGCATCCCTAGTATAGTATAGCTATCCACACCAAAATATATAACTACTAACACATAAACAACTTCATAATATCACGAATAACTCCGAGTATATATATATATATACCACACAATAGGCAAGCATCAATATACTATGGGGGTACACTCATTCAAGCCCACGTACACAACTTAGGTACGTGCACTACGACTACCTCACAAGGTCCAAGGGCCTACTAACAATTTAGGGTTGACACAGACATTGACGGACCCTAAGGTCTAAGCAATAACGAGAGGTCGAGAGCGTGACGAGGGAAGGATCGATAAGCACGAGTTCAGATATGACGAATACAAGGAGACGGCTTGGTTAGGGAAAACATTGGCTCAATGGTGATGTTTAGGTTGAAGGAAAAGGAGATGTAGTGATGCTTAAATAGAACACAGAAAAGAAAATATGGTGAATAGCATAAGCTAAAATACGTGGATTTTGAAAACTGTCGTTCTCCCAAAGTTGAAATCCCAGTCTGAAAAGAAATATTTGGAGATCGATAAAACGAGTTGTTCAAAATAAATTTGAGTCGAACATTCATAATAAGAGAAAATGGTCTATTGGTTTTAAAAATCATCATAAAGGAAGTAAAATCATTTACACGAATATTAAGGACGTGGTTTAGAAAATTTATACGTCAGTAATTAATATAATGTTGTCAAAAGTTTTTGAAAGTCAAAGAATGGAATCAAGCAACGGAAGAATTTAAGCTCAGGTTAAATGCTTTCAAAACTTTTAGGCTATGGAAAATTTAAAATATTCAATTTTGAAACTACTTTTAGAGAACCAGGGTTTGCCAAAAATGAGAACTGATTTACACAAGGTTCTTAATATACGAGCACAACAAGTCCGGTACGGATATAAAAATAATGGAAAGTATGTATGGTGCACGGAAAAATAATATTATCTTAGTAGTAGAATTATCGAAATCGAATAGCAAGTCTTTAAAATCGAATCATGGAGGGTCTAAATCAGGAAGTGGTTATGAAAATAGTAATTTTGCTAAAATCTGAAGTGGTGAAAACGACGAGCAAAACCAACTTGCTGAAAGCTGAATTTCCATGTGTCTTGAAAGTATATTAAAGTAAACACGATGTATCATTCGTATAACACAAATAAGAAGGAAAATTATAAATCAAATTGGGCAAAGAAAAAGTACGGTTCAGAGTAAAATTAATACATGAGGGGACAACGCATTTACATAAGTACGAAAAATATAGGCTGGAAAATATTATAAGCTAGTGTTCAAAAATTCCGACAAAGTTTTAAAATTTTAAATCAACGAAGGAGGATGAAGTATAAGTATATTAAAATTTTAAACAAAGTTAAACTTAGTGGAAGAGAAGATTGAAAAATACTTTCAGAAGGTTCAAGATTTGCAATGGGGATGTTTGAAAATTGACGACGATCGTCATGAGGCGAACTCGTAAATCGAGGCAAGGAAATTGGTCCGATGATCCAAACATACATACGTCTAGGATATGAATCAGAAGAGTCTACGGGGAACTCCTACGGTCGACCAACTAAGGATTAAGAACTAAGCGCTAAGACTTTCTAAGGAGCTAGACGGTAATGAAATGCGTTCAGCTTGGTCCGAAATCGATGAACCCAAACGAACGACAAAAGGAAATTTTAGAGGTCTAATATGGTCAGGGTTAGGCAATAACCACTAAGGTAACTCCTACGATGATTAAATCGATTGCTAGAAGGGGGTCTAACTACAATTAGGGCCTCTAACTAGCAAGCACAGACGTCTAACTAAGCCTTCTTATCACCTAGTGTCTTAAGAAAACGACTAGACTCAGGGCTTATGACTCAGATGTTGCAATTTATTTAATGGACATTCCGTTATTATCGTTGTTTCGTTAATTCGCAATTGCAAGACTGGACCTGCATGGGCCACCAACAAAACCTGTCACGCCCCGCTTCCCAAAAATATGGAGGTGAAGCGTGAGAAGGTCCGCTCAGACTTGAAGCTACGAAGCTGCAAGTCCGATAAGCGTCAATCAAATTTAAAACTGCAGGTCCTTGCAACGCGAACGAAACAAAGATAATAATAATAAAATGAGACAAAAGAGATATCTCAGAATATCCATAAAATAAGTTTCAACATCACAGAAAAAGCCACCAGGCTAAAAAGAAAAAGAGACTAAAGGCCCAAACATGGCCAACAAAAGTACAACGTACAGGGAAAAGGTGCCACGCACCGACAACTAACAACAAAACCTAAAACAAAAGAAAGCTCAGCAAAGGTCACCGGTGTCCACAAAACTCCTCCTAGGCAGACATGGACTCAGGCTCAGCGTCAGCAAAGCCCCACGTACTCAGCAACGGTCTCTGGCTCAGGGTCTAACATGTGACACCCAAAAGAGCAAGGGGCACATGTCAGCAAGTCTGGAAGACTTGTGCAAGGAAACTGAAAGTAGGTGAAAGTAAAGCAACCTAGCAGTTATAGCATGATGCAATGACATGGCAGTTAAAGTTATGAGTGCAGCAGGAAAGGAAAAACAGCAAGTAAACTAGCACGACATGGCAGGTGTGGCAAGATTATAAACATTTACAAGGATTTCTCTAGTCATGTTTTCATGTCATGTGCAGAGTTTACGCCTTACAGCTGAAATGACTTTCTTTCACACTGAGTGGCCGCTTAACTCCGCCCCAAACCCAGAGTTTACGCCTTACAGCTGCAGTTGCTGATCAGGCAGACTCCCAGCTGATTGGCCGCTTAACTCTTACCCCTCCCACGTGTATCGAGCCAGGGCCTTACCCCCGAACGGTAATGCTCGCTTCTGGATCACGAGCCAGGAAGTGTTTTTCATGTTGGCATAGGGGTGCACCTAGCCCTGGACAAGCAAGTACAAGTATGTAGCGTGTGCTACGAATGCAATATTCAATGCATGGATGACATGTAAGATGCAATGCATGGCAGTTAAAAGTGCGTATAGATAAGGAAAGTAAACGTGACAGTTTAGTATGCATGAACAACAAGTTTAAAGGGTTGGATCTAGCTTCGTTGTCAAGCTAGATCAATTAGGTGACGGATCTAGTTTCGTTGTCAAACTAGATCAAGTAGGCGTCTAGCCAGCTATCATTTCACTGACTAGTCTCTTTTACGCTAAAAACAAGGAGGTGGCCTAAAAACATGGCCCTAAGCAAGAGTTGGCAAGTTTCACTTGCCTGCATGTACAACGTCTGAGCACACCGTCCAATGAGTCCAAGAATCACAATTATCCTACGTGCACAAGTCCACCAGCCTAAAGTCCATATTATTAATCTTGATTAGTGGTTGCTAAAACATTTAAAATACTTTAAAATACTGATTTTTAGTCTTGATTAGCATGCAATTGGGTTGGGGGTCCTAGGGGTGCAAAACGTTACCTCAACACGACGCGAAAGCTACACCTGCGTCGGGTAGCGACGCCGGGGGTTGGAATAAAAGATCGCGCTCCAAGTCCAGATTCCAATTAGATTCCTCGCTGGAAGTTTCAGGGCAATCAACCGGGGCGACGATTCCAGATTCCAAAGCTAGCACGTGCGACGACGGGCTACGACGTGTCGCAACGTCGTACGCGGTAAGTCGTCGAAGAGAACGCACCTAGGTGGGGCCCACAGTAGTCCTAGGGACCTTTGGGGGACCCACAATACCTCTGAAGAACTTGGGGGCCCACGGAGGCAAGTGGTGCGACGGATGCAGGGTTGCGACGAATGACTCTCGGTCGTACAGCCTCGGTGCGGGGAGATCTCTCGGTCGCTGCGGGGGAACGGGGCTGTGCGGCGCTTGGGGGTGTGCAGCAGTGCGGGTGCGGGGGCCTCCTTTGGTCAGATCGGTAGGGAGGGTCGGTCGTGCGCTTGGATGCGAGCGGCTGCGAGGTTGCAATGTTGCAGCGTTGCAAACGTCGGTCGGTGCGGGCGGCCCGATCGGTCAGGCGCTGTGCAGAGCGGGGCGACAAGGCGGGGTCGATGCGGAGCGCTGTGCGGAGCGGGGATGCGAAGCGGATGCGAGCGGGTGCGGGCCAAGCCCTCGGTCAGACCGAGGGAACGGAGCGGGGCGATGCGCTGCGATGCGAGCGGCGATGGGTGCGGGGGCGGCTAGCGGTCGGAGCGGGGAAAATTGGTTGGTTTTCTCGGTCAGAGCGGTGGCTGAACGTCGCAACGTTGCGACGAATCGTCGCAACGTCCAATTTTGGTTTTGGAAGAGGCTAGGGCTAATTTCTTGTGAAAATAGGTCTTCCTAGGGGTTGCTTATATAGTATAGATGGGTTGACTTGGTCTAGGGCTAAATCTAATAGGATTAGAAGTTTAAAATAATTTAAAATTTGAAATTCAACTTCTCCAACTCACCCAAGGATTTGACTTGGTCCAAATGAGCTGGAAATTGGCTCAAAAATTCTTTAAAACGTTTAAAACTCAAATAAATTTTATTTGGCCGAAAATAATTTATAAATTAATTATTAAAAATAATATAAAACTTGTTAAAAATATTAAAGTGGCCAAATAAACTCCAAAAATTATAAAATAAATATTGTGGTGATCGTGATGACGAATGTGAGCTAACTAAGAAGACGGATCTCAAATTCGACGTCGGACAACGAAACTAAAAATAGAAACGTCTCCCGTCAAGAGTGAGAATCGTCACGTCTCATCGAGTAATTTTAAATTGTGGAAAAACGACTCGAGAAGTGTCGTTCCAAGATAGTGCCACTATTTAATACTCTCAGAGACGTTCACAATGACATATCACACAAAAGTGTTCACAATCAAATAAAGTCTAAAATAAACACGTGCACGGCCAAAAGCACGTGCACGAACAACGTACGACGAAAAGTGGTCGTTACAGTTGATTGACAGAGACGACTGCCGCTACACAAACTGAGATTCTCTAAACTCTTTATTTTTATATTTTTGTAGTTGTATAGATCTCTGTAGGGGAAACTTTACCATTGATACATGTTTTGGGGTCGTGTCTAGTGGGTGCTAGACAAGAGGGACTTGGCTAGTTGGGAATAGCCAATAGAAATCTTATACTAGAATTAATTTTGTTGAACACGGTGAGTGGGGTACTGAGAGCCTGGTGGGTGTAGAGACATTAGTGCTCTAGTTATTAGGGTTGTACCTATTACATTATTAATCTAGTATCTGCTTTGGGGGCTGGATGTCGTAGGTCGTGGTGACGACCGAACCAGGGTAAATCTGATGTGCATCTGTGATTGATTTTTGTTTACTCTCAATCTACTATAACTGTGTGTGATTGCTCGTGGATTGCACGAGAATTTTTATTAGCCTATTCACCCCTTCCCCTTTAGGCTTAGATCCAGATCCAACAAGTGGTATCAGAGTATTTTATAGGATCTAGGCTAGATTGACCATGAATAAATCTATTGATTGTACTTTTGCTGAAGGTCAGTCTATATCACGACCCCCTAAACTTAATAGAGTAGATTATGCTTATTGGAAATTTAGGATGAAAATCTACTTAATATCTATTGATTATAAAGTTTGGCACATAGTTGAAAAAGGTTATAAGCCACCTATTATTAAAGTTGAATATTGAAATGCTTAAACCTGAAGATAAATGGGATGATGCTAATTGGAGATTATATTCTTTAAATGGTAAAGCTATGAATGCGCTTATATGCTCTCTTGATAAATCTGAATTTAATCGTATCTCACATTGTCAAACTGCACATGAAATATTGCACACGCTGGAGGTGACACATAAGGGAACATCATAGGTGAAGGAATCTAGACTTGCGTTGCTGAGCATAGAGTACGAGAGCTTCCGCAAGCTTCCATCAGAATCGATATCAGAGATGTTTACGAGGTTCATGGACATCGTTTACAAGTCTAGCTCCCTTGGTAAGCAATACTCTAGCCTTGAGCAGTTGAGGAAAATCTTAAGGGCGCTGCCAAGCTCGTTCAGGCCTAAAGTCACTGTCATACAAGAAGCGAAAGATCTATCATAGATGAGAGTGGAGGACTTGATAGGCAACTTAATGTCCCACGAGCTTGAGCTGCAGAATATAGAGGCTAGAGAGAAACCAGAGGCTAAGGAAAAAGCTCCAAAACCACTAGCTCTTCAAGCTAGCGAAGGTGATGAGGAGGTGGTGGAGATAGAATTAATGGTCACAGGCTTCAGAAGATACATCAAGACTCCTCAAGGAAGAGCTGACATGCAACAAAGGTTTAATCGTTCTAACCAATATAATCCTTCTAGAAATTCATCTGAACAGACTATTATTAATAATGTTAAAATTTTTAAATGTAAAAAGCAGGGACACCTTATGAGGGATTGCCTACAAGAAACAACTAATGGTGCGGAGAAGAAAGGAAAAGCTATGGTGCGAACGTGGGACATGGACAGCGAAGATGAGAATGAGGAGTATGAAGCCCACTCTCCCCTCTGCTTGATGGCAAAAGATGATAAGGTAAAATCTGGTAGTAAAGCTGAACTTCTAATTATTTGTAAAACCATGCAAGATGAAATTGTAGACCTAGAATCCACATTAGAAGAGTATAGAAATTCCAACGATGAAATGCAATAAGACACTTACAACATGTCATTAGAAATTAAGGAACTAAAAGAAAAAATTGTTGCATATGATTCAATTATTAATTTGTTGGAAAAAGAGAATTCTAGGTTGCATGAAAAATCTGAATGCCTTTCTTGTCCTACTTTGTTGAATAGTATTAGCATGTATAAGCAAAATGTGAGTAAGCTAGAAGATGAAATTGAATTGCTTAATGAAAAGATTTGCTTGCTAAATAATGAACTTGAAAAAAATAATTGCTGAAGAGGACAATAAGAAGGCCGTTATAAGTAAATGCACTTTAATTGTGAATGAGAATACTTTATTGAAATCCAAAATCACTAGTCTAAATTGTCATTAAAGAAATTTTCTATGGGAAAACAATCGTTGAATGCTATTCTAAAAAATCAACTTTATGGGAATAATAGACGTGGTCTTGGTTATGCTATGAAACATGCTAAAGAGCCTATTTATAAGAAAATTCACAATGAGCCATTGAAAGTCTCTAATATGTGTGCAAAGTGCTTTACTTGTTCTAGTGTTGGCCATACCTCTTACTATTGTAAGTTTAGGAACACGAATATGAAATTCAAGCAAATATGGGTTCTTGAATCTTTGATGACTAATATGAGTGGACTTTGTTGGATTCCAAGGTCACACATAACATCTACCGTGTAGGTAAGATGGAGATTTGGCGATGAACTATGGATTGAACGTTTCATTATTTAGTTCCTTAGCCAAACGACAATGCGAAGGTATATTTTTTCTACTTTGCACTTAATGCATACCTTTATATCATTTTTTTTATTTGTGTGCTTGATTTTTTTATTTATGCTCTAGCTTGCTTGATTTTTAGTTTGTTTTAGTTCATTATAAAAAAAATAAAAAAATGAAAAGGCAAAAAGAAAAAAAATGGTGCTTAATGTATATCTTTTCCTATGTATCATTCAAGTGATTTTTATGAATGTCATTCATATCCTTGTAGAAATCATTGTATTATTGTTATTGCTACATGCGCATTTAGAATTCCTAAATAGCCATGACATGTTTAATGAATTGAATAACATGATTTCTACACCTATAATTTCACTTCCACTTGCATTGAATATCGATGCACAATTGGAGATTCTTTTATGAAATATTGGAAAGTGAATGTAAGATGTATAATAACTAAAGATCTAAGGGATATGATGTGTTATTGATATGGATAAAAAATGAGCTCAAAATAAATGAATATGAAAAAAAATACATGAATATTTCTCCGTATGTAAAATAGATACAATTCATGGCAAGTATACTACCCACGAGTATCCAACATATGCTTTATAGGTAATCTTTAGCGTTGGTGTTATACTCGTCAAGCAATGACACCCCCACATCTAAGAGTCCTTATAGGCTATGTTTTTGGGGTGTGGTACCATGAACTCATTTTTAATGAGATGAGGAAAATCAATCCTAAATGTAAATCAATCCTAAATGATTTAATGTTTAATTGAAAAGAGGATTGGTTTTGGTTGTATTTCTCAAGATTATCTCCATTTGTGCCTCAATTATTTAATCATCACACTTACACGATGGTGTTGAAGTCTAAGTTACACTTTTCATTGAATTTGAAGTGCTTATCTTAAGAAAAATGACATGCAAGTGCTAGTTGTAATTTATATTACTCTTTTTTCGCATGTGGCATGAATTAGACTTCGTTTATACACTTTTGATGATAACAAAAGGGGGAGAAAGAATTGAAAAGTTTTGGTGTGAACATTAATGCTATATGTTGCATACATGAATATTGGTTTAAGGGGGAGCATTAATGAATAATGAATGTGCTTAATGAATATGTGAATATTTGTTCAATGGGGAGCATGAATAAAGATGGAGCAAGCATACATGTTTGAATGCTTGAAACATCATTGGTGCATGCTTGTATGCTTGCACATCATTTCCATACTTGTTGCATGTTGCATACATCCTCCATCTTCACACTTCACACACACATGTCAAGATGAAATCATTTGAATTGTTATTGCTCAAATCTTATATTGGTTTGTCATCATCAAAAGGGGAAGATTATTGGATACAACGTGTAGTTGGATACAACGATTGATGAATTCTTGTTAGATGATAACAAATGTATGTGAACGCTTTAATGTGTCGCTAAGTGTTTTCAGGAATGGCTCTCTCGCAAATACTCAAAGAGAGACTAAGTAAAAGTGATGGAGAATGTGTCATGCATTAGCAAAGAGAACTAAGTTAAAGATGGAGAATATGGATACAAAAATTGGACTAAGTCAAAGATGGGAAGATAAGGAGGAAATCAATTCAAATCTATATTTCAATTGGTTCAAATCAATTGGTGCAACATTCAAATCCTAATGCCATACAAATTGAAGACTTGGTCAAAGATGGAGAGATATGGAGAATCCCATGCAAATCAAAGGTGATTAAATGAGAACCAATTCAAATTCTATGGCTACTCAAATTTGAATTGGATGAATTGGTTCAAATCAATTGGTGCAACATTCAAATCCTAATGCCATGCAAATTGAAGACTTGGTCAAAGATGGAGAGATATGTAGAATCTCATGCAAATCAAAGGTGATTAAATGAGATCCGATTCAAATACTATAGCTACTCAAATTCAATTCCAAAGCCTTCCATATTCAAACTTCATATTCAAAGAGATTCATTCAAATCCTAATCAAATTTGGATTCCTTCCAATCTTCATCTATTATGTGATTCTAACTAATTCTATCATATCACATCCTCTCCTATATAAACCCATACTCAAAGAGAGAGATTTTGAGTGAGATGCAACCAAAGAAATTCGGCCAAACCCCTAGAGAAAAGCACTTGGCCGCAACTTTGCAAGGAAGGATCCTTATTGCGCAACATAGCATATCACCCTTGCAAACTCTCCAAGCAATCTTCAAGTCCAAAGCTCATATCTCCATTGCAACCTCTCCATGGCCGAACTGTACTTTCCATAGCTCCTTCTCCTTGCCGAAATCATAACTCCAAGAGCCCCCTACATATTGCGCAAGTAGTATAAACCAAGGCCAAACTTCATCCTCCTCTCCCATTGCCAAATGCCATTGCCAATAGCTCCATCTCCTCCCTCTCCTTGCACAAGTTCCTTCAAGATCCACATTTCCGAACATACTTCTCCAAGCCAAGCTTCTAGGCCGCAAGTTTCATCAAGGGTCTCCCATCTACTTCATTGCACAACTCTTCAAAGGGAATACATCCATACCTTTTGCAACCACAAAAGGGAAGCCATCCATTCATTGTGCAAGCTACATCAAGGGAAGAGCACAAGGCCCCAACTTCTTTAGGGGGTACTTCATCAAGGCCGCAAGTTTCAGACAATGATGTGACGTTAGCGACTACATCCTATCAGATACGATCTGACCTGAGCTAATTGACAGAGACGACTGCCGCTACATAAATTGAGATTATCTAAAATCTTTATTATTATATTTGTGTAGTTGTATAGATCTTTGTTGGAGAAAATTTACCATTGATACATGTTTTGTGGTCTAGTTTAGTGGATGCTAGACAAGAGGGACTTGGCTAATTAGGACTAGCCAACAGAAAGCTTATACTAGGATTAATTTTGTTGAACACGGTGAGTGGGATACTGAGAGCCTGATGAGTGTAGAGACATTGGTGCTCTAGCTATTAGGGTTGTACCTGTTACATTATTAATCTAGTATCTGCTTTGGGGGTTGGATGTCGGTCGTGGTGACGACTGAACTAGGGTAAATATGTTGTGCATCTGTGATTGCTTTTTGTTTACTTTAAATCTGCTATAATTGTGTGTGATTGCTCGTGGGTTGCACGAGAATTTTTATTAGCCTATTCACCCTCCTCTAGACTTAGATCCAGATCCAATACCTGGTGTACGTGACCTACTTGGTCAATCGCTACCATCTGCTGCATTGGAAGAAATCTCTCCCTTGGAGGTCAGGTCGGTAAAGCAATTTCCGACTATGAGTCTCTGCGAGTATGGGGCTGTCCGAGCTACTATGCTGTGAAGGAGGACAGGCTTGATGCTAGAGCCAAGAAATCCATCTTCTTGTGTTTTAGCAATGGTGTCAAGGGATACAGACTGTGGTGTCTGGCACAGCGGAAGGTGATCGTGAGCATAGTTATAACGTTTGATGAGTCAATGTTACTGAATAAGGAGCATGAACCTAAGGTGGAGACTGAACAGACACAGACGAAGTAGGTATACTTGGAAGTGTCTAAGGTTTCAGATAGTTTAGCTAATGACTCAGGCCAACCTACACCAAAGGCTGCAGAAGACGTACTCCAGATAGATGCCGGTGATGTTGGTGGTTCATGCTAGGATGGTGGAGATATCCTAGCTTCACAGACTGCACAACCAAAGGATTCTGTTGCAGTGTTGAGACCGAGGCATGAGATACAAAGGCATGCACGATACACGGAGATGGTCTCATTCGCTTTTCCCATTGTAAGTATAGATATACCCACTTTTTTCAGGGAGGTGGAGCAGTCTGATGACCCAGAGAAGTGGAGAAAAGCGATGGATGGGAAATTGGAATCTCTGAGGAAGAATAAGACATGGGATCTGGTGGAGCTTCAAGAGGGCAAGAAGGTAATCGGATGTAAGTGGGTCTACAGTAAGAAAGACGGAGCCGAAGCTAGAGAAGTTTGCTACAAAGATCACCTTATAGCGAAGGGCTACGCACAGAGGGAAGGCATCGACTACAATGAAGTCTTCTCTCCGATGGTGAAGCATTGCTTAATACGGATCCTATTAGCATTAGTGGCGCGGCTCGATCTTGAGCTGGTGCAACTAAATGTCATGACGGCATTCTTGCATGGAGATCTCGAGAAGGAGATCTATATGACTCAGCCTGATGGCTACAAGAGAAGTAATGGGCTTGCATTTAGGCTGAAGAAGTCGCTTTATGGTCTGAAGCAGTCACCTAGATAATGGTACAAGCGTTTTGAACGATTTATGATAAATGATCAAGGGTATGTTCACAGCCCCTATGATCATTGCATGTTATTTCAGGAGCTGTATGATGGGTCCTTCATCTATCTCTTGCTTTATGTTAATGATATGCTCATTGCTTAATCAAATAAAGAGGAGATTTGAAGACTGAAGTCAGAGCTAAGTTGTGCATTCGAGATGAAGGATCTAGGCAAAGCACAGAGGATTCTTGGGATGGAGATCACAAGAGATCGAAGTGGAGGTAAAGTTCATCTTTCAGAAAGTCGCTATTTGAAGTCAGTGATACAGAGATCTGGCTGTGAAAGTATGAAGCCCGTAGTTACTCTGCATGCACCTCACTTCAAACTCTGTGCCGAGCATTGCCTAAAGAACGAAGATGAGAAGAAGCTCATGGAGAGCGTACCGTATGCCAATGCGCTTGGGGCCTTGATGTATGGTATGGTATGTACCTGACATGGTCTATCACATGCGATCAGCATGGTGAGTAGATACATGCACAATCTGGGAAGAGTACACTGGTGAGTTGTTCAATATATATTTAGGTACATCAATGGCACACTGGACGTCAGATTGACATATAGTCAAGTAGATGTTGGTCCTCAAGCTGTTGGCTATGTTGATTCTGACTTTTGCAGGCGACTTGGGTGAAAAATGATTCATGACAGGCAATGTTTTCACCCTGTTAGGAGATCCAATTTGTTGGCAGAGTACACTTCAGTCTACAGTGGCACTGTCTATTACGGAGTCAGAATATGTGGCATTGACTGAAACAGTGAAGAAGACAATATGGTTGATGGGCTTGATGGATGATCTTGGAGTCCATCAGAATAAGTATGATATCCATTGTGACAATAAGAGTGCGGTGCACTTGGGTAAGAATCATGTCGTCTATGCTCGCACCAAGCATATTGATGTGAGATTCCACTTTATCTGAGACTATGTAGGAGAAGAAGACGATGACATCAATTTGTTGAAGATCAGAACAGATGACAACCCGACAGACATGTTGACAAAGGTTTTTTTGTAAGTTCAAGCACTGCTTGGACTTGATCAATGTTGTTTCGAGATGATGTCAAGGAGGCCCCAGTTGGGGGGTATTAAGGCTCGATAGAGCCAGTTGAGCCAGAAGGGGCATTGGGCTCTTCGGAGCAAAATGGGGGAACACCATATGTGGCTCTACCGAGATGGTGAATTAGCGGTCGATCCTGTGACGGAGGCCTAAATCTCGCCAAGGCGGAGATTTGTGAAAGTTGGGTTGATTGAGGTGCTGAATAAGTATTGGTTTAGTAGTCGAGCTATCTTGTGTAGATCTAGCTTGGATGTGCTCGTATCCGACCTATCTGACTCTGCACATGTCAGATACGAGGATGCTGAGCTATTGGACTTCAACAATGCACTGGATTCTCAGTTTGGAGGATCGACAGCTCAATGGATCAGCAGCACTACAGTCCGAACTTCAGATTGCTTGGATTCCTCGGCGCGGCATTTCATTTGCTCGATCTTTAGAGGGAAGCTCGGCAGTACGAAGAGGGACCACTATAGAGCACGACGCCCAATTCGTAGTAGAGTTGCGATTGGGTACGAATTTTGTTAAAGTTTGGATTCGTATCTTTTGGGAATCCCTCCTCAATTATGACACATATTGTACCCTAGGGCTATATATAGGGTGTATTAGACGAGGGTTTCTAAGTGGAACACATAGAGAAAACTTTGAGCTGCCATTTGTGAGAGCCAACTTTGAGAGATATTGTTGAGAGCTTTTGGAGACAATTTGTGTGCTTCTTCATTGTGAAGAGAGAAGATTTGTATTCATTCTTTCCTATCGTAATAATGCTTATTGGTCTTCCCCCGGTCAACGGTTTAAAGTTGGTATCTTTCATAGCGCTCCATTGATTGTTTAGTTGATTGTCCTCATCTTGATCGTCGGTGGACAACTCCAACTAAATGTGGTCACGTGCGACAAAAGGAGAACAACTAAAATGAAACTGTGGCTTAATTTCGCAACACTACCTTATACTTTCGTTGAATTTCCAAAAACTACATTTTACTATGATATAATTGAAAAACCCTCATGCTTTCATTTTAGGTTTAAAAAAGTCACCAACGTTACTGCCGCTTGTTTGACGTAAGCACGTGATGGTAGGTGTCAAGTAATGCCAAAAATGCCCTTTGACTTACTTTTATAATGTTTTTTGGGTGTTATTATTTCAAGAGAAAAAATAACATGCCAAGGAAAAAGAGTTGCGCAGCCCTTCCCAATTCCTATCGCATTTGTTTACTGGTGTTTTCTCACCGCTGAATCATTGACCGAGGGAAGGGTGGTCAACGTAGTCAAGCGGTCACGTGGGACCCCTAGGTTCAGTCAAGTGTGTGATCACCTGACGACGGAAGCTCAGATCCTCGCGATAGCTCACCGAAGGGTAGCCTCGGCGTAACGGGGGCGAGTGGGCTCGTTGCTGGGTGCACTCCACCTCGGTCGAAGGGGTGCTGAGGGGACGCCTTGGCACTGCGGGTTCTGCTTAGCCCAGATAGATGAAGGGGCTCGTTTGGGGCGAGTGGGCTCGTTGCTGGGAGCGCTCGGCCTCGATCGAAGGGGTGCTGAGGGGAAGCCTTGGCACTGCGGGTTTTGCTTAGCCTGGATAGACGAAGGGGCTCATCTGGGGAGAGCGGGCTCGTTGCTGGGAGCGCTCGGCCTCGGTCGAAGGGGTGCTGAGGGGAAGCCTCGGCACCGCAGGATCTTCTTAGCCTGGAGAGACGAAGAAGGTCGTCAGGGGGTCGGACCTTGGTTCCGGCCGAGTCCCCTCCGATGCCTAAGTCAGAACGGATCTGAAAGATGCACGGCGGGACCGATATGGCTCATAGGATGGCCGACATGTGTATCCTCGGACCGAGTTATGGGAGGGAATGTAAAGTGGAATACAAGGTCTAAGTGTAGAATACCACCGTCTATTGGTATCCGGGGAGAGCTCCCTTTCTTCGTTGCCTCCCGAGTCCCTTTATAGGGATCATCCTTCGATTGCTTCCTCTCCACGTCCCCCCTTTCCGCCCATATGATCCGCCTCCTTGAAGGTGCCTTCATGCGCCATGAAGGTGGATTAATGGGGTCCCTTAATGGTCATTAAGAGGGAGTGCTTTTGGGAACGGTTAACTCCTACTGACGTGGGCTGACAGAGCGCACGTCTCGATCGTGGCCGACCCAATTTCGAGTCCTCGTGAGGTCCTTGACGCTCGGCCCAAACTCCTCTGGGGTCCCCTATTTCAAATGTGGGCATGGGCCGTTCGATCCTGGGCCGTCTCAAGATGGTCGTATCAATTGCCCCTATCGCTCTGGCCGTTCGGATCCTGTCGGTTCAGTTCGGGCGATGTGACTTGTGTGGATTTTGACAGGCGTGTCAGTTGAGATAACACAAATGAATGGGTGCCATCATGACACTGCCTGGTTGATCTTCTCCTGCCCATGGGTGCGGAATTCGAAGCGTCGTGCCTCGTGGGATGTCGACGCATGTGCACATGTGGTCGGCTCGCGATGTGGTGGAAGAATTCGAGGGGGTGGTAAAAAGGGAGGCCACCATCTATCGGATGAGGGTTTTGCTCTTTCAATCGTCATCCCCTTCTCCCCATCCCTCTCAGTTGTCCCGAATTTTCCTCAGGTGCTGTCTCATGTCATCCTCCTCTTCGGCCACTGGTTCAAGGTGCCCGGCAGCCGCTATCAATCCAGGCCAGCCTCGTGGTTCCATCACGGTGGTATGCCGCCATAGGGGTGAGCTCTCTGGGGTGCCCCCGAGGTAATTGGGTGGCAGTCGTCTATTTGTGCCACTTCGATTGGAGCGTTGCGCTCCGACTATCTTCTCCCTCCATCTTCCACATGGGCCCTTGAGAAGGACGAGCGGATCTGCTTCCCTGGCCCTCACAAAGTCGGGGTGTATGAACAGAGCTTCTGGTTCGGGCTCCGATTCCCTCTCCATCCCTTTATCATCGTGTTTCTGTAAGCTTACGGGCTTGCCCTATGCCAATTCTGCCCCAATGCCATTGGGTCTTTAGTGGGGTTTGTCATTCTCTGTGTGCTGAAGGGGATAGAGCCGTCCCTCCGACTCTTTGCCCAATTCTTCTACCTGAGCCATCATCAGTCGGGAGCATGGCTTTACATCAGTGCCCAACCGAATAAGATCTGGTTTTGGGGCTGCCGAGTTCCTTGAAACACTGGAAGGGAGAGTATGTCTTCATTGGCTTCCCGTCGGAGGTGAATTTCCCGGCTCGATAGGCGGTGACGAGCATGCTGACCCTCGAGCTAGGAAGCCTCACCGACACTGACCTTAAGGTGGTCGACACTTTGCTGTCGGTCCGCGTTGCAGACCAAAAGATTGACGTCCTCTTTTCTGACCTAAACCTGCGGAAGATCGTGTGGCCCATCGGTGAGTCTTGTTGAAGTCCTGAGTTTGGGAGGGGCTGTTGTCCGAAACCCACCCAAGCGAGACTGTTTCCTTATCTTGTCCTCTTGTGCAGTTGGGTTCAGCCAAGGTTCTTTGCAGCCCCCCTATTCCATCCACCATTCTGGATCCCAACCCGCGGCGGTGGGACCATGTGTTGGAAGTCTGGAAGAAACCGCGGGTTGGGTTCTCTAGAACTGGTTCTAAGAGGGCGAGGGGGCAAGCTCCACCTGGTCCGGGGGGGATGCACAGAAAAAGGCACGGGTCCCAATTACTTCCAAGGGCGTCCCTCCCTCTGAGGGTCTCAACCGGCCTTCCTAGACGAAGGACATGTGGCCCTGGGTCGGCCCCTTGCCTCCTCCGTCGGGACCACTCCCGAAAGTTTACGAGCGGTCGTTGGGTAAGTTCCGGCTAGCCGAGGCCGATCTATTGTGGTTCGGGGAAGGTTTGCTCTGCCCCCGCTTTCCTGTGGGTTTGAAGGAGTCTGTCTTCTCCGATTGCAGGGTAGCTGCCAGGCTGGCTGAAAACTCCTGCCTTCCTTTGGACCGATCCGTGCTAAACGGGGTGAGAGGTGATCGGTAAGAAACTTTTGTGATACATGCCATTCAATAGGTGAGGTCTTTTGTACATTCCGTCTCTTGCAAGGGACTTCAACTCACCTCTTCATCCTGATGCAGTTGTTCTCGGTCGGCCTTTCGATGAGACGCCAATTCGTGGTGCTCTCTGAGGCCAGGGTAAGTCAAGCCCAGAAGCCTGAGGCCAAGAAGGGAGAAGGCGAGGCGACCCAGGTAGCCGAGGCACGCACCAGGTCATTGGAGACTCGGATGGCTGAGCTCTCAACCGTCTGGAGAAGGTGGAGCTAGAGAGGGCTTTAGCACTGGTCGAGAAGGCGAAGGCCAAGGATCGGATAGCCGAGCTGATGGAGGCTGCCGAGGCAAGAGGGGATGGTGGCCCAGTAGTGGAAGCTAATGCCATGGAGCTTGCAAGCCTCCTGGAGGCGGCAGAGGAGAGAGAGCGAGTTCTCCTGGCTAAACTCAACGCGAGTTTCCGGGAGACCAAAAAGGAGCCGGCGGAGCACCAGCGCCAAGTTGTTGCCCTCGAGGGCTGGATCCAGGAGCTGGGAGCGGTGGATCTCGAGCGGATTGCCAGGGAGGCCGTGGACGAGTATGCCACGTCTTTTGTCGTCGGGGCAATGAACGAGGCGTTTAAGAGGGATTCGCCTGGTGCCGGTCCGAGATCTAGCGAAGGTTCCTGCTTTCCGTGATTCGATTCGAGGAGCTCCCGGCTGGATTCTGAGGGTGAGGAGGAGACAAGGGATGTACACCTCAAAGGTGCCGAGCAGCTAGTCGGTGCTTCAAAAGATGCTCCTGATGCTTGCACAGGAGGGGGGTTTAGCCCCTTAGCCTCACCGTTCTCTCGTAATTCTGTGCATGGCTTTTATGTAATACATTCTTCTTCATTTGTAATGAGGTTCCATTTTCGTTTGTGGTTGTATGCCCCCTCTTCCAGCCCTGAACAGGGCACTCGAGCGAACTGGGTTAGTGAAGTCTCCTTGACTTGCTCGGAGATCTGGCCACTGAGTTGGTTCCCCAGGATTCTCAGCCGCTTGGGTGGCCAGGGCACCGCCCTCGGTCTTACGGGCCGATCTCCCTACGGAGGGGACTTGCCCCCGGTCCTACAGGCGTTCGGGTGGTCGGCCTGCTGGGGGAGCTGCCCCCAGCCTTACGGCAGATCGGGTCGGTCGGCCCGCTGGGGGGGCTACCCCTCAAGCTTACAGTCGATCGATACTCCGACCTGCAGGGAAAGTTGCCCCCAGCCTTACGGTCGGTCAGGTCGTTCAGTCCACTGGGGGAGCTACCCTCAGTTTTACAACTGATCGATGGGCCAGTCCACTGGGGAAGTTGCCCCCAGCCTCACTGTCGGTCTAGTGATCGGCCAGCTGGGGGAGCTGCCCCAGCCTGATGGTCGGTCGATTGACCGACCTGCTGGGGGAGCTGCCCGCAGTCTCACGACTGAACTGTAGAGGAATATGCCATCGGATCATTTGTATTTGATGCAAATGATAATTTAAGCCTAGATAGGGACTAATTTGCATATGATGCAAAAGAGATTAAATGTTTCTTAAATTTTTTAAGACTATATTTAATTAAATAAACGCGTTGAAAAGGTTACCTAGATGACGGGATCGTCCCGCTCTAAACACAGGTTCAAACCGCGTCAAAAACAGAGTCCAAATGCACAAGTTATCGCCAAAACAAGTTAGCCCAAACTGTTGGGCTGAAACCAGCGAAAATGGAGGCCCACCAAGCCCGAATTTTCTGGTTAGGGTTTTTTCAAACCTGGGATTTTCTTGACGGCTACGTTTCTAAGAGAAGCATGACTTTTGGCTAACTTTGGACAATTGTTTGAAGGGTCAAACGGACTCGGATTGACGAGCCATTTTTTCCTACGCGTTCACTGTTGAACCCTCTTCGATTTGGTAGGTTGTACCAACATTGAAGCTCAACGGTGAGGGAGTAAAAATTCGAGGAAGTTTGCCCTTTGTGAAAGGCAAACTAACTTGATTTAATTAATCCCAAATTAATAGTCACACCTCGGTTGTGGAGAAAAGGGGAGAGTCAGCCGCCTCTATAAATAGAGGCCCTCCCCCTTCCTCATAACTCGTCCCAAGCTCTAGATCTGAGCGGCTCTCGTAAATGTTGGAGCATGCTCGGATCTAAGCTTAAATTAATATTTCTCCTCTCCCTATAAATTTCTGCATTGCTCCTGAGGGCTCTAGCAAAGCCGCAAAGGAGTTCGGATTCAGATCCGAAATCTAGGTGGAGGTTTCACTCGCGTGAAACTTTCTTCGGCGCGTGGTTGGCTCGGCGACACGGGATTGATCGCCTCGGGATGCGGAGCGGTTCAAGGAGCGGTTCGGGGAGCGGTTCGAGGAGCGGCTCGGCGTGGGACGGAGAGCGGCTCGGAAGACGGTGCGGAACATCTCGCCTGATCCAGGGTTGAGATTCCGGGTATGTGTTTATTAGCATTAGTTTAATTTAATCGCAGTAGGCTAGATCCTTCTTGGGATGGTCAGACCCATCCCAAGTCGGCATAGATCTTGGATTAGGGTCTTGGACCTTAGGGTTAAATGTTAATTAGATTAACATGTTTATTTTTCCGCTGCTTTTCTGTCTATGTTCCGTCCGACTTAGGACGGGCATAGAGTTTTTGTGCCCTAAGGGTCCCTGAAAACCCAACAGTGGTATCAGAGCTTGGTCTGTGTTACGATCTAGCCTGCGATTTCTTTAAACACGTGAAATGCTTTTAAATACTTTTTTAAAATGTTTTTAAAGTTATGAGATAAATTTTAAAATTTTTTTTGATGTTTAAAAATCGATGTGATAAATTTTTGAAAATAAAAATTTTTAAATGACGTTTTAAAATTTATGTCATAATTTTTAAAACTAATTTTAAATCTTTTAAAATTTATGCGATAAGTTTAAAGTGCCTAAAAATTTTATATGCTAAATTTTTAAGCATGAAAGTTTTTTTTAAAATGATGTTTTAATTTTATGAGATATTTTAAAACTGATTTTAAAAGTTAAAATTTTTATGCGATAAATTTTTTAAAGTAGCAAGCAAATTTGTGATTTTAAAAACAAGTTTTTATGAGATAAAAATAAAATATTTTTAAAATCATATTTTAAATTTAATTGTTAAATTTATGTTTGAATGTTAAAATTGTTAATGTGATAGATATTGGTATATTTAATTGTTAAATAGTTGTACACTTGCATTTTATGCGATAAAATTAGTGTAGCTTTATTTTAATGGCTTGTTCCTCTTGTCCCTTATTTGATAACACAAGACAACCCTTTAGGTTAGCCATTAAAAATGATTAAATTTTATTACTTGAATTTTAATGACATGCTATGTTTTAATAAAACATTAACAATGCTTCAAGACCTAATTCCTGATTAGGGTAGTCCTTTTAATGAAAATTTTAATTCTAATTGTTATTATTAATTCTCATTAAAGGACTTCGCTTTTGGCGTTGGTTAATAAATTTATTAAAAGCCTAATAACGATTAGGATAGCACGTGAACCTTATAGTTGATAAGGATTTAATAAAAGTTATTAAACAAATCCTAAAATTTTGAATTTAAGGATGCAACTAGTTGATAGGATTAATTAGTTGTTAATAAAAGCTGTTTAGTCTATGACACACATACAAAAATGACAAGCTTCATTCAATGGACCATGATCCAGTCAATGTGCTTGGCTAAGAGTTCTGGATCACCCTTTAAGGGATAGTGATCCTGGCTTAGTCAATTCCCTGGCTGTGTTCCGCTGGACCGCAATGTCGTGAATCATGATTGTATGACACGCTGGACTATATCTAGTCAATGCGTTATAAATCTTATTAAAGATTAATCCGTATCCCTCCTTGATTTTGGAGCTTGGTAACTCAAAGAAGACAATTATAGTTGTTGAGTCTCCTCAAGCTATGACATGTTTATCTTTAAGGAGCAAACTCCAACATACATGTGATATAATCTAGACTTGACCCAAATCGATACGTCGGGTCTCCTCGAGCATCGATCTAAGTCAAATCTGGACACGAAATCAAGGGTCTGACTAGACCAGTCATTATGATTTGTTGAGTCTCCTCAAGATCATAAGTGACTGTGGGTAAAAAACGATAGGGAGTCACATGTGATGTGATTGACTAAGAGTTAGTCTACCAATCATGGAACCAATCAACTTGTTGAGTCTCCTCAAGGTTGTGAGGTTCAGGATGATTGTATTCCTCTTTCACTAAATTTTAAATATTTTAATTCGATTAAATCGTTCGTTATTAAGCTTTGAAACGATCGTATAAATAGTGGGAGGATATAGATAGATGAATGCCAATCTACCTATATTTAATATTGAACATATGCTAAACTAGGGCAAGACTATGTTTACCGAAGGAATCGAAATATAATATTTTAATGGAATAAGTTAACTGGTCAAATTGGTTGATTAATTGAATATCAAGCTAAATTCTAATTGATAGAATCAAAACTATATTCTCGTTGACATTAAAATGACCTTCTAAAGAACAGACTTAAGAAATATGATTTCATTAAGTTCTGGGTCCAACAAATAAATTCACGCTACATGTCACTCGTCTCTATATGAGGCAGCTTGAACATATAGGATATTCGAAGTATGTTTCTTCCTACAACTTGTCGAGCTACCCTCAAGGTTGTATGGACAAAAAAATTCTGATCCGCAAAGTTCGAGAATTCGATCAAATTGTTTGAGTCGAATACGAGTGCATGAGCGGTGCAAGGCTATGTATTCCAACCGGACCTTGAGACAAGCAACTTCTTGAGCTACACTCAAGATTGCAACTCTCAGGCGTTTGGATACATGAGATGCTTGCATAGCTATTTATGTATGTTGGGCTAATTAATATCTAAATGTGATTTAGAAAAGGAAGAAGGCACTCCGGCAAGTCAATTGAGAAAGTTAGTTTAATTTATCATTAGTAAAGGCATAAGGAGGAGGAAATGAAAATGTGACATATTTTGATGTCACGATTTCATAATTATTGTTATACAAAAGGTTAACACATTTTGACGAATGTCGTCACATTGCTTCTGAAGCAATGAGTAAAATGTATAATGATAATATATATATTAAATGTTAATATATAAATACACAAGATAGTAGCAAACTTATATGGCAAAATAGACTATGCCGTATCGAGAGACTAAGCTTCACAAGTCACATAAATAGGGGTCTGACCTCTCGTATTATGAAGTCTGCGGACACTTGTGAATCTTACCCTCTTAGATATAATTGCCGAAACCCATCTGTAAGACAGTGGGAGAATGAGTTGTCGAACTCAGTCTAGTACATACTGATGTACCCGAGTCTAGATTAACCAAAATAAGTTATTCGTATATTTTATTAAGACACGTGTTCTTGATGAAACATAAGTCTGATAAAATAAAGAACGAAATGACTAAAGTATTTAAACTGATTCGATTAGATCGAATGGTCGAATACTTGGCTACATAAAATCTTGCGTAATTAAAAGAAAATGTGATTTTCTCTCAGGTCAAGTCTGTTAACACATTCGTGTGTTAAAAATATAAATCACACTGAGTTAGACTTGGTGCGATCCATAGCAAGTGACTCTGAGTTAAGTCCTCCCTCTGGGTTAAGTCCCGGATAGTAATGCCTAGTTTTTGATAATGTTCTATGAGGACATTATCAATAAGATATTCATTAAATCAATCATTATGAAGTTGTATAATTACTCGAATTTCGTGAGACGAAGAGTCGACTTAAACATCATAACTGATGATGACTCAGTCAACTTCTAGGATAAAATTCTGAGTAGTAACTCCGATTTAAAACTTGATGCAACCAGAATAGGTCCATGTGGGTAAATAAATTTTGGAATTTAGTTTACGTGCCCAAGGAAAATGTTTCCTCACTTACTGCAAGTAAATCTTTAAGTTGAAAGATTGGTGCAGAAAAGAAAATAGTGAAGTACAATCATGTTGGTCGAGAATGGTTTTTCCATAATAATTCCTAAAAACGGATTATTATGAAACCATTTTCACCAGCAGATGTGTACAGATCTACTCGGACCAAGATCGCTGTAAACGCTCAAGTTGACCATGAAAATTTGAGCATTCACTTATAAGTTCGTTTTTCTAAATATGATTTAGACGAATTGGCCAGAAAGTTTTCAAGGTCAGTGGGAGCGTATAAATTACATGCGAGGCATCAAAGAGATGGAACATATATTTTTGACGAAGTGATCAAAAGAGTTTGATACTTTGTCAGAAATAGATATGAGCCAATTGAAATGACCAATAACTAATCATCGTAAGGTACGATGAACTGGATAAGATCCAAGTAAATAAAAATATTATGGATTCCGACAGACCAAATGAATTATTTGAATGAGATTCAAATGGTTGGTCGAATATGAACATAGAAACCCCTTAAGTCTATAGTGTAGACGGTTTTAGCAGATCCACTCACAAAGGCTCTACCACATGAAGTCGGGAAAACTTATGTGTAAAAACGGTATTAGATACCGAGATAAATGGGCCTGAGTGCAAGTGAGAGATGTTGAGAGAAGATATCTTCGAGGCAATCTATCGTTGTGTGTGAATAGCACAAACGTCTTGTTCGAAATAACAGTAAGCTGTTTGGTAATAATTTATCTAAAGTTATGTTATAATGTAGTTAACATTGGATATTAACTTAGGTAAAGTCCTGAGACTTCATGCGAGGTCAAACAGGTATTGAGATGAGTATCTCGATCATGGAGAAATATTTGACCATCTGTAGCATAAGTCTAAAATGGTTAGTGGTCGTAGTGTTTCGAGACAAGGATATCGAAACATCGGATAGACCATTGTGTCTTAGTCTTCACCGTTTAGCGGTGGCGATGATCTCATGATCGCTTGACTTGGCGAAGTCGTAGACGAGACACAGGTGCTCATTAGAGAATGAGTTCACTGAACGATCCATAAGAGTTATCATATGGTTATATTGACCAATCTGTTAATGATGACTCTGAGTGATGATAGGCTAGTTGGTCTTTTGACTTGAGGTCATTTTGACGAACCTGTGCGTGAACGGTGCCACTAAGATCAAATGACCTAGCTTCGAGGCAAGGCCTATCGAAAGGTCTTTGATTGGGTGACACTTGAAGCGTATGAGGAGAGTAATGACCAAGAGAGGATTCGTCTCTCCCGGTCAATGGGAGTTAGTGTCGTAGGGTTAGTTCGGTCTTTAGTAAAAACTCTGGCCAGAGTATGTTGGAAGAAGTCCAGCATTTTTGACTAAAAGATCGATAGAAACTAACCGGAGTCAAGTTATTGGGGTTGACAGTTTGACCGTACCCTAGACTTGACTTACACGACACAGTTAAAGACGAAAAGACTATAACTGTGGAATTCATCACGGAAACAGTCAGGGTGGTCCCGACAATACTCATGTCAATGAGTCAACCACATAATGATGATTCCTCAAGCAGGGACGGCAACCACTGCTCGTGGTCACTGCCGTATAGGGCTTCGAGCCCAACCTGTTGTAAGGGTCCGGCTGTATGGTCTCACACAAAGTGCGATCTTCGTCTAGTAATAGGTAGAAATTAGTTAGGGAGAATAATTTGCATTTGATGCAAGGGATAAAATATTGCAAAAGATGTTTGCAATCATCTCCTGCATTCGAGATAAATGATCCTGAGTGCAAGTGGGATATGTAGAGGAATATGCCATCGGATCATTTGTATTTGATGCAAATGATAATTTAAGCCTAGATAGGGACTAATTTGCAAATGATGCAAAAGAGATTAAATGTGTCTTAAATTGTTTAAGACTATATTTAATTAAATAAACACGTTAAAAAGGTTACCTAGATGACTGGATCGTTCCGCTCTAAACGCAGGTTCAAACCGCGTCAAAAACGGAGTCCAAATGCACAAGTTATAGCCAAAACAAGTCAGCCCAAACTGTTGGGCTGAAACCAGCGAAAATGGAGGCCCACCAAGCCCGAATTTTCTGGTTAGGGTTTTTTCAAACCTGGGATTTTCTTGACGGCTACGTTTCTAAGAGAAGCATGACTTTTGGCTAACTTTGGACAATTGTTTGAAGGGTCAAACGGACTCGGATTGACGAGCAGTTTTTTCCTACGCGTTCACCGTTGAACCCTCTTCGATTTGGTAGGTTGTACCAACATTGAAGCTCAACGGTGAGGGAGTAAAAATTCGAGGAAGTTTACCCTTTGTAAAAGGCAAACTAACTTGATTTAATTAATCCCAAATTAATAGTCCCACCTCGGTTGTGTAGAAAAGGGGAGAGTCAGCCACCTCTATAAATAGAGGCCCTCCCCCTTCCTCATAACTCGTCCCAAGCTCTAGATCTGAGCGGCTCTCGTAAATGTTGGAGCATGCTCGGATCTAAGCTTAAATTAATATTTCTCCTCTCCCTATAAATTTCTGCCTTGCTCCTGAGGGCTCTAGCAAAGCCGCAAAGGAGTTCGGATTCAGATTAGAAATCTAGGCGGAGGTTTCACTCGCGTGAAACTTTCTTCGGCGCGTGGTTGGCTCGGTGACACGGGATTGATCACCTCGGGATGCAGAGCGATTCAAGGAGCAGTTCGGGGAGCGGTTCGAGGAGCGGCTTGGCGTGGGACGGGGAGCGGCTCGGAAGACGGTGCGGAACATCTCACCTGCTCCAGGGTTGAGATTCCAGGTATGTGTTTATTAGCATTAGTTTAATTTAATCGCAGTAGGCTAAATCCTTCTTGGGATGGTCAGACCCATCCCAAGTCGGCATAGATCTTGGATTAGGGTCTTGGACTTTAGGGTTAAATGGTAATTAGATTAACATGTTTATTTTTCCGCTGCTTTTCTGTCTATGTTCCGTCCGACTTAGGACGGACATAGAGTTTTTGTGCCCTAAGGGTCCTTGAAAACCCAACATGAACGACGGATCGATCTACTAGGGGAGATGCCCCCAGCCTCATGGTTGGTCCCGTGACTGATTAGTTGGGGAGTTGCCCCCAACCTCCCAGTCGGGCGCGTGGCCGGTCCGCTGGGGGAGTTGTCCCCCAGCCTTGCGATCGGGCATCGAAATGCTCAGCTAGTAGGGTTTGCCCCACATTGGTTGGGTCCGTAAAGCGAATAGAGGTAGAAATAGTTTTTCATTCGTGGATGCTTTCCCTTTTCAATACATTCGTTCAGATAAGGGAAGGAAAATGATACATTTATGGTCGACCTCACTAATAGTACTTGCACAAGTGCTCGGCGTTCCAAGTGTGAGTCAGGATCTTCCCTCCCAGATTGGCGAGCCGATAGGTCACGGGGCCGAGGACCTCGGTGATCTTGTAGGGCCCTTCACACTTAGCAGCAAGCTTCCCTTTGCGGGCGACCTTTGGGCTGAAGATCGCCTTTCTGAGGACCAGATCGCCATGGTGGAAGCTTCTTCCCCTAACCCGGGGTTGTAGTAACGGGCCACCTTTTGTTTTTGCCAGACGATAGTTGCCAAGGCCCATTCTCGTCGCTCGACCATGAGCTCTAGACAGAGTTCCAGGCCCTTCGAGTTTTTCTCTTCGTCGAAGTGCTTTAGGCGAAGAGACTACTTCAACGGGCACCACCACTTCAGCGCCGTAAGCGAGCATGAAAGAGGTTTTGCCTATGGCCAGCTTGTGGGTCATCTGGTATGACCAGAGTATCCTCGAGAGTTCATCCGGCCACCTCTCTTCAGCTTCTGTTACTTTCTTGCGGAGTGTTTCGATGATGCATTTGTTGGTGGCTTCGGCCATCCCATTGGTCTGATGATGTGCCACTGAGGCGAACAAGAGTTTGATCTTCCAATCTGTACAGAAGTCCTTGAACCCTGCAGAATCGAACTGTTTCCCGTTGTCTGTGAAAATGGACCGTGGGATTCCGAATCTGGAGATGATGAAGTTCCACACGAAGCTCTTTGCCTTCTTCCAGGTTATGGAAGCCAGTGGTTCAGCCTCAATCCACTTGGTGAAATAATCCACCGCAACAATCAGGTACCTCCTCTGCCCCCTCCTGGAAGTGAAGAGTCCGAGGATGTCCAGACCCCACTTAGCGAAAGGGACAGGGCTGATTATTGGAACGAGCTCTGATAGGAGAGATGCGCTGAGCTTGGCAAACTTCTGGCATTCCTGACACATTTGAACGTATTCGGTGGCATCGTTGGCTAAGGTTGGCCAGTAGTACCCTTGGCTCAGGATTTTCTGGGTGACTTTCTTGCCTCCATGGTGATTTTTGCAGATCCCCTCGTGTACCTCTCGGACGATGTAGTCAGCCTCCTGCGGCCCGAGGCACTTGATGTAGGGAAGGACGTCCGTTTTTGTCCAGTGCCTTCTGTACATCGCTCCCTCATGGAGTACGTACCGGAGTGCCTTTCGCTCCAGTGATCGATGCTCGTCTAAGTCCGACAGAACTTCTCCACTGGAGAGATACCAAACGATCGGATCCGTCCAAGTCGGCTCCTCATCAATGGACATAACTTTCTTTGCCTTCGTATTGGGGGACCAGAGGTTCTCTACGTAGATGGCACGACCCAACTCCGCGGGGGAGGAGGAGGCCAGCTTTGACAGGGCGTCCGCATGGGCATTCTTTGATCAAGGCAAGTGGAAGGTCTTGGCGTGTTTGAATTTGGACAACTCGGTTCTGGCTGAGGCTAGGTAATGCTGCATTGCCTCTTCGCGAGCCTCATAGTCTCCATGTAGTTGGTAGATGATGGGCTTGGAATCGCTGAGGAGGCATACAGATTCTGCTCCGAGCTCTCGGGCTAGCCTCGGACCATTTATGGCGGCTTCGTACTCGACCACGTTGTTCGTCGCCGAAAACCCGAATCGAAGCTCGTACTCGACGATGTTTCCATTGGGTGATCGGATAACGATGCCGGCCATGTTCCCCGCCCAGGTGGCTGATTCGTCTACATGGACTACCCAAGTTTCTTGGTCCCCTGGACGATCGGTAAGAGCGATGTCAGTCGATAGGAAAGACAAAGGTTGAGGAGTTATCGCGACCGGGGCTGTCTCCTTGGGGGGCTTCCTCCATTCACAATGCATTCGGTGATGAAGTCTGCCATGGCTTGTCCCTTGATGGCTGTCCGTGGCTTAAATCAGAGGTCGAACTCGCTTAGCGCCACCCCCCAATTCAGCATCCTCCCCATCCGGTCAAACCTCTTAAGATTCTACTCGAGTTGAAAATCGGTTAGCACCAGGATCGTATGGGCTTGGAAGTAGGGTCAGAGTCTCCGTGCCAAGAGTACGAGGGTGTAGGCGAGCTTCTCCATGGGGGTGTACCGCCCCTCCGCATCCCTCAGGACTCAGCTGGTGTAGTACACCATCCTCTGTACCCCGTTGTCTTCTTTGATTAGCACCGAGCTCACCGCCTCCCCTATGCAGGCCAAGTAGAGGCTCAGTGGTTCCACTTCCCTGGGTTTGGAAAGAAGTGAAGGGCTGTGGATGTACTCCTTCAGATCAACGAATGCTCGAATGCAGCTCTCGTCCCACTGCACGGCCTTCCTCTTATCGGTGGGCTTGGCGAGGGCTCTCCTCAGGGTACTAAAGAAAGGAATGGATCTCTCCGCCGACTTGGACAAGAAACGCTGTCACGACCCGCTTCCCTAAAATGGAGGCGAGACGTGAAAAGGCCCGCACGAGAGTGGAGCTGTGAAGCCCCAAACCCGATAAGCGTCCACAATACATAAACAGGTCCCTGTAACCACAACAGAATAACAATAATAACACAAGGAGAGACTGAAATAAAATTCCACATCTCACAAAATGTCCAACATCAACAAAAGTCCAACATCCAGAAAAGCCACCAGGCTAAAAGAAAAGAGTCTAAAGGCCCAGAACAAGGCCAACAAAAGATGCCACAACAACAAGTATGGGTGCTACGCACCGATAACAAAACAACTGTCTAATAAAAGTAAAACACAACGAGGACACTAGGACTGGTCCCCAGTGTCCACGTCCTCCCCGTCAAACACAAGCACGGGCTCGGCGTCTGCAAACACCTCGTCCCCAACAAGTAACTCAGGCTCGGGCTCTAACATGTGTCACCCAAAAGAGAAAAGGGGCACATGTCAGCAATTCGAACGACTTGTGCAAGGAAACGGGAATAATGGTAAACTAGCAACCTAGCAATTAAAACATGGTGCATGGCAAGTAAAGTACGGTGGTAACAAGTAAGGTAAAGGAGAGTACAATTGGCAAGTATCAAGTAGTAGGGGTGACATGTAATGTCAAGTAACAAGTACAAGTACAAGGGATCACTCAACGAGTGCCCTATTGCCCGCAGGCTGTGTTCAAGTATCAAGTACAAGGGGTCACTCAACGAGTGCCCTATTGCCCGCAGGCTGTGAGGAGCTCGTCTTCTGGAACACGAGCCAGAAAGTGTATTTGATAAGTATGGCGTAGGGGTGCACCTAGCCGGAACGAGTAACACTAGTATGTAGCGATGCTACGCAATCACGATGAGTATTCAAGCATGCAATGACATGAGCAGATAATTCGCATACCGTTAATTAAATTAAACGTGACAGGCGAAATGCAATGACATGAACATATTCGCGTACCGTTAATTAAATTAAACATGGCAGTTAAAATGCAATAGCAGTTAAGGATGCATGGATGACATGAACAGTTATTTTCGCGTACCGTTAAGGAAAGTAAACGTGACATACAAGCATGATGAAAGTGACGGACCAAGCTTCGTTGTCAAGCTAGGTTAATGGCGTCTAAACGGTTATCCTTTCACCGTCTAGTCTCTTTTACGCTAAAGCAAGGTAAATGGCCTAAGACATGGCCTAAATCAAGAGATGCAAGTTTCACTTGCCTATCACCGGGGAGAACGGTTACGAAAGTTCGTCTCCGCGGATGCTAGCCTACGGGGAATCGCTGTTATGGGGGACAATCATCAAAACACAAGTATTTTATTAGGGTTTCATAAAAATTGCAATAGGGTAAGAAAACAACGGTAGATCGATTTCTTACCGAGAGGAGGCAGAAGGAACACTCCGGGGAACCCTAGGATCAGATCTGGAAAAGATTGGAGAAGTTTGGGGAAACTAGGGTTTTGGGGGATTTGGGGATTTTGATGGGTTTTGGTGAGATTTTGGGGAAGATGAGAGGTGGAATGAGTGAATGGATGGATTGGATGATGGATTTAGGGCTTGGAATGGAGAAATGGAGCTTGGAGGAAGATGGGGGCTGAAGGGGGAAGTTTTTAGGGTTTTGGGTCGTGTTGGAGAAGAAGAAGTCGAATGGGTTGGGTTTAAATAGGCTAGGCTGGCGGCTGCCCAGAAATTAGGGTTTTAACACTGGTTAGTCGGTCAAAGAGCAACCACTGACCGACTAGTTTGGCAACTAGTCGGTCGGTCGACCAACGCAGACCGACTAAGTGCAAACAGTAACTCCTGAACGAAAATAGGATTCTAGAGTTAGTCGGTCCATGAACAAGTACGGACCGACTAGTTTGAGATCTAGTCGGTCGATGAACGTTCTTAGACCGACTAAGAGTAAACAGTAACTGATACAAAAATAAGATGATGAGTTAGTCGGTTCAAGAAGCATCGCCGACCGACTAGTTTGTAACCTAGTCGGTCAACCAACGTTCTTAGACCGACTAACGATAAACAGTAGCTTCCTCAGAAAATTAGAAAGCTCACTAGTCGGTCCAAGAAGGATTGCCGACCGACTGGATCGTCATCTAGTCGGTCGGTGGCCCTTCTTACACCGGCTAATGAGCACAGAAAGTACCGATACGGAGCGCGGGGCCCCGGGATCGATTCCTATGACTCCTAGGCTTGATCTAACAGTTAGATACGACCGTTATGAAGTCCGTCACGAGAGACATACTTCGAAATCGACAATCCTAAGGAAGAAGCGAGAAAATACGACGAATCGATCGAAAATGAAAGCTACGGAGACGAAAACCACACAAGAGGAGAAAATCCACCAAAACATATATTATATTATATTAAAATCCAGATTCATGAAAAGCAATCGTTACATCCTCCCCAACTTAAGAAAAATTCCGTCCTCGGAATTTCCAAAAACTCACGAGTCCGGAAACAAAAGTGGGAAACGCTCTCGCATCTCATCCTCATTCTCCCAAGTAGACTCTCCAGGTGAACCGTGTCGCCACATCACCCTCACAAGATTGACAACCTTGTTCCGAAGCGATTTCTGACGCCTGTCCAGAATCTGCACTGGATGCTGGTCATACGTCATATCGGGGCGAACGGTAATCTCCGAAAAATCCACCGCATGAGACGGATCGCTAATGTATCGACGAAGCTGCGACACATGGAAAACATTGTGAACTCCTTCCAAAGATGGCGGCAAGGCCAAGCGATATGCTACCTCGCCAACCCTCTCCAAAATGTCAAACGGTCCAATGTATCGCGGGCTCAACTTTCCACGCTTCCCGAAACGAATCACACCACGATTCGGGGAAATCTTCAAGAACACATGGTCGCCTGGCTGAAACTCCAAAGGACGCCGTTTAGCATCCGACCAATGCTTAAAACGGTCCTGCGCAATCCTCAACCTCTCCCGAATATTCCTGACGATCTCCACGGCCTCCACGATCATCTCAGGTCCCAACAACTCCCGATCACCAACGTCATCCCAACTCAATGAAGATCGACATTTCCTCCCATAAAGAGCGGCGAATGGCGCCATGCCAATACTCGCCTGGAAGCTGTTGTTGTAGGAAAACTCTACCAGATGTAGATGGTCCTCCCACGAACCCTTGAAATCCAACATGCACGCCCTCAGCATGTCTTCCAAAATCTGAATCGTCCTCTCGGACTGGCCATCCGTCTGCGGATGGTACGCCGTGCTGAAACTCAGACGCGTACCCAAACTCTTCTGCAAACTCTGCCAGAACTGAGATGTGAACCTCGTGTCTCTGTCAGACACGATACTCACGGGGACTCCATGAAGTCGCACAACCTCCTGCACGATTCACGTTACATCACTATCTAAACTAGGAAGAGGAAATAAAATGGAGAGTAAAAGAATTTACCTCCATATATCTCCTCGCTAGCGCCTCAGTGGACTGCCCCACTTGGAACGGAATAAAGTGCTCAGATTTGGTCAATCGATCTACGATCACCCAAATCGCGTCATTCTGCTTCAGACTCCGAGGTAGTCCAGTCACGAAGTCCATAGTGATGTGTTGCCACTTCCACTCCAGAATCGGAAGCGGTTGTAGCAACCCGGCCGAACGCTGATGCTCCGCCTTCACTTGCTGGCAAACCAAACACTTGGCTACACTCCGAGCCACGCTCCTCTTCATACCATGCCACCAATAATTCAGACGAAGATCCTGGTACATCTTGGTGCCACCAGGATGCACAGAATACGGCGAACTGTGTGCCTCCACCATCAACTCCTCTCTGATATCCCCAGCTGGCACACACAACCTGGCTCCAAACCTCAGTGAGCCATCCTCATGAATCAAAAAGTCAGTCCGCAGACCGGCTTCCACCATCTCCCGAATCCTTACTAACTTCGGATCTCCGGCCTGGCCAGCCTTAATCTGATCCACGATCGTCGACTGTACCTGCATGTACATCAACGACGAAGCCTCCCCAGGAAGAACAATCTCCACACCAGACTCGCAAAAATCCTGCTGCAATCTCCACTGCGAGGTCAAAATCATCACCGCTGGCAGCCTACTCAAAGCATCCGGAACCACATTCACCTTGCCAGGGTGATACTGCAAATCAATCTCGTAATCCGCCATAAGCTCCAACCACCGACGCTGTCGCATGTTGAGCTCCTTCTGAGTGAAAATATACTTCAAGCTTTTGTGATCGGTGAAAATCTTCACTTTCTCACTCAGCAAGAAGTGCCTCCAAATCTTAAGAGCAAACACAACGGCAGCCAACTCCAAATCATGCGTCGGATAATTCTTCTCATGAACCTTAAGCTGATGAGACGCATACGCCACAACGTGCCCGTGCTGATGCAACACACAACCGAGACCCTTGCCAGAAGCATCGCAAAAGATCTCAAATCCACCGCTGCGATCAGGCACAACCAGAATAGGGGCACTCGTCAACCTCTCCTTCAGAACACCAAAAGCCCTCTCACAATCACCCGACCAAACATAAGCAATATCCTTCCGCGTCAACCTGGTCATCGGCTCAGCAATACGAGAAAATTCCTTAATGAATCGCCGATAATAACCAGCAAGTCCAAGAAAACTCCGAATCTCAGACGCTGACGACGGAACAGGCCACTCCCTGATGGCCCGAATCTTCTCGGGATCCACTGAAATACCATCTCCAGTCACCACATGCCTGAGAAAAGCAACTCGATCCAACCAAAACTCGCACTTCGAAAACTTAGCATACAAACGATGCTTCCTCAAAATTTCCAACACCGTCCTCAAGTGCGAGGCATGCTCTTCCTCCGACTTCGAATAGATCAGAATGTCGTCAATGAAGATAACGACAAACTTATCCAAAAAGTCGTAGAAAATCAGGTTCATCAGATTCATGAAAACTGCGGGCGCGTTAGTTACGCCGAAAGGCATAACCACGAACTCATAGTGTCCATACTTCGTCCTGAACGCTGTCTTCGGAACATCTCCCTTCTTCACCTTCAACTGATGGTAACCACTCCTCAAATCCAATTTAGAAAACACCCTCGAACCTCCAAGCTGATCAAAAATATCATCGATGCGAGGCAACGTGTATTTATTCTTAATGGTCACCGCATTCAATTCCCGATAGTCCACGCACATGCGACGTGAACCATCCTTCTTCTTAACCAACAACACCGGTGCTCCCCACGGAGACACGCTAGGATTAATATAACCCTTCCGCAAAAGCTCATCCAACTGCTTTCGCAACTCTTCCAACTCTGCAGGTGCCATACGATACGGCGCCTTCGAAATCGGCTGCGCACCTGGAACAAGATCGATAGAAAATTCCAAAGCCCGATCAGGCGGCAAACCAGACATCTCCTCGGGGAAGACGTCGCCAAAATCTCGCACCACAGCTGGCCACTCCAGCTCCATCTGCATAGCCACAGCCTCCACCGGCCTGGCCCGAAATCTGACAGGACCAAGCGAACTGCTACCACGACTGAACTCAAACACTGGGTGTCCGGGAATCTCGAACACCACCTTCTTCCTCCGACAGTCGATCGTAGCATAGAAGCTCGCAAGCCAATCCATCCCAAGAACTGCATCATAGTTGATGGTGTCGTGGACAATGAAATCAGCACAAAGCTCTCGTCCACAAACCACCAACGGGCAAGAATTGCACCCACGATGCACCGAGACCACACCATTCCCTGTAACGATATTCCAACTCTTCGGAAGAGGGGACGTCGACAAGGAATGCCTCTCCACGAAGCTTCGAGAAATAATGCACATCGATGCACCAGAGTCAAAGAGGACTCGTGCAGGAAATGTGCACACCAAAATCACACCTAATCAACCAATTAACAATCAAATCCTAGTCTAGCAAACAATCATGAGCAAGCAACCAATATAATCAAAAATCAACTAACTAAGGAAGATAAATAGCTAGAATGAGCGTTACCTGCAATAACTTCATCCACGGCCATGCTCTCCTCCTCAGTCATCAGAAAGGCCTGCCCTCTCGGCGGAACAGCCTGCCGAAAGGCCTGTCTCTGTGGAACAAGGGGTGCTCCACGTCCAACGGGCACAGGAGCTCGCTGCTGCAACAGCTGTGCTGCAATAGGAGCCCGCCAAGGCTGTCTCGACTTCGGACACTCCCGGATGGTGTGGGCAGGATCTCCGCAGACAATGCACTGTCCTAGAAACCTCCTACACTGATCCCTGAGGTGTCCAGTCTTGCCACAGAAATGGCAAGTCTTCAGGATAGGCCCTCCTGGCCTCTTGAACTGCACCGGATGACTAGGCTTGAAACCAGGCCTAACCACCGCCCTGGCCTGCTCCATAGGCCTCTTCCCAGCTCCGGAAACATGTCCCTTCCTCTGATTCAAATTCAACTCCTGCCGCCTCGCAGCAATCAGAACCTTCTGATATGTCTCCAAGTCAGAAGATGTCACAAAGCTCTGAAGCTCCAAGGCAAGTCCCTGGAGAAATCGCTGAGCTTTCTCATCGGCATCATGCACCATCTTAGGTGCAAACCGACTGAGCCTCGTGAACTCCTGGTGGTACTGATCCACCGACAAGCTCCCCTTCTTCAGATCTATAAAGCGCTGCAGCATCACCTGCCGAGCAGCCTTCGGGAAGAACTCTCCATCGAATCTGGACTTGAAGGTAGCCCAGACGATCGGCTCCACCAGCATCTTCTCTTCAGCATCCCACCAATTCCTGGCGTTATCCTTCAGCTGCCTCTTAGCCAGATCAACCCATCCAGCCGGGTTAATCTTCGCCATTGCCAAGTTATCCTCAATGTTCCTTATCCATTCGTCGGCAGCCAGAGGACCCTCAGAACCATCAAAATATGCGGGACCCAGCTCCCGAAATTGCTTCGCTCCTGGCTCAGAGCGTGGGGCATCCGGAAGAGCCCGGGCAGCTCGAGCAGGGGGAGCATTCTGGACTTGCAGAAGCACGCCCTGCTGCACTTGCATCATCTGGATCATCATCCGCATCATCTCACCGCTGGTGGGTTCCCGCTCAGGCTCCTCATCATGAGGGAGCGCACCACTACCACCACCACGGGTGAAACGCCTTCCTGCCATCTAATGACACGGAAAACAAATCAGATTAGACTCATAGCTTATGACTCGGACGTCGAACTTAATTTATTGGACATTCAAATATTATTATTGCTATTCCAAAAATCGCAGTTACAGAAAGACCTGCATGGGCCACCACTAAAACCTGTCACGACCCGCTTCCCTAAAATGGAGGCGAGACGTGAAAAGGCCCGCACGAGAGTGGAGCTGTGAAGCCCCAAACCCGATAAGCGTCCACAATACATAAACAGGTCCCTGTAACCACAACAGAATAACAATAATAACACAAGGAGAGACTGAAATAAAATCCCACATCTCACAAAATGTCCAACATCAACAAAAGTCCAACATCCAGAAAAGCCACCAGGCTAAAAGAAAAGAGTCTAAAGGCCCAGAACAAGGCCAACAAAAGATGCCACAACAACAAGTATGGGTGCTACGCACCGATAACAAAACAACTGTCTAATAAAAGTAAAACACAACGAGGACAGTAGGACTGGTCCCCAGTGTCCACGTCCTCCCCGTCAAACACAAGCACGGGCTCGGCGTCTGCAAACACCTCGTCCCCAACAAGTAACTCAGGCTCGGGCTCTAACATGTGTCACCCAAAAGAGAAAAGGGGCACATGTCAGCAAGTCGAACGACTTGTGCAAGGAAACGGTAATAATGGTAAACTAGCAACCTAGCAATTAAAACATGGTGCATGGCAAGTAAAGTACGGTGGTAACAAGTAAGGTAAAGGAGAGTACAATTGGCAAGTATCAAGTAGTAGGGGTGACATGTAATGTCAAGTAACAAGTACAAGTACAAGGGATCACTCAACGAGTGCCCTATTGCCCGCAGGCTGTGTTCAAGTATCAAGTACAAGGGGTCACTCAACGAGTGCCCTATTGCCCGCAGGCTGTGAGGAGCTCGTCTTCTGGAACACGAGCCAGAAAGTGTATTTGATAAGTATGGCGTAGGGGTGCACCTAGCCGGAACGAGTAACACTAGTATGTAGCGATGCTACGCAATCACGATGAGTATTCAAGCATGCAATGACATGAGCAGATAATTCGCATACCGTTAATTAAATTAACGTGACAGGCGAAATGCAATGACATGAACATATTCGCGTACCGTTAATTAAATTAAACATGGCAGTTAAAATGCAATAGCAGTTAAGGATGCATGGATGACATGAACAGTTATTTTCGCGTACCGTTAAGGAAAGTAAACGTGACATACAAGCATGATGAAAGTGACAGACCAAGCTTCGTTGTTAAGCTAGGTCAATGGCGTCTAAACGGTTATCCTTTCACCGTCTAGTCTCTTTTACGCTAAAGCAAGGTAAATGGCCTAAGACATGGCCTAAATCAAGAGATGCAAGTTTCACTTGCCTATCACCGGGGAGAACGGTTACGAAAGTTCGTCTCCGCGGATGCTAGCCTACGGGGAATCGCTGTTATGGGGAACAATCATCAAAACACAAGTATTTTATTAGGGTTTCATAAAAATTGCAATATGGTAAGAAAACAACGGTAGATCGATTTCTTACCGAGAGGAGGCGGAAGGAACACTCCGGGGAACCCTAGGATCAGATCTGGAAAAGATTGGAGAAGTTTGGGGAAACTAGGGTTTTGGGGGATTTGGGGATTTTGATGGGTTTTGGTGAGATTTTGGGGAAGATGAGAGGTGGAATGAGTGAATGGATGGATTGGATGATGGATTTAGGGCTTGGAATGGAGAAATGGAGCTTGGAGGAAGATGGGGGCTGAAGGGGGAAGTTTTTAGGGTTTTGGGTCGTGTTGGAGAAGAAGAAGTCGAATGGGTTGGGTTTAAATAGGCTAGGCTGGCGGCTGCCCAGAAATTAGGGTTTTAACACTGGTTAGTCGGTCAAAGAGCAACCACTGACCGACTAGTTTGGCAACTAGTCGGTCGGTCGACCAACGCAGACCGACTAAGTGCAAACAGTAACTCCTGAACGAAAATAGGATTCTAGAGTTAGTCGGTCCATGAACAAGTACTGACCGACTAGTTTGAGATCTAGTCGGTCGATGAACGTTCTTAGACCGACTAAGAGTAAACAGTAACTGATACAAAAATAAGATGATGAGTTAGTCGGTTCAAGAAGCATCGCCGACCGACTAGTTTGCAACCTAGTCGGTCAACCAACGTTCTTAGAGCGACTAACGATAAACAGTAGCTTCCTCAAAAAATTAGAAAGCTCACTAGTCGGTTCAAGAAGGATTGCCGACCGACTGGATCGTCATCTAGTCGGTCGGTGGCCCTTCTTACACCGGCTAATGAGCACAGAAAGTACCGATACGGAGCGCGGGGCCACGGGATCGATTCCTATGACTCATAGGCTTGATCTAACAGTTAGATACGACCGTTATGAAGTCCGTCACGAGAGACATACTTCGAAATCGACAATCCTAAGGAAGAAGCGAGAAAATACGACGAATCGATCGAAAATGAAAGCTACGGAGACGAAAACCACACAAGAGGAGAAAATCCACCAAAACATATATTATATTATATTAAAATCCAGATTCATGAAAAGCAGTCGTTACAAACGCCTCAGGGCGGTGATTCGTCCATTTAGCCTCTACAGCTTCTTGATCGTCGTTGGCTCCCGCATGTTAACCAAAGCATCGATCTTGTCGGGGTTCTCCTCGATACCGTGATTAGTGATCATGAAGCCTAGAAACTTACCAGATCTCACCCCGAACGTGCACTTCGTGGGATTGAGTCTGATGTTGAGCTCTGCAGCCGCTCGAAAGTCTCCTGGAGGTCTGCAATGTGGTCGGCTGGGTGTCTAGACTTGACCAACAAATCGTCCACGTAGACTTCAAGGTTCCTTCATATCTGAGAATCAAACACTTAGTTGACCATCCTTTGGTAGGTCGCCCCCGCGTTCTTCAGGCTGAAGGGCATCTTCTTGTAGCAGAAGGTCCCTCGGTCAGTGGTAAAGGACGTTTTCTCTTCGTCCTGAGGGTCCATTTAGACCTGGTTGTACCCAGAGTAGGCGTCCATGAAGCTGAGCATCTCGTAGCCAGAGGCGTTGTCCACAAGATGGTCAATACGGGGTAGTTGGTAGCTATCTTTGGAACAGGCCTTATTGAGATAGCTGAAGTCCACGTACATCTGCCATTTGCTGCTGGACTTTTTCACCATTACGACGTTGGATAGCCAGGTACCAGACCTCTAGGATGAATCCGGCGTCAAGCAAGTGCCCCACTTCCTTGGACGCAGCCCTCCTTTTTTCACCACCCAGGTTTCTCTTCTTCAGCCTGACTGGTTTGAAATTGGGGCCGGTGTTCAGCTGTTGGGTGATCACTCGGGGGGTCTATGCCTGGCATATCGTCGGGCGACCAGGCAAAGACGTCCAGGTTGGCCTCCAAGCACTCGATTAACTCACCTCTCAGGAGCCCGGACCCGATGGAGACGAATCTTTCGTCATCGTCCGTGACAGGAATTAGTTCCGGTTCTTCCCTAGGAGTGGGCATCGGGCCATACCTCTGGTCGAGTAGGTCCATCGGATTATCGTGCTCCTCGGCACGTTCGACCAGCTGGTAGCAGATCTTTGGTTTCGCCGGATCGCCTCTGACCTGCCCGATTCCTCCCGGGGTCTGGAACCTGACCGCCCGATGGAGGGTCGAGACCACAGCTCCAGCCGTGTTGAGGAGTGGGTGGGCAACCGATGATCCCATTATACGCCGACCCAATCCTTAGTGCCACGAACTTTATCGTCAAAGTAATCGAGTTGCGTGGCTCCCCGAGCGTAACAGGGAGATGGATCGCCCCCACGATGGGCATGGAGTGACCCGTGAAACCTATCACGGGCCTAGAGCACGGCTCCAGGTCTTCGACACGTAGCCCCATCCTTTCAAAAGTCAACATGAAGAGGATGTCGCACGAGCTGCCAATATCGACGAGTAACCGTCTGACAACGGCGGTATCGATAACGGCGGAAACAACTAGTGCGTCGCTGTGCGGCAGCTTCACTTTCTCTGCGTCCTCCCTGGAGAAATGAAGGGGTAGGGGAGGGCTTCCAGAGTCCTCGTCATTTGCCACCGTGGGTCCAGACCGGGCTCACTCGACCCCCCCGGCACGGGGGTGTGCCGAGTAGTCAAGGTTTTTTCCAAACGATCGTGGAATGGCGCAGGTACTGATATCGACACCACGGCTCTACTGCGTCAAGGGGGGTGTGGCCGCGTCATCACTGGTGTGGTTGCTTAACGCGGGTGTTTGCTCGGTTCCCACAGACTGTGCCAGATGTTTAAGGGTGTTTCTCACCGTTGAATCGTTGACCAAAGGACGGATGGTCAACGTGGTCAAGGGGTTACGTGGGATCCCTAGGTTCACTCGAGTGTGTGATCGCCCGAGAGGGAAGCTCGGATCCTGGCGATAGCTCGTCGAAGGGTAGCCTCGGGGTGACGGGGCGAGCGGGCTCGTTGTTGGGTACGCTCGGCCTCGGTCAAAGGGGTACTGAGGGGAAGCCTTGGCACTGCGGGTTCTGCTTAGCCTGGATAGACGAAGGGAATCATCTGGGGCGAGCGGGCTCATTGCTGGGAGCGCTCGGCCTCGGTCGAAGGGGTGCTAAGGGGAAGCCTTGTCACTGCGGGTTTTGCTTAGCCCGGATAGACAAAGGGGCTCGTCTGGGGCGTGCGGGCTCGTTGCTGGGAGCGCTCGGCCTCGGTCGAAGGGGTGCTGAGGAAAAGCTTCGACACCGCAAGATTTGCTTAGCCTGGAGAGACGAAGAAGCTCGTTAGGGGGGCCGGACCTTAGTTCTGGCCAAGTCCCCTCCGATGCCTAAGTCAGAACGGATCTGAAAGATGCACGACGAGACCGGTATGGCTCACAGGGTGGCTGATACGCGTATCCTCGGACCGAGTTATGTGAGGGAATGTAAAGTGGAATACAAGGTCTAAGTGTAGAATACCTCTGTCTATTGGTATCCAGGGAGAGCTCCATTTCTTCGTTGCCTCCCGAGCCCCTTTATAAGGATCATCCCACGATCGCTCCCTTTCCACGTCCCCCCTTTCCACCCCCATGATCCGCCTCCTTGAAGGCGCCTTCCTGCGCCATGAAGGTGGGTTAATGGGGTCCCTTAATGGTCTTTAAGGGGCAGTGCTTTAGGAGCGCTTAATTCCCGCTGATGTGGGCTGACAGAGTGCACGTTCCGATCGTGACCGACCCGATTTCGAGTCCTCGTGAGGGCCTTGATGCTCGGACCTAACTCCTCTGGGGGCCACATGCTTCAAATGTGGGCCTGGGCCGTTCGATCCTGGGCCGTCTCAAGATGGTCGTATCAGCATATATGTGCGGGAGTTTGATGGAGATGTCTTCGTATTCTTCACCACTATTTTTCCTTTATTTCTTTAATTGATTCGTTGAAATGAGATGGGGCATGCAATATTATTAAAGTGGGTGTAATTTCTTCAATTCAATTTTCCGTTAATAGATGTTGGGGGGGTGTATCGAAACATAATATGTATAGATAGTTTTGCGATTATATCATAGTAAGAAGTAGTTTTTTCGAATTCAGCGAAAGTATGGAGTAGTTTTGTGAAAGTAAGCATGAAAATATAGACAATTTATTAATGAAACATGACATAACCTTATAAAAGTGTACACTTCTGATCTAAGAGTGGTTAATGTACACTTAAAGGAGGTTATTTTGGTAAAAGAGCACAAGGGTAGAGAAATTTTTCACTAAAAACTAATAGATTTAAACTAAAATAAAAATATTACAAAACACAATTAACACACTATAATTTTAGTTTAGAAAAACCAAAGAAAGCATATGATTTAGTATGCATTAACTTAGATATAACACAATAACCTGCAACAAATCTTTAGCCTAGAAATCAGAAAGACTATCATTTCTTATAGAAAGATGACCACTTAGCTGCTGTTAGCTGGCCACATACTCTGGTGCATACATGCGTAGTATTTCATGCTGTTTACATCTATGTCCCATTTTAAATAAATAAACAGTAAGAAAAAGGCCAAGCTGCAACAAGAAATACGCAACTATGAATATCCCTTAATGAAGGAACCCATACATACACGAAGTGAAAAATTTATTCGTTGATAGAGGGTGGGGTTATTGGAATGTAGAATAAAAATAGTGCAGATGAATGTTTTTTCCATCTCCTTTCACCTCTAGTTCCGCTCAACGAGCGACTTTCTCGCTTGTTGTTTCCATGAAAAAAGTAAGAAAACACACCAAAGCGGAGAATACCACATCCTTACAGCCACACATCATCCCTAAAACAAAGGACCATCTAGAAATGTTGCATCTTTATCGCCCCTCCCCCCTCCTTATTTATACGCCGATTGGTTTTACCCATCGACAAGGTCCTGGTTTGAGCAACACTAGGTTTCGGAACGCATCGCCTATCGCCAAGACGAGGCGGTCCGAAACCGGAAAAAAATCCTATCGAGGAACACCCCGTCGTCGGCCTGGGTGTTTATAGCCAGGAACTCCAATTTTCATAGCCATACCAAACCTCTCTCAACCTGTACATAACCAAAAGAATAGGAAAACATGGCCTCGAACACTTCCTTCAAGCTGGCATGTTTTGTTGCCTGCCTTATATGCATGATCAAGCCTAACCATGGCAATCAAGTCTTCGACGTAACTCGATTTGGGGCGGTGTCCGACGGAAGGACCAACAATGTCAATGTGAGCTAGTTCCTATTATCTTTAAAAATAACGTACATGACCCTAGCTGATCATGCAACATTAATTCTTTTTTTTTAAAAGGCGTTTCTAAATGCTTGGAAAGCTGCATGCGAGGTTGGAGGAGCCGCTACCTTCCTGATCCCACGAGGATCGTTCTTCCTCGGCCCAATTAGCTTCAAAGGCCCCTGCGGCAACAACCAATCTCCGAGGGTCGAGATCCGAGGGCTGCTGAAGTCCCCAGCGAACCCGCATACGATCCAGAGCGTTGGCTGGATTGAGTTCAGGTCTCTGACAGGCCTCGTTGTCACCGGAGGTGGAATTTTGGACGGGCAGGGCGGCGAATCTTGGAAGCTGGCAGATGCCCCGGGAAGCAACTTCCGTCGTAACCGTCCCATTGTAAGTTCCTTGGCGAGAGCTTCTTGTATCAACATGTTCATCAAAGTAACGTGTGGCACGTCGTCGTTAATTCCCGCAGACGCTGAGGTTGATCAACCTGAAGAACGCGTATCTTGAAAGCCTCACCCTCCTCAATGCCAAAGGGTTCCATATGGCAGTCCACCGAAGTGATGTCGTCCGAATGAGAAACTTCAAAATCATGGCTCCTGAATCCAGCCCAAACACCGATGGCTGTCACATAAGCGGATCCAAGTTCGTCGACATTGCCAACTTCATCGTCGGCACCGGCGACGACTGCATCTCCATCGGGCCGGGAAGCTCCAACATCTCCGTCTCCGGTGTAACCTGCAACCCAGGGCATGGCATCAGGTAGCTAAGAATGTAAATTCCACCTAGCCAGCCAATATTTCGTTATACTTAACAACATTGGGCTATTTATTTTCATCAGTATTGGGAGCTTGGGCAAATACGAGAACGAGGAAGATGTGGTGGGGGTTACGGTGAGGAACTGCGCGGTGTCTAACGCGGACAATGGAGTGCGCATCAAGACATGGCCCGGCTCTCAGCCGAGCGCTGCGAGAGACTTCATTTTCGACGACATCGTTGTGAAAAACGTCAGCAGGCCTATTGTCATAGATCAGGGCTACTGTTCTTCATCAAAATGCACAAAGAAGGTAGAATTATTGATCGCTATAACATGCATGCATACGATCGTTGGTTGGTTCTTCAAAATTCTAACCTACTGTTTTTGTTGTTATTACAGCCATCCATGGTGCAAATTAGCAATGTGCTGTTTAGAAACATTAGAGGGAGTGCAATCAAGCCTGAAGGGGTGAGCTTCTATTGTAGCGACAGGGTGCCTTGCAGTAACGTGCATCTTGAGAAGATCAACCTGGAATACATCAAGAATGGCGTGAGCCTTGGTGCCTCCAAGTTTTGCTCCAATATGTTGGGCAGCTCTTTTGGAGAGATGAAACCCAGCCCATGCCAACAATAAATTATATGCACCAAGGTTAAGGTCGTGGTCTAGCTATTCTTTGGTCGGGTGAAGAGAGGGTAATGAATTGTATGGTGTCCCCTGTTGGGCCAAAAAAAAAAAAAGAAAAGAAAAAGAAATGTGTTATGAATCAACTACTGAGGGGAGAGCCCTCAGGTTTATATTTATAGCCAAAGGGGAGAATACAAGTGGGCTTATACAGATATGGGCCCAAACACTTGGGTTGGCCCAATAACTCATCCAACCCAGTAAATACCCATTCACAACACTCCCCCTTATCCAGTCATAGTTGTGGACCCTGCTCATGAATACTTCAGGATTCTGAGCCTGCATGGGTCTCACATGGGGTGGATACTTCAGGATCCTGAGTTGGTGAGATTTGCCTCATTAAAACCTTTGGCTATGGAAAACCCAGTGGGAAAAACCATAGTTAAGGAAAAAGAGTGCAAACGCTCTTTAACTCCCCCTGATTTGTACAAGTGACTCTGCTCATGAATACTTCTGGATTCTGAGCGTCACAGAGGGGTGGATACTTCGGGATCCAGAGTTGATTTGATTTGCCTCGTTAAAACCTTTGGCTATGGAAAACCCAGTGGGAAAAACCATAGCTAAGGGAAAAGAGTACAAATTCCCTCAACTCCCCCTGATCTGTAAAAGCTCTTAGGCTTTCAGATCTCTTAGGCTTATCTCATCACTCCTATTCACAATATTCCGAAAATGTACACAGATTACAAATTTTGTCACCATCAAGCAGCTGCTGAATCCAGAAACTCTGGAGAGGTGTGCCAAGTTTCGTCGCCTCTGATGTGGTCTTCAGACTATATGGTCAGCTCCACAGAACCAGCCTCTATCCCAGTCGTCACTGGGATGTGATGTACCACCAGGCGCCCTCAAATACACCATTGGTATGATTCTGGAATGGTGAGGATCTCGGAATGATAGGATGATGTTGCCTTCATAAGTTGCTTTGCACATCTGCAGGGGATGGCCATCCCACTGTGGGTACCCGCTCTGTGATTTCTCAGCGTAGGGACTGGACCTGAAACCTGCATTTGCATAAACATTGGAGGATGCTACTACATTTTGTAAGTCCAAATATTTCGACCCTTGGAGGAAGCGTAGAAGGCTTAACTCAGGTCTAATGGCCCTTTTTAGGTGCCAACTATCTCTGGCTAATGAGTTTACTGCAATTGCTATACCGGGACACATGCAGTTAGCCAGGAGTGCATGATTGCACTAAGATAAGGGACTTTAGGACCAGTTATATCCTCCCCCTCTTCCAGCGATCGGAAGGGTTCTTTTTTGTTCATCGAGTAAGTGTACCACCGTAGGTGTACTTTGGATGACAATGGTCCTTTTAATATCTCCAACGCACTTCTGGGCGTTTGTAACAGGATTCTATGAGCCGTGACTTTATATTTGCCTATGTCTTTTTATTTCATGTTTAAAAGTCAGGCTTGTACATTTATTTCGGTTTTCTCTTCAGGAGATCCGATGAGGTGTTAGTTGTTTACAACTAAGATCTCTAATCCTGTTCTTTGCACAGATGCAAAGACAACCTTCAGTAGGAATCGTTGACTTGTCAAGTGATTCTCTTGGTTGTACATTTATTTGTTATACTTATATTTCTTCATTTGAATAGACGTCCCGAAGTCTATTCAGGCATTTTAAGGAAATGTGGAAATTATCTTTACAAGATGTCCAAGAAGGTATGCCGTCACAACATCCAATAACGGCATATCAAAAATTTTCCTTCGCCAAATCGTAAGGTATTCGCTTTTGATAACTTAGGGAGACTGATGCATCATTTATGAGACATGCTCATTTGAATTTGTTCGATCCCTAGTTTCAGCGAAATTTTCCTTGGGCTATAGGTTGTACCGTATAGCATACGATTTTGTATTTATTTTTCTTATGTTTGCAATACTTTGTTTTATCCACAGGTTTGGCACCTTTTGGTGTCTGGACTTCAGGTCCGAACATTTCACGTTTCATAAGTGAGTCCAGCTCATCTTTTATTGCCACGTTCCACGTTTGGCCAATCTCTACGTTTGCCTTCTAGCAACGGAGTGTGGAACTATAATTTTCAAACATCATCGCCATTGCGATGTATATGGCAATATAATACGTGAATACATTGTCGACAATTTATGTTCTATCTGTCCAACACCTCCCCAGTACGTACAACATTTACTTAATTTCACTTTTTCCCGGCAATTCCTCTGCAGTGGATTCCGGGAAGGGTGATGGTGTGGACATGAGCTCATTGTCCTGTGGTAGTATTGTCTTAAGGTCTCCAGGAGTTTCTGTCCTTGGAGCCTGGTGGTCTGCCTCTTTTCTGTTGAGGATCAGCCACTTCTGCTGCTGGTGGATTGCATCCATTCTCGGGGATGTCAATCCTAGCTGGAGTTTTTGTAGCAGGGATGTGTGATCTGACAATCTTCTGGTTGTCAATAAATGATTCCGGTAATTGGTAGACAGTGTTCTGTATGTGGAGGATCTTCGGGATCTCTTCTACACATTGTATTGTTACCGGATCATGGTGGGTCAAACTTTTTGTATCCCACGTTATAATTTTCTTCGCGCCAGATTTTCTAGTATCTGGGCATATTTTTGGGAAACTTGTCTCATCGAAATCACAGTCTTCAAGATGTGCCTTAAATGTGTCCCCGTTTGGGGTTCTAGGTATCTTATAAGTGAGGGTGAGTCAAACCCTGCATGGATACCTAGGCGACGTTGAGTACCGTTTTGGTCCTCTTTGGTGGTGCGATGGGGATTTAAGACTGCGCGACCGGAGATTCTCAGATGAGAAATGTTCGGTGGCATTCCATATGCAAATTGCATTGGAGACTCTGACCTCCAGAGTGTCTTATTTTCATTTACGATGCAGCATGCAGAGTTTGCATGTCCACATGCATCCATAGGCAATCGGGATTTAATGGACGTTTAGTCCATTGGAGTCTACTTTTCAGTGACTCTGCCGACCCATTTTGGGTATGAACATGCGGCACTTGTATGTTCATTTTCAATTCCCGTTGATTGGCAGTACTCTTGAAAAGACTGGGAGGTATATTTCCCAACATTAACCAGACTTATTTACAATATTTTATTGTCTGGGAAATGTGCCCGCAACATTTTTATTTTTGTGCCAATAGCTTTGGAAAAGCTAAGTTGCGGGTTTGTAGTAGAAACACGTACGATTATTCTGAGGATGCATTTATCAGTACAGTGAAGTACTGAAATAGCCCACTAGGGGTGGTGGATTTCATCCACATCTATCTCCTTGTATTCTTTTTGAGGAAGTGTGGAGATCCTTTTTCAACTTTTCGTGGAGATGGCCTTGTAATTAATCTTCCCTTATAGTAAGGGATGCGAGGGAATTTTCCCTTCTGAAGAATCTTCTGGTTCTTCAAGTCATACCCATAGGATAAGATGTTGTGCATCATCACAAATCCAGGGTGGCCAAGTCCATCATGCCAGAGTAAAAACTTGGCTGATGTAGGGCACTTCAGGTGCTCCATTTAATTCTGCTTCCTTTCTCCGAATCTTCGCATGGTAGAGGCCTATAAGGCTCTCAAAACGTTCAAGTGTGGATTTTACTCCTTTTTCTTGAGACATTGCATACGGTAATTTTTCATTTACATTTGCTGTTTCCAAGTGGGATCCGTTGAAACGGATGTCCTTGAAACTTAAAAAGTTTCTTTTTGGAATTCGGAGGGATTAGTGCATCCATTTTTGTGTCGTTTGGGGGCAACTGTGTTGCATTCCCGGGATCTTCAATATAGCCCTGATATTGGGCTCTGTATTGAAAGAGATCGTACGTGTTTATTGTCTACTAATTATTTATGAGAGCAGTTTCAAAAGATGAAACATAAAGGCACATGCATATTCAGATAGACATATTCATATATTGTCTACTAAAATTTTTCAATCAAAACAGATTGTGTAATACAAAAGCTCTCATAACGTGAGATGTTCTAAACAATTTTGCAAGATAAAAGTAAAGGCTAGTCAAGCATGTCATTATTTTCGAAGTCGTCAGCTGAAAAACTTAACTGGGGCATCAGATGTCATCAGGTTTGTTTCAGCTTTATTTTTCTTGTTCTCTTTATACAAATCCTGGAGATGATGCGGAGTTCGGCACACTCTGGACCAGTGGCCTTTCATGCCACAATTTTGGCACTGGTCTTCCCATTCCCTCTTGGGTGGGGGTATATCATTTCTATTTTTGTTATTTCTGTGCCTCGTGAACTTCCGCTTACTTTCATTATTTCGCTGCTGCTGTACATGGCCCTTGGCATTTTTCTGTTGACCCCCCCTTCTGTGGTCTTTCTTTTATTTTATTATCTCTCTTCTTTTTGAAGGAAGAGGAATAGTGAGCTTCTGGTGGGGGCAGTGCCGGGGAGCGTATATTGTGAGTGGAGAGAAGAAGTTCTCTGTTTTACTCGGCCATGAGTAGACATGACGGCAGCTCAGAATACTTGGTGAACTTGCGTTCACGGTATTGCTGCATGAGTATCGCATATTTTTCATGGAAGGACGTATACGTCTTTTCCAGCATGCGATTTTCTGAGACTTTTTCACCACACAACTTCATGCGTGCGGTGATTGCTAAAAAGTGCTGAGTTGTACTCAGCAACGGACTTTAAGTCCTGTAGTCTCAGGTTCTCCCACTCGTATCGTGCCCTTGGGAGTATAACATCTTTCTGATGTTTATACCTGTCCTCAAGGGCAGTCCATAGCTCAAGTGGATCTTCGACCGTAAGGTATTCAGCCTTTAAGGTCTTGTCCACATGGCGGCGAATATAGATGATGGCTTGCGCCTTCTCTATATCGCTAACATTTTCTTTTTCAGTCACAGCAGCGATGAGGGTCTTTGCCCGCGGGTGAAACTTTACATCTAGCTGCCAGCTTAGATAGTTTCTACCTGATGCTTCCAGTACTTCGAAATTAACGCTTGCAATATTAGCCATTTATCTAGCAGAGCACAAACATGCATGAATTAATAATTAATTCAGAGAAAACATTTTCATGCGGAAGCAATATTTAACGAAAAACTAAATGTGTGGATCGGCCAGTCCCACAAGAAAGAGTCCAAAAAAAAGTCCACAGTCCAAATTATACAAATTTGCAGCTTAAAGAAAATGAAAATACAACTTTGGAAACCCAGTGGGTCCCATATGATATCTCCATCTTCAAGCGTGGCCTCCGTCTTCATGGAAGTTGGTCTTCTTTCTTTGACATTTACATAAATTCCTCACTACAATTTCTCTCAAAAATAAAAGAAAAGTGCGAGAAATAAACTGTGGGACTAAACGGCCGATCCAAAAACCACATTTAGCAATTCATGCAGAAATATTGTGCTCATCAACATTTTCATCAGACATTTTCATCACAGGCATCACATGCATTTAATATTCGCATAGATGGATAGAAAATTTAAACACTTAATAATTATTGGACCACTGGGCAACGTCATACACCGTTAGGTTACTAACGGCAGAGCGGTCGCAGGATCTTCCTAATTATTAAGTTTTAAATACAATGCACAACCACGCATATAATATCCAACAGAATATACCAGAGATGCAAAGCATGTAAATATGATTTTTGCAGAAAAAATCATCACCATGCAAAGGTTGTAAATTGAATGGGTTTAATCAATTAAATTGATTAAGAGCCCAAAATAAACATTTTCTTTGTCAGAGGGAAAAGTTTCCCTCATCATCCCAAAAGCCCCCCCCAAGAATCCCCAAAAAGTCCTCGCCTGCCCGATATTAGTCCCGTAATTTACCGTGATTTTTCACGAATATTTTGCCCTTAAATCCCCCTTTTAAATTAATTTTTAGGCTAGCAAGTTGCCTTTTAAGGCTTGTTAATAGCCTTTGCCTCCCCCAATTTTTTTTTCAGATAAAACAGACTGCGGGTCTGAAGCCCGCAGTCGGCCTATGGGCTTCAGGCCCATAGGATTTTTTTTTTAAAATATATATATAGAAATCTGTGGGCCTGAAGCCCACAGATCTGCTGTGGGCTTCAGGCCCACAGATCTGGATTTTTTTTTGAAGAAGTAATTGGCCTGTGGGCCTGAAGCCCACAGCCGGCTTGTGGGCTTCAGGCCCACAGGCTTTATCAAATCAAATTTTTTTTTGAATTGTCACGGGTTAGGGTTTGGGGGGGCCGGCGCCGCCGCCGCCCCCTGCAGGGGGGGGGGGGGCGGCCGACGTCGCCGCGGCCCCCTGCAGGGGGTGCGGCGGGGGCCGCCCCCCGCAGGGGGGCGCGGCCTCGGGGGCCGCCGCCCCCTGCAGGAGGGGCGGCGGGGGCCGCCCCCCTGCAGGGGGAGGCGGCCTCTGGGGCCGCCGCCCCCTGCAGGGGCGGCGGCGGGGGCCGCCCCCCCTGCAGGGGGAGGCGGCCAAGGGGGCCGCCCCCCTGCAGGGGGAGGCGGCCAGGGTGGGGGGGGCGGATTCCGGCGAGGGGGGGTTGCACTAAAAATTAGGGTTCAAAATTAGGGTTTTTGGCCTAAAAATTGGGTTTTTGCCCTAAAAATTGGGGTTTTGCCCTAAAAATTGGGTTTTTACCCTAAAAATTGGGGTTTTGCCCTAAAAATTGGGTTTTTGGGATGAAAAATTCGTCGTTTTCAAGGCGACGATGAATCCCCATGACGATCTTGTGAGATCTAGGGGAGGGGTAATCATACGTATGATTAAAAATATCGTTTTTAGTGTTTTTACCTCTATATCCGTCCTCCGGATATAGCGACGGTTGCTCGAAGCCCTACGCGGATGACGACCCTTGATGGAGGAAGCCTTGCACCGTGCTCGTGGATCTCCCGTCTCGCCTTCGCCTTCGCCTTCGCAACAAACGGAAAAAATTTTGTGGAAAAATTTTAGAGACTCGTGCTGATAACGTGTTATGAATCAACTACTGAGGGGAGAGCCCTCAGGTTTATATTTATAGCCAAAGGGGAGAATACAAGTGGGCTTATACAGATATGGGCCCAAACACTTGGGTTGGCCCAATAACTCATCCAACCCAGTAAATACCCATTCACAACAAAATGTATTATAAATTTCATAAAGAAATCCTTCTAATATAAGAGAATCTCTTATCTGAGAGATTTTTTTTGGTCGCCCATGAAACTTCATTGCGAATCTTTGTCACAATGATTCATCCCAAATCATCTAGTTCATGTTTGAAATTGTCATGCATAGATATCCAGACTAACCCAAAAGAATGGACACCCATGAAGAATTGTAGAGGATGCCTCAGTCTCCGACTGTCGGGCCACCGATCATCTCTCCAGTGACGACTTTTTGTCATCGGTGATGCCTTGCATGTGGTTCCGACAGGGTTTCCATCTTTATAATTTTAGGATCAAGAGGTCACAACTCTTTACAAACATTTTACGTCCGTACTCATAACTCTTTTTGACAACCTCCTCTCTCTCAAATAAGTCGATCACAAGTCTTTACGTTCACTTTTGTATATATCATATTCATCAAGTTATTTTCTTCAATTATCATGCCGAGCCATCATCGTTGTAAGAGTCTAAAAGTTCGATCCCTACTGTGGCAGTGACTTAATTGCACACTATCATTATGTCACAGGTACGATAGTGACGCTAACTGCACACCTATTTTGAAATCATAATTATATGGCTGGGGTGAAACTTGGCTCTCCTCCAAACCAAATATCGACTGTTTCAGAGTGTTTTCTCACTACAAAGCGTTGACCGTGGAGAACCCGGTCAACGTGGTCAAGGGGCCCGCTTTGGGTCCCTCGGGGGCTTCGAATCGGTGCAGAAGGGGCGAGGGGAAGCCTCGGCCCTAGTTGAGACGCTCGGCCTCGGACAGGTGTGCTCGGCCTCGGCTGGAAGGGGGACGAGGGGTAGCCTCAGTCGCCCGGGTAGATGCACGGCCGACGGGTATCGAGGGAGAGTCTCGGACCCGATTAGGACGCTCGGCCTCGGTAGGATGTGCTCGGCCACGGTAGGCTGACGGTGAGGGGAAGCCTCACTATCCGGTTGATCGAGTGGTCGGAGAGGGGCGAGGGGTAGCCTCGGCCCGTTGATCTGTTGTCCACCTGCGCAGACGAGAACGCTCGTCAGGGGGCCGGACCTTGGTTCCGGCCAAATCCCCTCCGATGCCTAAGTCAGATAGAGATCTGAGAAAGGAGGCCCGGCGGAGACGGTCCGACTCGTGAGGAGATCGTAACGGCGTCACTCGGCGCGAGCGGGGGAGGAAGGAGATGAATTGGGGGAACGAGGTCGTTGATGGAGTACCTTAGGTTTTGCTACCTGAGATGCCGTCTTTTTCTTCGTCGTCCTCCGAGCCCTTTTGTAGAGCTCCCTGCGTGATTGCCTCTGGCCCACGTCCCACGCCCGCCCTCGATCGTGCCCCATCAATCCGCCCCCTCACCGCCGCTCTCTTCGCCATTCCAGCACCTCCCCATTACCGCCATTTAGTGGTCGCGCGTTCGGGGGAACGGTTTTCGCAAGAGTGGGTGAGTGTCCAGCGGGTTATCGGGGCCGGGTCGGATCGACATTCGAGAAGATCCCTTACAGGGCCTTTGTTGAGTGGGCTTGAGGATGCAGGTGGGCCTTCGACCAGTAGTCGGGCTCCTGGGCTCGTGTCTTTTGGGATCTCGGTCAAATAGGCGTAACAATTGCCCCCATCGGTCGAGTTGATTGGCTTCGGCCTGTTCGGCTCGGCCGATGTGACCTCTGCCGATTTTGACAAGCTCGCCAGTCGATGCTGACTCATTTATTAGTCGTCATCACGGGTGGGCCCGTTCGATATTTTTAAGGCGCGGGCTCCGAAGCGCCGTCGGTCCTCTGATGCCGCCACGTGTGGCTGCAAACTTACCCCCTCCGTTCGTGGGGCCGTCTTCAATTGAGAAGCTGAGGGGTTCGGGCGCCGCCATCGGTGGGATCGATCGGCCTCGGCTAGCTTGGTATAACCGCTTCGCCTCCTGGGGTTCCGAGTGGCGCTTCAGCCGAGGCGTGGTCATAAATGTAGGTCATGATGAGGCGGGTCGATTGGACTTCCCCTGGCGCCGGTTTCGAAACGCCGCCAGTTCTTCGAAGCCTGCCGCGCGTTCTTGTCAGCCGCTTCGAATTCACCCCTGCGCCCGGTATATAAAATCCTCAGCCGCGTTGATCTCCACTTCTCTCTTGCTTCTCCCGGTCTTCAAAGCTTTCCACAACTCGGAGTTTCCCGTCGCCTTCGCTTCCTTGCCTTCTCCAGACTAGTCGAAAAAAGGTAATTCCTTCCTCGCTTTCATCTTATGGCTGCCCTTAGGATAGGCGGTTCTGGTCAAAGGGCAAGGGATCCTTCGGAGTCCAGGCGGGGTGAGCTCCGGCTAGGGGGATCAGGTTCCCCCGCCGGGAGTCGTTCTCTGCAGGATAAGGGGAAGGAGAAACTTTTTCCAGACTACGCCCGTGATGACGTGGCGTCGGCTGCCGTACGGCTTAATGTGCCCCCGGTTGTCCTCCATACGCCGTCGAGGACCCCTCCTTCGGTGGCCGCGGAGATCCGGGAAAGATATCTCTGCTTCCCATACGAGGTTCGGGTTCCATTTGTCGACGAGCGGATTTGCCTTCCGAGGAGCAATGAGGTCGGCGCCTACGTCGAGATGTTCCGCCTGGGTCTTCGCTTCCCGCTCCATCCTTTTATCATCCAGGTCATGGAACATCTCACGGTGTCCCTGTGTCAGTTCACCCCGTGCTCGATCGCGGTACTGACGGGCTTCGTAACGCTCTGTTGCATCCGCGGTTTGGAGCCGTCTCTCCCCCTTCTTTTCCACTTTTATCAGATCCAGGTGGTCGGGCCGGGGTCATGGCTGCACCTCCGTGCTCGTTCAAGGAGGGAATGTCTGATAGGGCTTCCCCGCTGGTCGGGGAATTGGAGCTCGGATTACGTCTTTGTGGTCTTTTTGGGTGATGCCCAGATCCTGACAAGCTGGGGCGCGTCCGTCCAGCCTTGCTCGCCGTTAGCCCTTTCCGACGCTGACCAGACAGCCGCCGCGACGCTGTCGGCTCTTCCTTTGGAATCGAAGTCCATCTGCTTTTTGTTGGACGACCTACTCCTGAAGGCCATATTGTGGTCCCCGGGTAGGTCGCTTTTTCTTCCTCGGACTGCCCTGTGACTCATCCTGATTTCGGTTTCCTTTGCAGGGATGGCATGTCGCGAGTTTGTTCGTGACGTTGATGAGCTGATCCGTCGTGGAGCTGCTCGGAGCCGAGGCAGTACCTCCGGAAGGGCGCCTCGACGGACTGTTGAGGAGGAGGTGTGCCGAGCCGAGCCCTCTGTGGGCCAGGTAGTTGCCGTGCCTCCTGCCTCCTCTTCTGGCGATCCCCTCCCTGAGGGCGTAGTAAAAGCCGGATCCGCCCCACCAGCCCGAGTGACAGGGGCTGATGGCGGGTCCGGTGTCGTCCCCCCCCGCCCTCGGAGCGTCCCCTTCCATCCCCGAGAGTGGAGATGGGGCAAGGCAGAAGCGCTCTCCTCCGGCGCTTGTGGAGCCTCACGGAGGGAAGAAGAGGAAGGAGGATGCGGAGTCCCCCAGCCCGTCCAGTTCTGTGCCTTCTGCCGACACCCCCGGGGGTCTTCAGGTGACTCTGACGACCACCCCCTTCGCAGCGTCCCCGCCTCCGTCCCCGGGAATCGGAGCGCTATTGGCGAGCCATATGGCTTCCCTCGATGTTGCTCCCAGGAGTTCGGTGTTCGTCGACCGAGCCCTGGCCCAGCAGGTGGCCGAGAGCACCGTCTTCCCCCGGGACCGCAGCACCCTTGAGAAGATTCCCGCCGACAAGGTGTCGGATTCTTTGGTTTGGGCCCTTCAACAGGTTCGGCCCTCTCGCAGTCCTTTCTTTCCCTTCACACCCTTCTTAGCTTATGTCCCGTTTTCCAGGGGTCGACGCTTGCTGTGGAACTGCAGCGGCGAGCCATCCTTTTGAGGAAGCTGGAGGAGTCCACCATGAAGGCTCAGGAGCGGGCCGGGGCGGCCGAGGTGGCCATGATGGAGGCCCAGATGGAGTCTCGGCGCCTCACCCTCCGTGTGGCTGCGTTGGAGGGACAAGTGGGTGACCTCGAGGGAAAGCTGGGGGATGCTCATCAGTCGGCTGAGGAAGCGGCGGAGTCATTCCGCCTGGAGAGGGAGGAGCTTCAGAGGGAACTGTCGGACCGGCGTCAGGTAATGCGGCTTGCGGAGGAGGTGGAGAAGGGCGTCGTCGAGACCCTGGGGAAGAAGATCTTCGAGGTTCTCAGGGAGGCCTTCGGTAAGTATGTAGACATCATCGCCCCCCGGATCGTCGAAGTCGTCCAGTCTTCCTTCCGGGAATGTGCGGAGCGTGTCCGGCAAGCCCCTCCGCCAGTCGAGTCCCCTCGCTCCGAGCAGGGCGAAGTGCCCGAGGATGTGTCCTCTCGAGCTCGGGCTCACTGAGCCGCCCCTCCCGGCTTTATCCTCAAATTTTTTAGCATCCGCTTTGCTTTGGGCCAGTCTACTTGAAATGGATCCCTGGCCCCCGCCATCTCCTTCAGCCCCGCGGCCAACAATTGCTGGTTGCATGGCCGTTAGCTTGGGTCACCTACTCTGGGTCTTTTGTCAACCAATTTTGCTTTGTCGGTGTTCCCTTCGCCTTGATCCCCTGTAAATAAGACGCATTTTTGTACTCTGGTTAACTATTACAAACGAAATCGACTTACTTGGATTTCTTGTGTACTTTGCGTTGTCGCCTTGTTCTTGGCTTGGGAATGGACGAAACTGGCGTTGGGGATTCTCCCCAGACTCATGAGCGCAGGGGTCGGTCAGCGAGGGCAGAGCTCCTCGGCTTAGGACCGGCCGGCGTCCGTGCCTGCTGGGGGAATTGCCCCCAGACTTATGAGCGCTAGATTCAGTCGGCGAGGGCGAAGCTCCTCGGCTTAGGACCGGTCGGCGTTCGTGCCTGCTGGGGAATCGCCCCCAGACTTATGAGCTCTGGACTCGGTCGGCGAGGGCAAAGCTCCTCGGCTTAGGACCGGTCGGCGTCCGTGCCTGCTGGGGGAATCTCCCCCAGACTTATGGGCACTGGAGTCGGTCGGCGAGGGCAAAGCTCCTCGGCTTAGGACCGGTCGGCGCCCGTGCCTGCTGGGGGAATCGCCCCCAGACTTATGGGCACTGGAGTCGGTCAGCGAGGGCAAAGCTCCTCGGCTTAGGACCGGTCGGTGCCCGTGCCTGCTGGGGGAATCGCCCCCAGACTTATGAGCACTGGAGTCGGTCGGCGAGGGCAAAGCTCCTCGGCTTAGGACCGGTCAGCGTCCGCGTCTGCTGGGGGAATTGCCCCCAGACTTATGAGTGCCGGAGACGGTCGGCGAGGGCAAAGCTCCTCTTCCTCCTCCAGTGAGGCGGCGGTCCCCGGCCTTTTGCGTTATTGGCGACATGTCAACTCCGTCGGGATTTTAAATAAAGACAATAAAAAGAATGCGTTGGTACTCTCATGAGTCCTGTCGGACCGGTACATTTGGAGGAAACGGAAAAAAGGAAATGAAGCTAAACAGAGGGATGTAAAACTAGATAACTCCCTCATACTTAGGCTGCCACCGGGGGGAGGGACGTTGCCTGCTCACTCTATGATGCGGAGGGGGCCTTGGATGGTGTTGATCTTCTTCCCCTTGTCCGGCTGCGTGGAGGTCCCTTCTCCGTGGGCCGGCTCGTCGGCCTGATTCCTGGCGTGCCCTCGGCTCATCATCTTCTCAATGTCCTTCTTCAAATGCCAGCAATCTTCCGTGTCATGACCATCGTCCTTATGGTACTTACAGTACTTCTCCCGGTTCTTCCCGCCTCTTTTAGCCTTCGGTGGGGGGCGATCAGCTTGCTCTTCCTTCTGTACTTGGGCGAGAATGGCGTCTGGGGTGGTGTCCCTCGCGCTTTCTCCCCGCTTCCTGTTCCTCTGCCTCTTCTCGGTCCGGTACCCTTCGGGGCTAGCTCGTCCGCCGTCGCCACGCTTGGTCCCTCGAGCGGTTTTTCCCGCATCCTCGGCCAAGGCCTCCTCGGTCAGCATGAAGCGTTCGGCCCTTGCCATGATCCCGGGGAGGTCCTTCGGGGGGTCGTTGTGTAGGGACTTCTTGAGGCCCCTGTGGCGAAGCCCTTTCTTAAGAGCCGTCTGGACCACCAGGTCGGGTGGGTTGTTCACGTTTAGCCTTTCCGCATTGAAGCGGCGCATGAACTGTCGGAGTGGCTCGGCCGGGCCTTGCACTATGTTGAACAGGTGTTCAGCACCAGGTTTGATCAGCCTCCCCACCATGAACTGTTTGCAGAACAACTGGGCGAGTTGCTCAAAACTGTCGATGGAGCGGTCGGGCAGGCTGTGGTACCAGATCCTCACCGCTCCCCTGAGAGTAGAATAGAAGCCCCGGCAAAGCAGGTCATCGTCAGCTCCCTGGAAGGCCATGTCCCCCTCGTAGTCCATCATGTGGTGTGCCGGGTCTCCTATACCGTCGTACTTTCCCAGCACCGGGATCCTGAATCGAGAGGGGACCCGGGCGTCGGTTATTCTCTGTGATAAGGGACACCGGTCCCCGTGGATGCCTCCGGGGATGCGGTATTCGCATGCTTCCGGCTCGATCGGGGGTGGAGGTAGCACCGGCGCCGGCGGGGCTGGCTCCGCAGCCTTCGCCACGCTGGGGGTCGGGCTGACCCGATGCTCCCGACTCCTCCTGCTGGAGCTCCTGCTCCGCCGTGATCGGTCTCTTGAGTGGTGTCGTTCGCTTCTCCTACGGCGGGACGACCGTGATCGACGGGACGATGCCGTCATCGATTCGCCGTTCGTCCCTTCGGTCTCTCTTCGGCTTCTTTCACGATAGGGCGAGGAGGCACATGACCTCGCCTGACGGGAGCCGGACCGCGTGAACCGACGCTCTGCGTTCGGTTTCTGGGTCCCGTGGTCGTCGACCACCGCGGACCGCAAGTGCGGGGGACCCTCCGCCCATCGGTGGCTATCGTTCAACGCGCCTCCGTCGGACGGCGCGGGGCCGACAAGCTGCTGTACCGTCGCGACCAACGTCTGGAGGCTCGCGTTGGTCTCCTGAGCCAGGGCACGGAGCTGTCCCTGTGTGGCTAGTTCTGAGCCGCCGGTCTCTTCGGTTGAGTGGGCGGGGTGGCCGTCGACGTGCGTGTCCTCGGGGTTGCCATTAGATGCGCCATTCCCCTCCTCCGGGATGGGGGTCATGCGCTTCCTTCCATTGCTGGCTCGCGCCATTGTAGGTGTGGTTTGCTTCTTCGTGGGACAGTCTTCGTTCCCACAGACGGCGCCAGATGTTTCAGAGTGTTTTCTCACTACAAAGCGTTGACCGTGGAGAACCCGGTCAACGTGGTCAAGGGGCCCGCTTTGGGTCCCTCGGGGGCTTCGAATCGGTGCAGAAGGGGCGAGGGGAAGCCTCGGCCCTGGTTGAGACGCTCGGCCTCGGACAGGTGTGCTCGGCCTCGGCTGGAAGGGGGACGAGGGGTAGCCTCAGTCGCCCGGGTAGATGCACGGCCGACGGGTATCGAGGGAGAGTCTCGGACCCGATTAGGACGCTCGGCCTCGGTAGGATGTGCTCGGCCACGGCAGGCTGACGGTGAGGGGAAGCCTCACTGTCCGGTTGATCGAGTGGTCGGAGAGGGGCGAGGGGTAGCCTCGGCCCGTTGATCTGTTGTCCACCTGCGCAGACGAGAACGCTCGTCAAGGGGCCGGACCTTGGTTCCGGCCAAATCCCCTCCGATGCCTAAGTCAGATAGAGATCTGAGAAAGGAGGCCCGGCGGAGACGGTCCGACTCGTGAGGAGATCGTAACGGCGTCTCTCGGCGCGAGCGGGGGAGGAAGGAGATGAATTGGGGGAACGAGGTCGTTGATGGAGTACCTTAGGTTTTGCTACCTGAGATGCCGTCTTTTTCTTCGTCGTCCTCCGAGCCCTTTTGTAGAGCTCCCTGCGTGATTGCCTCTGGCCCACGTCCCACGCCCGCCCTCGATCGTGCCCCATCAATCCGCCCCCTCGCCGCCGCTCTCTTCGCCATTCCAGCACCTCCCCATTACCGCCATTTAGTGGTCGCGCGTTCGGGGGAACGGTTTTCGCAGGAGTGGGTGAGTGTCCAGCGGGTTATCGGGGCCGGGTCGGATCGACATTTGAGAAGATCCCTTACAGGGCCTTTGTTGAGTGGGCTTGCGGATGCAGGTGGGCCTTCGACCAGTAGTCGGGCTCCTGGGCTCGTGTCTTTTGGGATCTCGGTCAAATAGGCGTATTATACCCATTCACAACAAAATGTATTATAAATTTCATAAAGAAATCCTTCTAATATAAGAGAATCTCTTATCTGAGAGATTTTTTTTGGTCGCCCATGAAACTTCATTGCGAATCTTTGTCACAATGATTCATCCCAAATCATCTAGTTCATGTTTGAAATTGTCATGCATAGATATCCAGACTAACCCAAAAGAATGGACACCCATGAAGAATTGTAGAGGATGCCTCAGTCTCCGACTGTCGGGCCACCGATCATCTCTCCAGTGACGACTTTTTGTCATCGGTGATGCCTTGCATGTGGTTCCGACAGGGTTTCCATCTTTATAATTTTAGGATCAAGAGGTCACAACTCTTTACAAACATTTTACGTCCGTACTCATAACTCTTTTTGACAACCTCCTCTCTCTCAAATAAGTCGATCACAAGTCTTTACGTTCACTTTTGTATATATCATATTCATCAAGTTATTTTCTTCAATTATCATGCCGAGCCATCATCGTTGTAAGAGTCTAAAAGTTCGATCCCTACTGTGGCAGTGACTTAATTGCACACTATCATTATGTCACAGGTACGATAGTGACGCTAACTGCACACCTATTTTGAAATCATAATTATATGGCTGGGGTGAAACTTGGCTCTCCTCCAAACCAAATATCGACCTACCAATGATAGCTATAGTGCAGTTCAGTCTCTTCATCATTAGTATATCAATAAGGTGTCTAAGGTATAGAAATTTGTCAAACCATAATAAAACCTTAATGTCGTGAGTCTTATATGTGTTATCAGAGTCAAAGAAGGATCATACTTATTAGACTAATAAGTTTATCAATTCTATTTTGGCCAAGGATTTATTATGTATCCTTATTAACTCTTTGTTGTTGGGAAATGTTTACACATACGTCAATTATAGTAATTTATGAATCTTATTCAAAATGATAGTAAACCACTTGACACTCTCTATTTATATAATCTTTAATATAATTAAGTATATATGAGGTTATGACGTGATTGCATGGATAAACTCCTTGGATATGTGTCACGAACATTAGGATCATGATGAGATCATGATAATGAGGCCCAATAAATTCGTATGAGCAAAACTCTTAAATGTGTTGGGATCCCATGGATAGCAAGCAACGCTAGAAGCGGGATTAAATAGTGTTATAGACAATAATCGCTTAATTAAAATTTAAACATTCTAGCAATGCCTAAGTTTTCTATGAAGTTAATTCACTATGTACTTATTCAACTTCTCTTATCACTTGCAATCAAGGTAAAGATACACAACAGAAATTAAACAACAATGCAAGTAAAGAGAGTGAGGGATAAAGACAATGTGCAAACACAAACAAGCACGACATACCCTGGTTTGGCCAACCCTAGTCCTACTCCAGCATCCACTATCCAAGCTCTCACTAAGAGCAAATTTTCCTCAACAATTGAGAGCCTCTACAACCGTGTCACTTCTCTAATAGGTGGTCTTATACAACCAACTAAACAACCTCACCGCGTGAGGACCTCGTGCAAGAGGCTTTCCAACCAACAAATGAAACTGAGTACAACAAATATAATCAAGTACTCACCACCACACTCTTCGGTAGATTTTACAAACCTTTTCTCTTTTGAAGATATTGTTACAACATTGATCCTATAGCTAATTTGATTGAAGCTCTTGTGTATATGTAGCTATGAAAAATCTTTTTGATCTGAAGAAAGAATGGAAGATTAAAACACTTGAGAATTAAAAACCAACTTGATCCAATCTCAAAATAATAAAGATTAAGCTCTCAGAAATTGAAATCATATGAGGGCCAAAATGCTTAAAAGCTTTTGTAAGAAATATAAAACAAATCGCCATAAAAATTTTTAGAGAGTTGTGAGCTTTGAAAAAACTTTTGAGAGTTAAAGATTGAACAAAAAATTCATCCATAAACCCTCAGCCATCTCACAATATAAAGGGATGAATTCTACACAAGACAGATTCCACAAATTATATCTTAACCGGTTAAATTCGACACACTTACGTAAATCACGAGGCTGGTCAAATTTTATCGTTGGGGCTATAGTAGTCGACTCATATACTCAGTGGTCGACTCCATGAACAATGGTAATTGGCTACTTTTTGGACATAAAATACTCAGAGCTTTCCTGGCTCAAAGTAGTCAACTCCAATACTCCTGGTAGTCAACTCCTTTTTTGATACATAGAATTGTATCATAAACAAGTACTTTACTCAATCTAAGTGATTTTAAAAACTTTTCAAAATATTTTCATGAGTTTAAAACTTGTTCATGAGATGAAAACCTCATTCTATGTGTGTGCAAGCTTCAATCTAATAGATTTAATATTGTAAGATAAGTTTACAATAAAATACACCACTCACACTTAGTCTAGGAGTCTTGGTGTCTTCATGAGCACTTTAACTTGTCTTGTGCACACTTTTGACTCCTTGGATGAGCTTTGATCATCAATTTGAGTTCCACATCTATTGACGCTCCATACTTCAAGCTTTGGCTCCATGTCATTGATGTATACATATTTTCCATATTTTTACCGGATATTTTCATAGCATTTTGATCGTCCAAAGGTCACATTTCTATATTTTATCGTGCTTTTTATGATATATTTGATTATCGCAGTGTTTTATAGATTTTCAAGAACTTTGGCGCGATTTGGAGCAAAACTAGATGATGGACATGAACATCGAAGCCGACATAACAACGACGCCGCATCTGACGACTCGAAGCTGCTAGAGAAGCAAAGGAGGAAAGAAGAAAGAAAGAAGCGTGGATGAAAGGAGAAAGAAAGAAGCGCGGAGAATGAAAGGAAGGAGAAGAACCCAAGGTCTGGCCATATGATGAGTTCCAGATCGCTCGGCCGAGCTGAAGCCACAATTCAAAAGGGAAAAATGAAGGTTAAAGAGGAGTTTCGAGCATCAGGTCGCTCGGCTGAGCGACCCACATCGCTCGACCGAGCGACCCTCTGCAGACGACCCCCAAGAAAGCCTAAAACTCTCTGTTTAATTAGCTCGGACGAGCGGCTACCCCGCTCGACCGAGCGGCTACCCCGCTCGACCGAGCGGCCTCTGATTCGGAGTGAAAAATGTATATTTATACCCCCTAACTACCCCCATTTTGTGCTAAAGATTTGGCCTAATCTTGCTCTTTTGGGTATATAATCACGTCTGTCACTTTTAGGGCTTATTCTCATTCTTTGCACAAAATATAGTTTTTATCGACCATATTGGCTTCCTAGTACTTTTCATATGCTCCTGCTATTATTGTGATTATATTTTAATTTTTGAGAATTATTTGAGCAATGGATTATTTTATATGAATTTTGGGAGGTCAAAATTAATTTATAATAGTTATTATATTAAGTTTCTCATCATATGGACTAATTTATCCTTCTTATATTTTTTAGGTACTCCTAGAAGTCTTGGAGATTTTTCAAAATTTTCTGGAATTTTTCTGAGATTTCTGGGTATTTTTCCACAATTTTTGGAGGAGAAATGGCAATTAAAAATGGGGAAATGGAGTTTACATTGGGCGCCACGTGGAGCGATCACGCGACGTCACATGGCACCGATCTGACCGCTGCTGCGGGTAGTGCGAAGCGGGCCGTCGCAAATTTTTACAAAGAAATAAAAAAATAAAATGGCCCAATCTTGCAGCCTGCACTCGCTGCGGGCCGCTGATGTTTTTTAAATATAAAATATAAAAAAGGTTTCACGGGCCGGCCTACTGGCCGGCCCGCTCCGCCAAAATTCGCCCATGCGTGCGCAAAAGCTGCAGCCCGCAAACGCGGGCTGCTACAGTCCCCCGCCCGACGCGGGGCGGGCTTCATTCAGGTGGATCGGATCCAACCCGATCCAACACGCATCCCCACTTGCAGCAGGCGCGCACGATTGTGGGCTGGTCGGGCGCTGGCCGCCCGATCCGCAAGCCCATTTTGTGGGTTATTTTGGCCTGATGCGATTTTCAGAGGGGAGTTCTATTTTTTTTACAGATTTTGGGGGTTTTGAGCCCCTCTTCTTCTCCAATAGGCTAGGGTTAGGGTTGGAAGCCATGGGAGGATGATGGAGGCTTGGAGGAGGTGCTCAAGTGAGAGAGGGGCTTCATCTGATGGAGATCTTGGGTGAAATCTCTCCTTTCCCTTTTGTATTTTGCATTTTGCATTTCTCTTTTGTATTGAACTTGGGTTGAATTTGTCTATGAATTTCATCTTGTTTAGTATGATTCGAGTAGTGTGATTGGTGTGGGTTGTGATTCATTATAACGGGTTGTTAATCTTAGTTCTAATTGCCTCTTACTTACTTTCATGTTAATGTTGGGCTATTATTAGGGCACATTTTAATTGGCTAAGACCCAAGCGGACACTCTTTGAGAAGAGACCATGTTTAAATTTGATTAGTGCTATGATGATACATCCATATTGCTAATTATTTTGTTCTTGAATGCTAAATTTTTCGATTGAGTTTCCTTAGCCGGATGATCAATTGAGTTATATGTGGGTAATTTGAGCTTGATAAACACCAATCTTAATGAACCTACAACCCATGCTCCTCGCCTTGCTATCCTAAATCCTCATTTTGTTCTCTAACCCTACCCACTTAGGATAGGATTGTAGATTCACCACACGTTTTCTCCACTCATCCACCGTTAGTTGAGGTTGTTGTATCACGCTTTATTTTTCTTTATCGATCAAACTTGTGAATGTAGAACGACTTGTCCTTGTGATCCGACCCGGTACTCACCGGTTATTTATAAATATATTGCATTGACGCTCCTCCGTTTGGGAGTGGAAGGCGTGTCGTTGCACGTTTTCCGGTTCAATCAATTGGCACCATTGCCGGGGACAACTGTTACTATTATTTGCATTTTTGATTGATTTTGAAAGTTTAGTGTGATACTTCTATCTCTTAGTGTTGTGTCTTTCCATTTTATTTATTTTACACTTATTTAGTCTTTTGGTTGTTTATTTTCATTTTCTTGAAAAAAATTTTAAAACCAAAATGGCATCATCTTCAGATTTTTCCGACATTGATTTGGAGGATATCCCACTTCCACCATACTTTCATGGCTCGGAGTGGGAGAACCCTCATTTACATATTAAAATTTATGAAGAATGGATGTATTCATGTCTTGGTGGGAATATCTGTGATGATTGCATATATTTTAGATTCTTCCCCTATTCATTGCAAGATGATGCTAGACTTTGGTTTGATTCATTGTCTCTCGACTCACATTTTACTTTGTTATCATTTCAGGCTGAATTCCTCGGAGAGTTTTTGCATATTTTCTTGGAGCATGTATAGGGGCGGCAAGCCATGGAGCAGCATATAGCGAGCTTTATCCAAGCTGAGTGGGAGGCCTACCATCAAGCTTGGCAGAGGTTCAATGATTTGGTGCTTGCGTGCCCACACCAGAGCTTTCACAAGGATCATCTCCTACAGATCTTCTACACAGGATTACTACCTTCTGGGCGGGATTTTGTGCAGATGAGTTGCGGTGGTGAATTCTTGATTATTCGACCGAGGATTCATGGTGTTACCTGAGGGACCTTGCGGAGTATGAGGACGCACTCCAGCATGCCTAGGACCAGCCTGAGCCAGCTGAGGGCTCTTTCTAATGCGACCCTATGGAATACCAAGAGAAACCTGTGAAGAGGGTGCATTGGGGCCAAGTAGAGGAATTTGAGCATACACATTTGGATGAGCCGGAGGAGATCGAAGATGGAGTGTGTATCGACCATGTTGAGGACATGATGCATTTTTATGTTGGTGGTGATGTTGTGGTGGATGCATGTGAAGACACGAGCGATATGGATGTATTGGAGAGCCTGAGTTATGTTTCTCGTCTACGACATCCGCTCATTTTGAGGTGTACGAGTGCATGGGACGGAC